>QEPC01012687.1:3075965-3152194 GCA_003113815.1 Sphenodon punctatus
CCGCCCACCCCTGCACAGTTCCGCAGACGTGCTACCAACATCTCTTGAGCAACCGTATCAAAGGCAGCTGACAAATCTAATAGGACCAACAGGGTTGAATGGCCCCAGTCCATCTCCCGGCGCAGATCATCCACCAAGGCCACAAGCACAGTCTCCGTGCCATAACCCGGACGAAATCCCGACTGAGAAGGATCAAGAAAACCGATGCGGTCAAGATGCCTCTGCAACTGCTGAAAAAGGAAGGTTAGAGACTTCCTAAAAAAGGAAGGTTAGAGACAGGTCGATAGCTGGCAAGGGAGTCAATGTTAAGCGATGGTTTCTTGAGCAGAGGCCACACCACTGCCTCTTTGAGACAGCCCGTCACTCTACCCTCCCGAAGGGAGGCATTGACGACCCCCGTCAGCAGCCCCATTGTCTCCTTGCAAGATTTAATTAGTCAAGACGGGCACGGATCTAATTCACAAGAGGTAGCCCTAATAGCCCCAAGTATCCCGACCGCATCAGCGGGTGTCACTGACTGAAATTAATCCCATAAAACGGGACAAGGCGTGACTTCCATAACCTCTGGTTCTCCTAGTGTAATAAGTGCAGCGTCGAAATCATGGTGAATACGAGCAACTTTATCCACAAAATAATTCACAAACATTTCCAGACCCGACCTGGCCACCCTCATACATGCCTTCATCACCTCGAGGCTAGACGTGCGCTCTACGTGGGGCTTCCCTTGAGGCTGGTTCGGAGGCTGCAGTAGTGCAGAATGCGGCGGCTCGTCTCCTTAAGGGGACGAGCCAACAGGAGCATATCACCTCCATGTTCCGCGAGCTTCACTGGCTGCCTATAGTGTACTGAGTCAGATTCCAGGTGCTAGTTTTGGCCTATAAAGCCCTATATGGTCCTGGCCCCTTATATCTCAGGGACTGCCTCGCCCTCCGCGTCTCAGGGCGACCCCTTCAGTCTACCGGGCGCGCCTGGAGGTACCCCATGTAAAATGGGGGGCCACAATGAAGAGGGCGTTCTCGGTGGCCGTGCCCCGACTCGGGAATTCCCTCCCAGAGGAAACCTGCCTGACCCCAAGTCTGCTGGGGCCTGCTGTTCGCCCAGGCCTTTGGGGGGGGGAGAAAATTTGGGGGGGGTTTAAATGATTTTTTAAAAATGTTTTATTTGGTTATTGGATTTTATTGTGTTTGTTTTATTATTTTGTACGCCACCCTGAGATGCCATAGGCATGAGGGGGGCGGCTAAAAATGCAAATAAATAAAAATAAATAAATCACAGTGGGCTATAGATGACTCCACTTCAGGGTGGAGGGAGGCCGGACTGACCAGCTCCCGCACCATCCAGAAAAGCTCCGCTGGACGAGATTTTGCAGATGCTATGAGAGCAGTGAAAAAAGCTTTTTTCGCTGCCCTCATAGTCTCAACATATGCTTGTAAACTGGCTCCATGCTGCAATCTGTTGGCTTCGGTACAATAACGATACCACCGTCGCTCCAACCACTGCCCTTCTTGCTTCAGCACTCGCAGCTCCTCCAAAAACCACAGAGGCCTGCAGTGCTGTCGCCCTGGCAGCGGACCTGTAGGAGCCGTCTGATCAGTAGCCTCAATCAGCAGAGTGTTCCATAGTGTGATGAGGTCATTGATGAGACGGTCGTCAAGGTCAGAGGGTAACTCTCCGAGAGCCAACCGGAACCGTTCTGGTTCCATTTGCCTCTGAGGGTGAACCATTCGAATTGCTTCCACACCCTTCCGGGGGCAGACATGTGCTAAGAGAGGGGTCTGTGTGAGGTATGGGGGGAAAGGGAAGAAGGACAGGGGGAAGGGAGAGTCCAAACACATGCTCCCACACTACGCAGCGAGGCTATGCCTGGAAACAAACCCTCAGGATTGAATTATGGCCTCTAGGATGAAACATCCACAGCCTGGATCATCATTGGGTATTGGGGATGAGCACACACCACCTGGCTGCCACTGCACTCCCCCCACACAGGCATAGGGAAGGGGAAGGAAGTGACTGGTGAATGGGGTAAGGGGTGTCAAACCCTGGGAGGTGAGAGCGGGACAGGGCAGGCACACTAGGAGGGTCCAGGGAATAGTGCAACAAAGGAGATATTAATAGGAAGTCAACACTTACCTGATACACACCGCAATCACTCACCTCAGCCAAACTTCGCACACGCACACACAACAGGAGTCTCTCAAGGGATCAAAAACAAGCAACCAACGATGAGGGGCCAGTTTAACAGGCAGATAGGCACTGATCACCAGCAGTGCTAGCGTGGCAGGGAGCTGCTTTTATCCCCTGCGCTCTGGAAGTTAGGCAAGCACTCTGAGTGCCGCAGTGCAGGGGCTAGGGGCATGGCTTCCGCCTGTGCTGGCAGGGTCTCTGTAGCCACGCCCCCAGGTGTTAAGGTCAGACACTGGGGAGGGCCCTGAGCACTGGGAGCGCTTCCCCCCGCGTCCCGTTGCTATGGCGCTGCAACCCCCAGGTGCGATACGAGTCGCGCCCGGGGGGGGCTGGAACCTGTGTCGGGATCCCCCCCAGGTGAGCGGAGTACCCTGCACCCTCCCCCGACCCTAGACCCCTGGGCGTGGGTCTGACAGTCTGTAGGAGATAATGATTCGACCATGACAAGGGCACCGTTGATATCTCCCCCAATAGCGGAACACCCGCCTCAAGACCGGTGCAAAACATGAGATCGAGAGTATGTCCCACCTGATGTGTCAGGCCGCTGACCATTTGGGAGAGGGCCATGGTGGCCATGAACTCATGCTCCGCCCCCCCTGAGGTCGCTGTTGGTGTGGATGTTGAAATCCCCACAGACTTTGGGGACCGCGACACCACCCCTGCCAGAGCATGTAGAGAAGCTGTCATAAAGGTAGGTGCACGGTATACGAGCAGCACCCCTAGACTGTCCCCCCCCCCCCCCCCATCGAACACCAGGTGAAGAGCCTCAATCCCTACCATGGTTTGCACAGGATATCTCCTAACTGTCCATCTCTCTCTAAAAATCATAGCTACACCGCCTCCACATCCCTCCGACTGTGACTGATGCTGTATGGAATACCCAGCTGGAACAAGGCCAGCCAAGATAGGCCACGACTCACGGTCTAGCCAGGTTTCTGTTATGCCCACGAGATTGGCGGCATGGTCCAAAAATAATTCCTGGATGGTTGTTGCTTTGTTGGCCACCGATCTCATGTTCAACAGCAGCAGTGAAGGGTCGGGTGTTCTCTGATCTCAATTCCCCTGTCCAGCTGCTAAGGGGTGAGTGAGTAGGCCCTGCAACAGGTGCCTGTTCCGCTTCACTGGTCTCATACCACCTCATTTGGACCCATATCTCCCCCGTTCCATCACGACTCCAATGGCTGTGTCCCCCCCCGGTGCGGTTCCCCAGCTCTGTCCCCCCTCCCGCTGTTTCGTGCTTGCAGCAGGGGAGACCACCCCCCACACCCTCATCCCCTACCCCCGTTTGCCACAGAGGGGCAACCCCCCCTTCCAAAAGTGCTACACCCCTCCCTCCCACCAAGGGGGTCAGTCCTTTTCCTCCCTAACCCAGTCCCCTTGCTCCTTCCCCACATAAAACAGACATTCCATCCCCCCCACCGCCTCTATCCCAATCCAAATTATCCAAAACACAGAACACCCATGCCCGCCCAGACCCCGCTAAGGGGCAAGGGGCGGATGTCACCTGCGCTGGGCAGCTCGGCCCTGTTGAGCTGCCAAGAGGCAGTGGTGGTAGCAGTAGTGATGGTGGTGGTAGTAGCAGCAGCGGTGGCAGCAACAGGTGTGGTCCTGGGGGTGTGGTATCCACTCCCCAGGCCGGGCAGCAGGCAGCTTTTGGCCCCGCCAGGCCGGAGGTCCATTGCTGAGCGCTGGCCCTGCCTCCTCCCTCCAACAAGGGGAGGGAGTAGATGTCACCTGGGCCGGGCAGCTCGGCCCTGTCGAGCTGCCAAGAGGCAGTGGTGGTAGTGATAGCGGTGGCGGCGGTAGCAACAGGTGAGGCCCTGGGGGGGTGGTATCAGCTCTCCCGCCGGGCCAGAAGTCCACTGTTGCGTGTCAGCCCCGCCCCCCTCCTCCAACTGGGGGAGGGGGCAGATGTCCCCTGGGCCGGGTAGCTTGGCCCTGTCGAGCTGTCAAGAGGTAGCGGTAGCAACGACGGCAGCAGCAACAGGTGCGGCCCTGCGGGGGTGGTAATATGGAAGCTTTTGGACCTTGCAGGGTCCTTCCTCAGGCAAGTAGAAGTCTGAACAAAGAGGTTGGCTATATATCATGGAACAGAAGGGGGTGGGGGAAAGAAGGGTGGTAAATGAACCATAGTTACAGAAGGTGAGAACGGGGGGAGATAAGCAGTACAAAGGGGAAGAGTGCAAAGGGAGGGTTGGGCACATCTCAGGTTGTGGCTGTGGCGGGGAGTGTGTTTCAGCAGTTACATCTTGTCCGGCGGCTTCGGCCGTATCTCAAACTCCAACCTCGCCACTGTCATCCATGCCTTCATCACCTGGAGACTGGATTACTGCAACGCGCTCTACGTGGGGCTGCCCGAGAAGCTGGTCCGGAGGCTGCAGCTGGTGCAGAATGCCGCAGCCCGTCTCCTTATGGGGGCAGGCCGCAGGGAGCACATGACACCTGTGCTCCGGGCTCTGCACTGGCTGCCTATAAAGCACCGGGCTAAGTTCAGGGTGCTGGTTTTAACCTTTAAAGCCCTTCATGGCCTGGACCCTGCTTATCTGCGGGACCGCCTCACTCCCCATGTGCCTGTGCACCCTCTGAGATCGTCTGGGGGAGCCTTTTTGCAGGTTCCCCGGGCGAGGCGGGTGGCCACCAATGTTAGATCTTTTTCAGTGGCTGCCCCTGTGCTGTGGAATTCGCTCCTGGAGGAGACTCAGTTGGCCCCCCACTCTCCTGTCATTTTGACGTTTATGTAAGACCTGACTGTTCCACCAGGCTTTCGGCGAGGGTGAGGGGGCTGGGGGGGGTTGTTTCCCTGCATATGAGAAATTTTTAACTTTTAAAATTGTTTTATTGTTTTATCTTTGTTGTTTGCTGTCCCAGGCTGCCCTGTGGCCAGGAGGGGCGGGATAGAAATTTTATATAAATAAATAAATAAATAAAAGACACAGGAGGGTAGTGAGTGAATAAGCACTAGAAATAAGGTGTGAGTGGAGCTGAAGATAGGGAAAGCACAGTGTGTGTGTGTGTGTGTGTAATAGACAATGGCAACAGAAGTGGGGGTGGGAGGGAAGTGAGATACTGGAGAAGGGAAAAAGACTGTGTGTGTGGTGCAAAGGGAAAACATAAAAGAAGGTTACAGAAATAGATACAGATATGGATTTATAAAATACAGTAATGGCTAGTGCAGAAAGAAAATGGTACATAGCCGTAATGGAAAGTTAAATCTGCAGTAGACTGTCAGAGTTTGCAGGGTTTTGTAGTGACTAGAGAAGTTTAGGTCTTCGTTCAGTCCATTGTTTTGGTGTCAAGTTTATAAATTTTAGTTCCCAGGCCTGTCTTCTGTACAATACCCTCAGGTTTCCTTCGAGGATGAGGACCGAGATCGGAGATAGTGTGATGTGCTGGGAAAAGTGACTGCCCACTCTAGAGACAGTGACTCTGTTAGCAATTGTATGTCTGTGCATAACATAATAAATCTTTATTTACTTAGCCAGTGGCCATCATAAAACACATAATATTTAACAAACTAACAGAACAATAATATATAATCTATAATCCATCTTTGAAACACTCATCCCACCCATATCATATGTCCAATTCAAATTGGGCCAAAACAGGCCCCTAACAACGAAACCAATACATCAATGCCCTAGTCATTTAATAGGGACATCTTAGTTTTGAGCACAAGAGAAAGGAACTTGACAACACTGACTGAGACATTAGAATCTTTGTCTCTTAGAAGCAATACCTCATGCTGGGGGGAATACAAACTCGCTGTCAAAATAAAGGGGTCAATATACAATTGTCTCCAAGTATGATAAGCAGGGCAATTCAGTAGTATATGTGCCAGCGTTTCGGAGGGTGCATTGTGAACTATGCTGTTACAATATTGACACATCCTTTCAGTGCAAGGAATGCCCTCCAATCTGCCTTCAGTGAAGGCCGATGGAAAAATATTAAATCTCCCAAGAGTTAGTGCCACCCTGATTTGCTCCATTCTAGAATTATTCAAGTAGGAGGCCCACTCAGTGGGAATCAAAAAACTTGTATACAACTGGGAAACCCTTTGAGCACGGATATGCTCTCGTACATATTGGGCTTCCTGATCTTTTGATGTAGATTTCAGCCCAGGCTCTTGGGAATGGCCAGGATAAAATGTAGGGAATGGAAAATCGCATAGAATGAAGAATTTCTTCAACCTTGGCTGTCCATTTGCCAACAGCCGAAGGAAGAACAAACCGTGCCAATGAGTCTGACTCAATTTAATTCAACCAAAGCCAAAATTTCAGGATGGCTAACTTAACCAAGACTGAAATGTGGCAAAAACTTGCCTCTGCCCTGAGCAGAATTGCAGGAGTATATTTTGGCATGTGTAGAATTGCCCGTAACATTCTATTTTGTTCAACTTCAAGTTTATTGATCATGGCTATACTCCACACTTGGGCTCCATATAGCAGTTGGGGAATCAGTTTAGCTTTCAGTAATCTCAAAGCTGGTCTGAACAGCTTTCCCCCTTTGGCCCAGTAGAAACCTATAACACCTTGACTTGTTGATTTTGCCACTGCCTGAGCAGAGTTATAGTGCAGGCGCCATGAAGGAGCAACAGAAACTACGACCCCAAGGTATTTATATTGTCAAACCTGCTCAATCCTATGAGATTCCATGAACCATTTGTGTTGGGCCTGAGCTCTACTTATTACCAGCACCCTAGTTTTAGTATAATTAATTAGTAATAGTTCGCTTCTACAGTAAAAGCAAAAGGCTGCCATTACCTTCTTTAGCCCTATCCGAGAACGGGCTATAAGAGCCGTGTCATCGGCATAAAGTGAAGTTGAAAATGTCTGATTGCCTAGCTCAACAGGGTGATCAGTGGGGTTGGCGAGTGTCTCCTTCATGTTGCTTAAATATAAATTAAATAGTAAGGGCGCCAGGATACAGCCCTGCCCTAACGCCCCTCACTGCTTCAATAGATTGTGAGGCTTCCCTGACTATTCGTTCTGACTTGAAGAGATGTATTGTCATGTACTGCCTGGATTAAGTATAACAATCTTAGGTCGATCTGATATTTTAGCAACTTCTGCCATAATTTCCCCCTAGTCACAGCATCGAAAGCTGTCTTTAAATCAACAAAACAAATATAAAGATGCAATCTAGTCCTCAATTGCACGTATTTGGCTAGAAGTTGATCCAATACAAAAATGTGATCTGTGGTTGCAACGCCTTTCTTGAAGCCTGCCTGTTCTCTTCCTATAAGATTCCTCTGGTCAGCCCAACTTTGTAATCTACTGAGTAAATACTTGGTGTACAACTTGCCAATTATACTCAACAGGCTTATAGGGCTATAATTAGCTGAATCCTTGGGGTCTCGGAACTATTATACTCTGCATCCACGCCTTTGGGATTTTCGCTGTTTCATTTATAGCAGAAAATAACGTGGCCAGAGCCCTACTCCACCATTCTGTATTACCTTTTAAAAGATCAGCTGGGACAAAATCAATTCCTGGCACCTTTTTAGATTTTAATTGGGAAATAAACAGGCCAACTTCTTCAGGGGTAACTGACTCCCATTGGGCCAGTGTATGTATTGAGTCCTGTATAGGTTCCCTCATACAAATTGATACCCCAGAGAATATAGCCCTGTAATGAGTTTCCCACTTGTCCGCTGGGATATAAACTTCCTCTTGACTAACACCCGAAGCCCATTCTGATTTAATTAGAGACCAAAATCGGGAGGAATTACCCTCGCTTGCAGCTGTCTACAATTCTACCCAAAAAGCCAATTGGTGCTGCTTTTTCTTTTCTTTTACAAGTTTTTTGTACTCCCTCCTTGCTATAAGGAAACTATCTACCAATAAGCAATTTGAACTCCCTCTTTTCATAACTCGTGCTAGACGATTCAAATTATGCTTGACTGATCTCCAAGTTCTATCGTACCATTCTAAACTCCTGGGCACACCCCCCCCCCAATTATTTTTCAGAGGGGCCACTAATAGAATGAGATCTTCATATGCCTGTATAATTTTCTCCAGCTCTTGTGGATAATTAACTATAAATGTATCCAGGATTTGGGGTATGTCTGTGCAAATTAATGCATAAGTGCAGTGATTGTTGAGTTTCACCAGCATAGTTTCCATGCTGGCATTTGATGCGCTGAATGAAGTACACTACATTTTTGGATTGACAGTTGTAGTTTTCTTGTGTTTGGAATGGGTTTCCGTTGGTGGTGTTGATGGTAGCAGTGGTGGAAATGTGTTGGCAAGTGTTGCATCTGCTGTTCTGGCAGGGTCTTGTTCCTGTTGATATTGGCGTGTCCTGGGTGGTGAGGAGTTTGCTTCGGATGATGAGTTGTGAGATGTTCGGGGGTTGTTTAAAAGCCAGAAGAGGTGGTTCCAGGAAGCTTTTTCTTAGGGTTTTGTCACCATCAAGCATTTGTTGCAGCTGGTTAATGATGCCACGTATAGGTACCAGTGTGGGGTGGTAGGTGACGACAAGGGGTGTGCCGTTAGAGGGTTATTGTCACAGTTTTTCTTGAGGGATTTGGGTAGCGCATTCTATAATTCGATGAGCTTCTCTGCTGGAGTGTCCTTGTTTCATGAAAGCAGATTTAAGCAAGGCAAGGTGAGCATCTTGGGGCTGTTCTTCAAGCACAGAGCAATAACATCTAGGGCCCCAAACTGCTCTCCGTCTAATAAGATACAAATGGGCATGAAAGAGGCTGAAGAGGAAGGAGGGTCTAGTGCAGGGATGAGAAACCTCAGGCCTGATGTGGGCTAGTTTCTATTTGACCCCTTTCCGGTTCCCACCTCCGTCACTGAAAGACTCCGCTCAGGTTGAGGGAGCAGAGATGAGGGCATGCAACACAAGGATAAGGAACAGATCCATGATCTGGACACCACTCTTCCTAAGCACATCACTTTCCCACTGCTGTCCCCAACTTCTACTCCTTTCCAAAGTGGCCCTGGGAGGGAAAATGTTCCCTCCCCCTATCTAGTGTTAAAATAGCAGACCGAGACTCAAGAGACTGTTCCACGTTCAGTCATAAACTGCCTGTGTGTGACCTTGGCAAAACCACTTAGGCCACATCCTACCACATAATTAACCATGTAACTAGGACAAGGGGGCAACTGCTTGCTTAAAAAAAATTATGTACTGAGTTAAAACATACCTTCTCAGAAGCCTTTTTTTTTTTTTTATAAAGTTATTTTTCTTAATATTGTTCAGTATAACAATTATTTCTAGAGGGGATGGGGATTTTAGAGGAGCAATGCCTTCCCCTCCCTTCTTAGCTACGGGCCTCCATGTAGTCAATGTCAGTGCACGCAGCAGGTGAGAGAGAGGATGTCATCTTGCGTTATCGTTCTAGTAATGGCTTCCAGATGTAATTGCAGATGCCCATTTCATAGAATGGATGAAGGAAGGGAGTTGAGAGGTAATAATTAATGTATATGTGCTCAGCGTACATTTGCTCTTCCAGTTCATCTGCCCAATTAGCTTAGCTTTCAGTGATGTTGCCCGGAGCCATTCCCTCTCCTGAATTATCTTTCCCTCCCCCCTATACTTTGGCCACTTGAACTCACATTTTCAAGCACCACAATTGCTGCATTCTGCTTTGTTCTCAGTTTCATCTTTTAATGACATCCTCCCCAGAGCGGGATAATGATGGTCTGTTCCCAGACTGTATTCATTAGTGGGGTTTTGCCAGAGCTGAGTCTCCAACACTTGATGAGATGTCTATCCGTACCATGATAACCACTGAGACTCCAGGAAATCCTCTGAGCAGCTTATGTCAAATGAACCCTAAGTGTGTTGATCCCTGGCACCCCTCTGATGATTTTCACCCCCATGAACATCTGTGTTTGGGCAGATGCTGTATGCTTTGTCCCTCTGCTTGCTCTCTATCAAACAGTACAGTGATCTGAGGGTTGGGAAGTGATGCCTCTGCAACAGAGGTGGGGAACCTGGGGACCAAAAGTTGTCAGTGGCCCCATTCTAGTTTCTGGATGTGGCCCTAGATCCAGTTCCTACCCCCAAGCACTGAAAGACTGACCTCAGGGGAAGGGAGCAGAAATGAGGGCATGTACACAAGGCTAGGGGATGGATTCATGATCTGGACCCTCTTCTTCCTAAGTGCATCCTTTATCCACACATGATCCTAATTTCTGTGTGGCCCTCAGAGCATGTGCTAACTTTCAGAGTGGTCCCTGGGAGGAAAAGGTTTCCCCATTCCAGCTCTACCAGCTGACAGAGGTGGGAGGGAGAGGAGATTATTCTTTCCTTTGTACCCTTTGGGAAATCTGTAGATGAGAGAGGGTTGCCTCTATATAGATTATCTAGGGTTAATAGATTTTATGCCTAGGACACTAGAACTGTTGCTTAATGTGTTACTTGAAAGAAACCCCTTTGTTGCTATTTATTGGTTATGAGCATGAAGCCTTGTAGAAGCGGTTTAGAATCCTTCAAGATACCACTGCAACATCATATATAACTTTGACTCCAAGGGCATGCACAATTTTCATGTTGTGCTGTGATTTTTCCTCTTGGATGCTCTATATTATAATATAAGGACTCACTAGTTGGTTTTTGAAGTATTTGCTTCCTTATTATGCAGCATATGCTAATATGTTTCAGCCTTTTAAAAATATCCCATTGAGAAAAGGGGCTGGGTCCCCGAAACACGTTTGGGTTTTGTAATGGGTTTTGTATCATTGCCATGTGGTTTTTGCGTGATTGTTATGAACTATTGGATTTGCATAATTGTCATGAATTATATTGATAGGCAACCATCAGTGTTTTTGTTTTTCAGCATTTTTATGCCATATCCAACTGATATGTTAATAGGGGAAGTGTGCCTGTTTGGAGGCCTTAAAGGTTGCCGAAATTAAACTTGACTCCATACTCCTATATGGGGTGGAATTATGGGGTTTAGACTGCAGGGCCTTAGAAGCCCTGGAAGTAATGCAGGCAGTTTATATTAAAAAAACTACTAGGTGTTCAAAGATCTTCGCCCCGACCGCTAGTAAGATTGGAGGTTGGTACAATCAATATAGCTGCGAAAGCCAGATTGAAAGTTCTACGATACTGGCAAAAAGTTAAGACTCTTCGCCAAAATCGCTATCCCAAGCGAATATATTTGGGAATGGTGGCTCTCCCGTGGGGGGGTGAGTTCTTGGTGGAGTGAAGTCAAGGAAGTCCTGGTTAAGCTGGACCTTGCTTGTCTGTGGGAACACTGATATAATCCCGTTGGAATCAGAGTGAGATTTAATCAGGCAGCGGGTGGTGGATAGTTCCATTCAAGAGGACAGGATTAGGGTGGGGCAGTATAAATCTCTTACTGCCAACCAATTTGGCCTCCGGATGGAATCACCAGCAAACTACCTGGTGATGCCACAGTTTCGATGGAGGCAAGCAATGACATGGATGTTTTTCTCCCAGTCTCCTAATCTCCAGGAGGGGAGATGGGCGCATCTCCGCTATGCTGAAAGATTATGCCCGTGTAAGACGGGCTCAGTAGAAGATCTCATACATGTGTTGTGGGAATGTCAGTTTTATGTGGCCGAAAGGAAAAGATGACTGTCTTCTTTAGAGGCAGCAAGTCCGGGATGTACCCTATACAGGAGAACTGCATAGTGTCTCCAAGATAAAAACTATGAGACAATTGGGGCTTTGGCCAGGTTTCTCTACACAGCTCAGATTCAGAGAAGAAAGCAGTTTATAAAAGGAGTTTTGACTCCTTTATGGTTTAACTGACTTGGGAGGGATGTGTTGGTATTCCTGTTGATTTGGAATGATCTTATTTGGACTGGCTTATACCCAATTTCTATGTATATATAACATTTGTAAATAAGGAGTGGATTATTTAAGTGTGTATATGCTTTGTGGAGTTTAAAGGGATAAGGTAGGGATTGTTTCCTGCCCATAGTATATGATGTTTAAAATCGTGTTATTGTGTATTGCTTTTTATTTCCATTTTTGCTTTTTGGCTTAAGCCGTAAATAAATCAAAATCAAAAAGATATGTTAATGTGATTCTACTTGGTGATTTTTTTGATGTGTCATTTTTTCTTAAATTGTAAATATTTGTTTGGTAGTTACCCTTTTGTTTGTTTGTTGTAATAGTTTACATTATTAAATACTTTCAATTTCTACTCTCCCACCTTCTTTGGTTGTGGACTCTGCCTTCCCCTCTTGCTTTCCATTCTGGAGACATGGGGTGGAGGATGGGAATTCTCTTTTTCTCACAGGCAAAAGAGACTGCTGTTGTAGATGAAGTCATTAATCAAATAGACGTTTTGTCTGAAGCCTGGAGTTGAGGGAGACCGACCATGCCAAGTGCACGAGGGGAAGCGAGAACCTGATTGGACCGCTGGATTGACGGGTCTTTTATTGGCATGTGCAGAGATGAGGGTGTTTCCATGTAGCTACCATATTTTGTGCCATTCCATGGAAGACCCTTTTTTGTAAATTATTTAATGAACTTAAAGACAACCATAAATTTTGGCTTGCGTCTGGCACAAAACTGTGACAAACAGAGCAGGGTGATATTAATTTTGTGATTGAGACTGGTGTTTCATATCACACCAGTTCTGGGAGTGGAAGGGCAGGGTTATTGTGGCTTTCTAGAGATCGCCCCTTGTTGACTGCAGCAGCGTCCAACACTGATGGGCTCAGGCAGAGAGAGGGAGTTGTGGGTAGGGAAGAAAGGGAAGATCCTGGAGAGAAATGATCAAGTGAAACAAAGTGGAGTGGGGTACATTTTAGAAATAAGAGTTTATTAGTACAGATGTAAGGAGCAAGACAGTGGTGGGGACACATGTGAGAATACGGTGCCACTTCATTATAATGAAGCATGCTTCATTAAAGGGATGGGGGCGGTTTAGCCATTATTTTTAAGGAGACATGGTCTGTGAGGAGATTTCCTATGCAACCTATCATGAGTATTGAGGGCCTCCATCTGGTGATGAATTTGGCCGTAGAAAGAGTGGGGTTGCTGCTGATATACCGTGCACCTACCTGTACAGCAGCTTCCCTGCCTGCTCTGACTGAACTGTTGTTGGAGGTGGTCTTGTGGTCCCCCAGGACAGTGGTTCTGGGGATTTTGATATCCATGCTGATGCCAGTCTTAAAGGGGCGGAGCGTGAGTTCATGACCTCCATGCTGACGCCAGTCTTAAAGAGGTGGAGCGCGAGTTCGTGGCCTCCATGGCAACCATGGGCCTGTCTCAGATAGTTGTTGGCCCCACACGTGTTGGAGGACATACCCGGGACATGATATTTTGCACTGGCCTTGAGGTAGGGGATCCATTCGTGGATGTGTCAGAGTGCCCTTGGATCATTATCTCCTCCAGGCCGGTATCCTGCCGCACAAAAGGCCCCGGGACGGTGCAGAGCCAGTTCGGTTTGTTTGCCCCTGGAGGCTTATGGAACCAGAGAGATTCCAGAATGCTCTGGGGGATAGTCCCTCTGATTTTGATGGCTATTCACTCAATGACCTTGTGACCCTTTGGAATTTGGTGTTGATGGAGGCCATCGCCATACAGCTCCCAGACGTCCGCTGCCTTGCTGACAACACAGGTCCCCGTGGTACACGGAGGAACTGTGGTGGATGAAGCAGGAAGGGCAGCAGTTAGAGCAACGGTGGTTTCGTTCTTGTACTGAAGTTGACCAGTTGCAATATAGAGTTTGGTTGCATACCTATGCCATGGCGGCGTGGGCAGCAAAGGCTTTCTTTGCTGTCCTCATTGCGTCCACTAAGTCCTGTCCAGCTGAGCTTTTCAGGGTGGTGAGGGGGTTGGTCAGTCCGGCCTCCCTCCACCTGGATCCAGAGTCATCTAATGTTCGTTGCGACTTATTTGCGGACTCTTTTTGTAGATAAAATCACTCAAATCCACCATGGTTTCAACATTGCACTTTTAACAGTGGGTGAACCAGAGGCAGTTGAAGCCCCATCTTGTCCTATTTTATGGGATGAATTTCAATGCGTGTTGACCTCTGATGCAGGGGATGTTTTTGGGACTGTTCAAGCCACTTATTGTGAAGTAGATCCATGCCTGTCCTGGCTGGTTAAAGCCAGCTGGGAGACGTTAAGGGCAGTTGCTGGCTGGGAAAATCAATGCCTTCCTTAGGGAGAGCAGGGTGCCTGACTGCCTCAAGGAGACGGTGGTGCCACCCCTGCTCAAAAAACCATAATTGGACATTGATGCCCTGGTCAGTTATTGGCTGGTCTCTAACCTCACCTTTTCAGGGAAGGTTATTGAACGAGTGGTGACTCATCAGCGTTAGGAGCATCTGGACCGAATCAGTTTGCTGGATCCCTCGCAGTCTGGAATTTGTTTGGGTTATTGCACTGAGACTGCACTTTTCTCCTTGGTTGATGACCTCTCCCGAGAGTTGGACCAGGGTCGTTCGACCCCGTTGATCCTATTAGATTTCTCGTCTGCATTTGATACGGTTGATCATGAGTTGTTGGTGACTTGGCTGTGGGACCGGGCCAGAGTGGGTGGGACTGATCTTGAATGGTGTTGCTCTTTCCTGGCCTGGAGAACTCAGTATGTGGTACTGGGTGATTGTTCATCTTCTCCCTGGGGCCTCGCGTGTGGAGTCCCGCAAGGTTCTATCTTATCCCCTCTCCTGTTTAATGTGTATATGCAGACTTTGGGGGAGGTCGTCAGAGGGTTTGGTGTAAGGTGTCATCAATATGCTGATGACACCCAACTATATCTCTCTTTTTCATCAGACCCAGGCCTGGCAGTCTCTGCTTACCCAATGTTTTTCAGCGGTGGGGGACTGGGTGAGGGTGAGCCGCTTGATATTGAATCCTGACAAGATGGAGGTGATGGTTGTGGGGAAAGCTGGGGGAGCGATAGCCCCCATCATTGATGGAGTCCGTCCTCCTCTGGTATCTCAGGTCTGTAGTCTACGGGTGCTCCTAGATCTGCAGCTCCACCAGGATGCCCAGGTGGCGGCTGTGGTGAAGGGCGCATTTTGCCAATTACATCTGGTACGATGACTTAGGCCAGACTCGAACCTTGCCACGATCATCCATGCTTTTATTACCTCAAGACTGGACTACTGTAACATGCTGTATGTGGGGCTACCCTTGGTGATGGTCCACGGACTGCAGCTGGTGCAGAATGCAGCGGCTTATCTCCTTAGGGGGACAAGTCATCGCAAGCATATTACTCCGGTACTCCATTCTCTGCACTGGCTGCTGATAGTCTTCTGGGCCCAATTCAGGGTGTTGGTTTTGACTTTTAAAGCCCTAAACAGCCCGGGCCTCACTTACCTGCAGGACCGCCTCACCCTCCTGATTCTGGATCAGCCTCTGGAGTTGGCTGGGGGCACCCTCCTTGAGGTTCCCCAGATCTTCTGGGTGTTGACCATGAGGAGGGCGTTCTCGGTGGCCACTCCATGGCTGTGGAACTCCCTCCCGTTGGAGGTCCACCTGGCCGTAGACCTCCCCTCTTTCTGTAGACTGTGTAAGACCTGGCTGTTACGCTGGGCCTTTGCCAAGGGAGACGGGATGGGTGGGGTGGGTTTTTATTGGTTTTACTGTTGGGTCATTTAAAATATTGAGTTTTATGATATTATTTGTTTCAATATGTTGTTAGCCGCCCCGAGATGCTGTGCATGAGGGGACAGCACAAAAAGCACTAAATAATAAAAATAAATGCTGTAGCATGAATTTGATTATACCATGGTGTGAGGCATGGTCCCAATACATTACATCATAAATAGATTTACAAGTACAAAGCACCCTCATTACAACATGGATTTGGTTAGAACACATTGTGAGGCATAGCTTTGAAATACAACATTATAAAAACACGGTTGTTGTGTATGTGAAACATGAGGCTGAAGATGGTTCTTAAAGAGATGTTTGATCAGGGCAGGATCCAGGCAAGTGCAGGTTGTACATTCACCCATGGTCGCCCCCGCCCTCCCATCCCAATTCACAGGGTCTATAAATAAACTTGAAATGACGAGTGTGAGAAATACCGCTGTAAATTATAGGTCCATCTGGCCAGAAATGCAGGGAGCCCTGGCCTCTGGAGGACCAGTGGCAATTCAAGAAGAGGCCCCCCAACACATGTGGCTTACAGATAAACTATATATAAAACACCCACCGTATGAACCTACCCTACCTCCTGAAGGAGATGTTGTGTTTGAATGACCATAAAATATAACTTATGGTAACATTTTATTTTTTCCAATGGGTGAGCCGGTGTGTGTCAAACGCCTGTCGGTTAGCAGGGCCCCTAGCCACCATTTTGCAGAGTTCAAGTTTTCCTGGATCTGGCACTGTGTTTGGCAATAATGTAAATGAACAACCAAACTTTAGAACTGGGAATAAGAAACCAATTTCAGCCTTCTCATGAAACTTCTCATGAATACAGGAAGGAAGAAGCATTGTGGTTATTTTTGTTTCCCGTTTCAAATAGTAGCCAGAAAAAAATCTACTGCGTATACATAAAGCTTATTATATTCTCCACCTGAAAGTTTTGGGGAAAATCCTCTTCCCCAGTGTCCAAAAATGCAACTGCGTGCTTGCTGTGGTGTTCCCAAAAACGTAAGACGAGAGACAAAATTCTCCAGACACCATGCTAAAAATAGGCTAATCTATCGGGTGTTGAAGTCTGTGAAATCATTGTGGGCATGTAGCTGGTTAAATGCTGCTTCATGTTTCGGCAGCCATCTGATAGACGACTCCTCTGTCACTGCCCTGGTAACAAATCCAGATGGCAAGGTGGTGTATCAACCGTTCTGTCTGGTTGAGCACACCAGCCTGCTACATGTTAGCTTCTAGCTCATGTAATGCGCATGAATGCGTCCAACTCCATGAACACACATTAAATGGATGGTGAGATGTGCGATTGCATAAACAGACATAACGAGACACATGTATTAAATGGCTGAAATGGGTGGGTGGCGTTACGTCTAGAAACACCCAAAGTAGTTGATGATACATTTTATTGGGTCACCTCCTCTTGAGGAGAGAGCAAGCAAGCTATTGCACTCATAGAGATTTTCTCAAGCAGGAATGAAGGTCAGAGCTAACCTGTCTGTGTTCAGCTCAGTTGCTAGTATGTCCACCTTCTTTCCTGCCTGTGAAGTTCAAAAGCTTGCATGTTCTCCCCAACAGAAGTTGGTCCAATAATAAGCTTTTACCTCTGTTCCTAGAAAACTAGATGTGAAATGAAAATAAAAACCTGTTCAAAGGTCATAAAGGCTGACTTGCCGGGCGTTTTTTATTCTTATGCTACGTACACCCCATGCAACTGGGAATCTGTTTTTTTAGAAGACGAGAAGTTTTATCGTTATGCTCCTACATGCATGTAAAGTGGGTCAAAGTTTAATTCTCTCTCGACTTGGCATTAGGTGTGCATTTGACAGTTCTGATCATGTGGAAGCACGTGTGTGTTGTATGACAGAAGAGGCAGTGGCAGCATTGGTAAATTTCCGAGCCAGCACAGCCAAAGAAGTTTAAATACTTAAAGAACAAAATCCTTCTTGCTAAACGGTACAGTTCTGAAGATTAGCATTTTCATTCCTAGCACTTCACGTGACGGTTGTGCTGAGAGAATAAGTCCTCAGGAGTTGTGTACAGTAGGTGTGGTTCCAAAGGTGGTGGTGGTAAATTGCCGTTCATTCAGTTTACCTACCACAGAAGATCTTTTGGGGCTTTGTATTTGCTTTCAGGGCAGTGCTGATCATAGCATTGCTTATTCTGTGTCCAAAATGCTTAAATGTAAGAGATGTAGAGTCTCATTCAGTTCTATCTACAGTCTTTTCTTACACAGTCTTTGAAGGACCCTGCAGAACTTGAAGCTCTGATTATATGATAGAAATCCAAAGCTTTGCTGTTCTGTTTTAACTAAAATGTTACAGCGGCAAATGTTAATGCACCATAATCTCCAATACTCCAGCTCCTTTGGCGACCTACTTTTAGTCTGGATTAGAGATATATTCAGGTAAGGGAGCATCATAAAGAAAGATCTGGATATAGGAGACCCAAATATGGGATAGTATTCGGTAAAATGGCTGTTGCATTTCTTGTTGAAAAATGTTTGTTCGCTGCAAGTGAATCCCAACCGGGGCCCAGCTGTGCCAGTTTTACAGATTACAAACTCCCTGTTATCTGACCGCTTTCACAGCAAGGATTTCAGGATTTGGCTTTCCATGAACGAAAACATATTTTTCTCAAAATCTGATATGAAAGGTTTCCTTTGAGATGTGGAAAACAAATCCTTCTGGTCTCTTAGTATGCTTACTATAGCTGTTAAATAGTAAGGGAGTGGCATGGAGAGAGGCACAGGGTGGGAAGGGAAGTAACTGCAGTGGAAAAAATGACAGATAATCTTATGCTAGGATCAAACAGATGTTCTGGTATGTAATGCCTTTTAAAAAAAAAATCTACACGATGTGAGGTTGCCCAAACACAGGATGGAAATGGTGACACAAATGCAGTACTGGAGATCTAGGGCATTCCTATTTCAGTCACTGAAGTTTGTGGGGTTTTCAATGAAGGTGGGCTGAGCTAGAGCTTGTGTGAGAGGACAAATATTGTGATTATTCAACCTGTTAATTCTGCCGATTTCTTTAGAGTTTCATGGGATGGTTTGAGAGTTTGCTTACTCCTGGTCCATTTTTTAAATGCAAGTGGAGAAACAAAAAAACATTTTAATACAGTACACTTCTAAACACTCAAGGCACAGGATTTTATTTTTTACCCATTTCTAGTGAGAACTCCAAGAGCAGTGCAGTAGCTAACTTCTGGCTAAGGAGTTCATAGTCTGGAGACCCCTGGCTTTTGCTCTTTTTCATTAACACCCTGAGTAGTTCTCACCTCTCTTTCAGAGTTTTCCGGTCTGTTATGTGAGAATGGTATGGTTTATCGACCTAGTTAACAAGCATGGTTTGAGAACGAGTCAGGTGTGACTTGTTCAGCATTTTGAACCTACCAGCAGTGGGACATATTTATGTATTTTATTTATTTATTTATTTATATTTTTACTCCTCCCTATCCCTAGAGGCTCAGGGTGGCTCACATCATTAAAAAACAACAACATACAAATAAACCCCATGAAAAACGAACACCCCCCCCTCCCTGACCTAACCCTGCCTGTTAAATGCTTGGCCGAATAAATAGGTCTTATGCTGCTTCCAGAAGACGCTCAAACTAGGGCTTAGATGAACCTTCAGGGGAAGGGAGTTCCAAAGCAGCGGAGCAACTACTGAGAATGCCTCTTTGCGTGCCCAAGACACATGGACCTGGGCCAATGATAGAACTTGCAACAGGGCACTCTTGTCTGATCTTAGAGGCCTCAGGGGGACATAAATGTTGGTTCTTTAGATATGTAGGGCCCAAGCCGTTGAGGGCTTGATAGTTAAAACCAGCACCTTGAATTGTGCTTGAAACGCTGAGTGTGCAATGCACTCATACGTGAGGATATGGGAATAGCTTCTTGACCCTCACAGATATAAAATTATGCCCTAGAGTGTGGCGATGACAACCCATATCCTAGTCTAAAGTTGTAGAATAATAGATGATGTACAATTACCCAGCCCTATTAATAAAAATGCAGCTATGGTACTTGTCTTGTTGACCGCAACCATCCTTTTACAGCAGAAAGTGAGATGGCTGCTCGCATTAACATGTTGAGCTGTGGTTTGCCGAAGCTATAAATTGGAGAAGTGTCAGGACACCTTGCATCCCAGAGCCTTTTTTTGCAAGCAGGGTGTGTGTCCTTCCCTGACACTCCTTAGCTTGGACTGGATGCACTGAGCCTATGGCTTCTCCACCTCTTATCACTGACAAATGACACTGGATGCTGATGTTTCTGTCTTTGCAAATGAAGGTTGGTTAGTAACACAATTTGGCTGCAATCCTGAGAACACGGAGGTCAATGGCAAAACTCTTACTAACTTTAATGGGTGAGTATTGTTCCCTACGAATGTAGTTTCTTCCATGCTAGTAGGATTGTACATTTTTTCATGGTGATTTTTAGTGAGTTTCACAGAGGTACATGTGGGAAAGCCATGGGTCACCAAATAACGTTGTTTTCACTGCATTGAACAAAAGCTGGTAAGCAGTGGAAACATCTGACACAAAAACTGGTAAGCAGTGGAAGCATCTGTCTTTAATCTGGTCTGTGCTTCTATACAATTAAAATAGGTAATATGTAGGCTACTGCTTTAGATTTCTGACCAGTTTCACTAGAGAGTACAAAATAGTTGTACACACAGTTTTCCATGATTCCGAAACAGTATGTAGCACATTTCAAAGCTGGCATCTTTGATTCTGCATCTGTCATCTCTCAGAAAGAGAATGCTTTCTCACAGTCTGTACTTAACAAGCATCAATAGGCTTCTCAAAATCATTACAGACAGGTTTGTAATTTACAAATAGAAATGGAATTAATGTGAATTCAGAGTTTCTGATTTCCATGACCATGATGGCATCCACAGCTAAATTTTTTTGATTGTTGCCAAGCAGGCTGGATCTCAGTGTCTCATGCTATTTAGAATCTGCTTTCCTCTCAGAATGCCACTATTCCCGTACCCAAAGTCAGAGCACGTATTTATAACCTTGTTTTCAGAGGAGTATTATAGCATTTTACGTGAATATACTCTTACAAAACTACTAGTATTAGATGAACTACAAATAATTGGATATAGTATAATTGTGTATATTTAATTTATATAAACTATATATTATAGATATATAAATACATGTTATGTATGTATACTAATCTGTATCAAATTATTTATTTTAATTTCTTACCCCAGCCTTCTTGCCAAGGCAGCTCAGGGCGGCTTACAATATTAACAAAATATACATATAAAACACAAATTATCAATACAAAAACATAAAACATCACACAACCCCACACCATCCCTCCAGCCCCTCTCCATCTCAACCCTCCCAACTCACCCGTATCCCCTACAACTGCCTACCCTAGCCCCCACTTCCAAACGCCCTTTTGAATAAGATTGTTTATGCTGCCTCCTAAAGGCGCTCAAGCCCGGACATAAATCAACCTCCCGGGGGAGGGAGTTCCACAGCTGTGGAGCAGCAGCTGAGAACCTCCTCCTCGCTGTAGAGACCAGGTTAAAACCTAGTACCTCCAAACAGGCATCCCCGGCAGGGCCAGCCCTACCACGGGGCAGCCGTCCCGGGCCCTGTTCCTGGGGGGCCCCCGCACTCAGGGTCCCCAGCTTCCGTCCTGACAGTGGCCAGGAGCTTGGGGCCCCCTGGCCGACTGACTGGTCCACATCTCCTCTGACAGACAGTGCAGGGGCGGGGGGGGGGGGGGTAAGTGCCCCCAAAATGGCTGGGCTTGGGGATGGGCAGAGGGGAGTGCCCCCTGTCCGTCCCTGAGCCCAGGCCCGGGTAGTGCCCCCTAACCGAGCCAGGGAGCGCCCCCTGACCTGGGGAGCGCCCCTAGGTCCGCCAGCAGCTTTGCCACTGGAGGAAAACTGGGGCCCTGCATTTATTATTCTTTATAAGCATTTGTATAGCACCAGCTGTGTACCTGGCGCTTTACAGAACAATGAGATAGACGCGGTCCCTGCCTACGGCTTACAATGTAATAGACTCGGAGTGGGAAGACCAGGAGAAGGGGCATAGGGAGAGACAAGGGATAAAAACATTCAAGTGGATGCGAAGTCTCAGGTACACGTGCTTGGCTTGGTTGCAGTTAGGCAGGAGTCAATGGGGAGGGCAGACAGTAAGTATTCAGAGGGAAGTTGTAACAGGCGTTGGGAAAGGCGGCGAGGAATAGGTGGGTTTTGAGAAGGGATTTGAAGGTGCGGAGGGAGGGGGCGAGACGGATGTGGGCAGGGAGGAAGTTCCAGGCATGGGGGGCAGCAAGAGAGAAGGGACGAAGGTGGTTAGGTGAGCAGGGGAGACGAGGGAGAGCGAGGGAGGGGACAGAGGAGGAGTGGAGAGTGCATGCAGGAGTGTGTAAGGAGGTAAGGGGGAGCCAGGTTGTGAAGGGTTTTGTAAGTAAATACCAGGAGTTTGTGAAGGATGCGTGCGGAAAGGGGGAGCCAGTGAAGCGAGGAGAGGAGAGGAGAGGCTGCACGTGGTCCAAGCGCTGGGCCGAGTGGATGATCCTAGCAGCAGTCTTAGCCATGTTGAGCTTGAGCTGACATTGGGACATCCAGGCGGAGATATCAGAGACACAGTTGATGAGGCGAGCTTGGACAAAAGGGAAGAGAAAGGGGGTGGAGAGAGAGAGTTGAGTGTTGTCAGCATAAAGGTGATATTGGAAGCCGTGGGAGGCAATGAGTTTACCAAGGGACAGGGTGTAGATAGAGAAGAGGAGAGGGCCCAGGACAGAGCCTTGGGGAACCCCAGCTGAGAGGGGGAGGGAGGAGGAGTTGGAATTGGGAAGAGACACATTAAAGGAGCAGTCAAGAGAGGGAGGAGAAGAACCAGTCAAGGACAGAACCGCAGACGCCTAGGGAGCGAAGAGAGTCCAGTAGGAGTGAGTGGTCGACAGTGTCAAAGGCAGCGGAGAGGTCAAAGAGGACAAGAATGGAGTAAAGGCGCTTAGATTTAGCAACAAGTAGATCGTTGGTGATCTTGGCAATGATCATCTTGGAGTGCCTAATTCCCTTTGAAAAATCTCAACTTTGCTATCCAGTGGCCATAAATTGCAGGCCAACATAGTGCTATTTTTCCATGATTTTCGTAAAAATCCTTCTGTGAAAACAGTTGTCTCTTGGAATCTAAAAAGTCTATTGCACTGTTAGAATCCAGGCAATGCAGCATTATACTAGCACAAGAGAAGCAAGGACTGTGCTTGCTAGTAACATTTTCCAGTTAGTAAGCACAATTTGATACATCGGAACTGCAGAAAGTAAGGTCCAGTGAAGGGTGAGTTGAGAATTTGGCTTTTACTGCATTAATTTTGTAATAGAAATAAAGTACTTCTCTGTATTTCAACCCATAACCTAGAGCCTGATTCCTGAAAAAGATGATAAAGATGCTCACCAGAAAACAAAGGATGATAAACCTACTGTTTCTAATACTACAGAGGTATGAGGTGATTTAACTTTTACAGAGTTATAAACCAGTTTGCATATTCTGCTTGTATAGGGGGCATTAGAGAAATAACCATTTTTTCCAAGCGTGCAATATGGTGAGGTTTTAATTTGTAATGTCTGATCAGTTTTGTTTATGCGTATTTCATTAGCTACACAGGAGAAATCAATTTGAGTGGAATGAAGTTGCTGTCAGCATTAGAATCCAACTGCAGTGTGTGGTTCATCTCTAAAGTAACTAAGATATTCAAGATGAGATTCTAGTGGTGGGAAATTACNAGGGAGAGATTAATGACATATAGAAAGGGGGGGGGCAACAGTGGGAGCAATGGAGGTGAGGAGGCGGGAGGGGATTGGGTCGAGAGGGCAGGTGGAGGGGTTGGAGGAAGAGAGCAGAGAGGAGATTTCCTCAAGGGAGGCAGGAGGAAAGGAGAGTGGGGGGAGGGGGGAGAGGGCGCTGAGGGAGCGGGGAGAGGAGATGGGTGGGAAGCAATGTCCTGGTGGATCTTGTCAATCTTTGAAGTGAAGAATGACGCAAGGTCCTGAGCAAAGAGGGTGGAGGGGGGCAGGGGGACTTGAGGAGGCAGTCAAAGGTGGAGAAGAGGTGGCGAGGGTCATGAGAGTAGGATTCAACCCGGGAGGCATAGTAGTGTTGCCTCACCAGGGAGATAGCAGAGGAGAGGGAGAATTTATAGTGGAGGAAGTCAGGGTAGGAGCTAGATTTGAGCCAGAGGCGTTCAGCAGCCCGGCTGCAGGAGCGGAGGTAGGGGTGAGCCAAGGATGGGGGGTTTGGGGTCGAACGGGGTGGGAGGAGAGGGGGGCAAGAAGGTCGAGTTGAGAGAGGCATTAAAAGAAGAGATGGCTGTGTCAGAGGCCAGCTCCTAAGGCCAGCCCTGATCCCTGGCCGACCACAGAGGATGTGATGGAATATGGTAGGCCAGGCAATCTTCCAGATAAGTGTGTCCCAAGCCATTTAGGGCTTTAAAGGTCAAAACCAGAACCTTGAATTGTGCCCAGAAGACAATAGGCAAACGGATGCAAATTATGCATTTGTGTACCATTGGAAATAACCTGCATTTGCTGTGATGTATGTGACTTGATTGTTTATAATAGGAATAGGAAATATAGCAAAGGCAATGGCAAGTTTTTTATTTATTTAAATTTATATCCTGCCCTTTCCTGAAGGCTCAGTGAGGGTAACAGCATAATAAAAACACATAGAAACCTAAAATAACGTACAAAAACCTGTACCCTTGCTGCTTTCTCCATCTGCCAAATGCTTGACCAAAAAGAAAAGTCTTACATTAGCGCTCAGGCTTGAGCCTTGACAAACCTCCAGAGGAAGGGACTTCCACAGTAGTGTTTAGAATTTAACTATTAGAAGCAAGAAGACTGATAGTCAGTTGGGCCATTGGGAGGATAAGGCCACAGCAGAAAAGCTGAATGAATTTTTTGCCTTGGTCTTCAGAGGATGTTGGGGAGATACCCACACTGGAACTATTTTCCGTAGGTGATGAATCAGAAGAACTGCCACAAATCAGTGTGACTCCAGAAGAAGCTCTAGAACAAATTGATAAAGTAAATAGTAATAAACCACCAGGATCAGATGGTATTCCCCCCGAGTTCTGAAGGAACTCAAATATGAAATCACAGACCTACAATTGGTAACTTGAAACATATCACTAAAATCTGCCACCATACTAGAAGACTGGTGAGTAGCAAATGTAACAGCAATATTTAAAAAGGGCTCCAGAGGCCATTCTGGAAACTACAGACTAGTAAGCCTGACGTTGGTCCATGGCAAACTGATGGAAATGGTTTTTAAGAACAGAATTACTGGGCATATTTATTTAAAAAACCCACAACTTAACGTGGAAGAGTCAATGTGGATTTAGCAAAGGGAAGTCATGTGTCACAAATCTATTGGAATTTTTTGAGGGTGTAAATAAGCATGTGGAGAAAGGTGAGGTGAGCTGGTTGATATAGTGTATCTGGATTTTCAGAAAGCATTTGATAAGAGAGAAACCTGAGAAAACTAAATAGCCATGGGATAAGAGTTAAGAGTCCTATCCTGGACTGAGGGAGCCTCCGCTTCCCCAAGTTAATTGGTTAAAGGATAGGAAACTAAGTGTAGGACTAAATGGTCAGTTTTTGCAATGCAGAGAAATAAATAGTGGAGTGTCCTAGGGATCTATACTGAGACTGGTGGTGTTTAATATATTCATTAATGATCTGGACAAGGGAGTAAAAGAGTGAGGTGATCAGATTTGCAGATGACAAAAAGTTATGCAAGGTAGTTAAAACCTGAGTGGATTGTGATAAATTGCAGGAGAATGGGAAACTCACTGGCAGATGAAATTTAATGTTGACAAATGCAAAGTGATACACATAGGGAAAAACAATCCAAACTACATGTACACAATGTTGGGTTCTAAATTAGGAGTTACCACTCAGGAAAAGGATCTTGGAGTCACCGTGGACAATACACTGAAATCCTCAGCTCGTGTGCATCCACAGTAAAAAATGCAAACACAATCGTCCTTTTTACTTGAGACACACCCACACATGCCCACACAGGTCAGCTGCATGGACATGCATGTATGACTCCTGTGTGAATGTCACGGTGGGTGGGCGTGTGTGCGCGCTTCTGCAACCTGCCCATCTCTACCCATCGCCCATGCACAGAGCAATTGGCCAAAACGGCGGTTGCTCTGTGCCTGGTGGGTAGAGATGGGCGTGTGTCTGTGTACGCACGCACTCACGCACCACCTCTGCACCGGCACGCATACTCCCCGCAGCCGTGACCCATTTTAAAAAGGGCCAATGTTAGGAATTATTGGAATTATTATCCCTCTCGATGGCCCCCAAGCAGGTGGTGAGGTGATCTGGGCCATCCCATTCTCAGACTACTGCTGATTAACAACCGACCTCGCGTTAATAATTCTATAATAATCCATTATTTAATCAGTCGGCTGACCTTGTGTGTATTACAGACACCTGGCTGGACACACAGTCTGGGCCAATTCTGGCTCACCTTGTTCCGGTCAGGTATTCTGTACAGCATCAGCCCAGACCTGGGGGTGTGGGGGTGTAGCCATTTAAGGACACTTGTTCTGTGAGGAGATATCCAGTGCAGACTATTTCGGGTATAGAGGGTGTCCAACTTGTGATTGATTTGGCTGGAGACAGATTAGGGCTGGTGCTGATATACCACGCACCTACCGGTACAGCAGCATCCCTACACGCTCTAGCTGAATTGGTGTCTGAGGTGGTCTTGCGATCTCCAAGGGCTATAGTTCTAGGGGATTTCAATATCTGTGCTGACGCCAATCTTGGTGGAGCGGAGCATAAGTTCATGGCCGTCATGACAACCATGGGATTGTCTCAGAGGGTTGTTGGCCCAACACATGATGGAGGATATACCCTTGATCTGATATACTGCACTGGCCTCGAGGCGGGGGATCCGGTGGTGGGGGATGCGTCAGCTGTGCCCTTGTCATGATCTGATCATTATCTCCTCCGGACCAGTCTCCTGCTGCATGTCTGCTCCCAGAGGGGTGTTGAACCAGTTTGGTTGGCTTGCCCCCAGAGACATATAGAACCATAGAGGTTCCGGAATGCTCTAGGGGAATTGCCTCCCAGTCTTGATGGTCGATTGCTCGATGACCTCATAGCTCTTTGGAACATCTTGCTGACCAAGGCCATTGACCGAACAGCTCCTAGGCGTCTGCTTCCTGGATGTCGATGACGCAGGTCCCCTTGGTTTACAGAGGACCTGCGAAGGATGAAGCAGGAGAGGGCGGCGGTTGCTGCAGCAATCGGTGTCAGCAGGGGATTCTTTATGGCACTGCTGGGCAGCAGGGAACTTCCTTAATTCAACATAGCATGGAGACTGCTACCTGAAGAGGCAGGGGACTATGCAGAAGTGTGTAGTGGGGAGGGGGGGGGGCAATGAGAGTCATTGGGTGAGACATTTGAGTGCACAGAGATTCCAAGGGTCAGGTTGTAGTTTCCTGAGCTTGTTATGCCCCTGTTGACTTTACTGCCGCGCCTGTTATGGGACTGTTATGCCCCGCCTGCCCTCTTTCCAATCCTGTGACCACCTGTGAGCCAGTCCAGACCTGGTCTAAGCTAGGAAAGGTTCATGGTGTTTTTTAGACAAGCGCCTATGCACCCATTACACACCCATCATGCATGTTGCAGGGCTGCATAGGGCACCAATACGGCCCTGCAACATGCATGATGGGTGGGGAGGTGCTACCCTCAGGCTTGTTCCAAGTGCTAATGGTTGCAGGGAGATGCAGATACCTCATCCATCCCCGCTCCTTTGGGTGGAGCACAGTGAAGTGAGTTACTTGTGTGATTTTGTGTTCATTTGTGTTAAATTGTTTCTGAACTTTAAAATCTCAGTCTTGAATCCAGAATAACGAGCTAGTTATCAATTGTCCGTATATTCACTTCCAATGATGTATAGCTTATGCTTTTATTATTTTGCTAACAAAATACACGTGAAACAGCATGTGTTTATCAGCTAACTCTTCCTTATGGCAATTATCTGGAACACTGGTTGCAAAGTTTGTGACCTGAAGCCTCTTACAAACTTGTAATTTTCACTATCACTTGAATTTGGGAACTCATAAGTAGTTACATGATTATTATGGCCCAAAGTTTTGTCACAAATGTTACTGAAGTCTGAATCCAGTTAATGCTTTCCTAGTTTTTTTTCCCTCTCAAACAAGACCCTTCCTTTTTCTCTAGGATCTTCTTCCCAGTCTGCCTCCAGTAGGCGGGATACCCCTGTGGTTTCTTTGTGCCCAAGCTGCCCAAGCTGCAAGTGGGAATTAGGGGTGTAGGTTCCCTCTTGCTTCCATGAGTTAAGTGAGGATTGATCAGTTAATGATACAGTCATAGGTAATACATGAGCTCGCTTACTTTCTGGGGAAGCTATGGCCAGCAGCAGAAGTTTTATTCGTAGACCCTGCCCCACAAACTTAGAAGAGCTGATGGCTTCTATGGAGCAGCAGTGGGGCCAACTCTGAGGGAGAATGGTTTAGACTGGCAGATCCTGCCTCTTCTACCCTGGTGGTTACCCACAAAGGGGCTTCCTGAGAGAGCACCATCCAGACCACTACTCCATTAGGCATTGGTAGAGCCCCATGAAACAGTAACCGTGGTGGGGTCCAGTGCAGGACACACCCAGAGGATCAAGAGCCTGGGTGGTAATCGCCTCTCGGCTCCCCAATCCCGTAAAGTGATCATGGTAAACAAAGGACAGAATTTACCAGCCTGTAGTACTACTGCTCCAAGTGGACTCCATTCTGGGCCCTGCTGCTGCCTGCTCTAGTACTCTCCCCGGGTAATTAGCTTGGGGGAGCTTAGTCCCCCTTAACCCTTCTATGTTCTGCCTACCGTTGCAAGGTCCTATTTAATTAAATAAGTTGTCTAACTGGGCATTGCTTCTTTTGATTGGCTTATGGCAGTGGAGCCAGCACAAATGAATTTACCTTAAGAGGACGGTCATGAAAAGGGGAAATGTGGGAATAGCCTTTCTTGGCAGCTGGCCATTCAAGGCATTTAAGAATATGAAATATTTCAGAAAAAAACAGGCATGTGCAGGCAAGTAACAAACAATAAAAAACAAATTTTATGTAAAGCCTGTCCATCCATTTTCCAGACCAATTAAACTTTGTTCTTACAGTACAAATATAACCTAAAAAGTACCCACATGCGCGCACATTTGCAATGTGAACTGATTCAAGATCAGAGTAAATTTACTTAGATAAATTCCTCCTTTTTAAAAAACAAAATAGCAAGTAGCCTAGAGACAAGAGTATGAAGACTGTAGAGGACACTTCTGAGAAGTACAGGTTGCAGGGCTTGACTGTGGCCATTGTAGCCCTGCAGCCTGTATTCCTTGGGTCCTCTGAAATTTGCATATCTGGCCACCTTACAGGAGAGATGCTACATAAATGATAATCCCTCTGGTTAATCTCCATTCTTGCCTGTTGTTGTACCTAAAGATCACCTAGATGTAAGCTCCATGGGGTCACACCTACCTCACTCCCTCTCAAGCCGAAGGGTTAACTTTGACTCTTAAGTCTCTCTCTCTCTCTCTCTCTCTCTCTCTCTCTCTCTCTCTCTCTCTTTTTTTTTTTTTTAAAAAATGACTATTTCCACCTGTCTGATTTTGGTTGATGATGATAAAATCACAGTAGAGTAAATAAAATTTACACTGGTTTCACATTTCGTCTTCACAGTCTCTCTTTAAAGAGGCTCTCCCTTTTTCATGCTTGAGTTCTGAAATTGGTCACATTACTTCAGTTCCCTAGGAAACTTTCAGTGTGGACTCTTTTTTCTTTAAACCCAGATTCCAGCCTGTCACCTTATTGACGGATACCCTCATTTTTTCTTTCATACAGACGATACTTGGTATTAAGACATGTACTTGTTAACAGCTGTTTGAATAGTGAACGTCTAATAGCATACCACGGAGGTTAGGGTAATACTAACTGCCTGTCAGTTGGTAGATACGTTCCTGATAACACGATTTCTCGGAGGAGGAGTAGCTGTTCATTTGGGCATCAGATTAATCTATTGTTGTTGTTCATCCTTTTCTGCTGCATGTTAAAAGTTTTGTCTGTCCTCCCCTGCCAGACTTCACACAGAGGGTTTACGAGGAAAGGGGGGAATGTATTAACCAGGCAGCGGTAACCTAAATGTGACTTGTCTATATAGAGGGCGTTGTCACTGCTAGCTCCACTGTCTCAGGATTCTTTAATTTATTAAAGGCACTTGAGGACAGGTCTTGAAAATTTCATACACCTCTTCTTTTGCAGTAGTATTTTTACAGAACACACTGTGAGTATTCCTATTGAACTCAATGACTACAAAAACACAAGTCATTTAATCAGCTGGCTTTGTTTTCATGCTGACCAGTATGGTCTAATTATTTTGTTGCATTCCATTGTTTTTGGCCTACGTTCACATCTTAAGAGGTTTATTTATTTTATTTATTTATTCTAATTTCTTTACCTCACCCTCCCTGCCAAAGTGTAAGTGGGGACCGGGGGGGGGGAGGGGGGACTCTCTCAGGTGACACTTGCTCAGTCACACAACCACAGCCCTGCAGGTGGAAACCTGGGTAAACAAGCCCATCAGGATAGTTTGTGGGCCCTCTGATCTCAAGAGACCAGGCCCCTATCATCATAGGGCGCAGAGCTGTAGTGAGCACAAAACCTCCTGTCTGTCACGGGGTTTGGGGTCCACTACCCCACTTTCCTGGGTTGGGTGACTCAGTTTCCCTCACTTGCAGCCCGCCTGAATCAGTTCTCTCTCTGGCTGATTCGGTCGTGCAATGGGGACAATACTTTTATCACCCAACCCCCCAGAAAGCTTCCCGTTCACACACTCACTCTCTCTCTCCGGGTTCGCACGTGCTTGAGGGCACGAGTACTCAGATTGTGATTCCCAATGCTAGACCACGGAACACTTCTTAGTAAATAAAGGGCGAGGGTCGGCAAAGGGCGGCGACCCTCATTGCTGCCCTCTTGTCACGCGGGGGGGTTAGTCCCCACTCGGCTGGGCTGGGCAAGGTGGGCAGTGGGGCTGGGCGAGCCAGGTAGGGCAGGGTGGGCAGTGGAGTAGGGTGGGGGTGCAGGTCTCCTTATGGTTAAGAGCAGTTGATAGGATTCAGTTGTATTTATCACTGCATTTTCTGGCTCTTCTAACAACAGGCCAAATACGTGCACTTGAGACCTCACATCTTCATGAATGTTAGACCCTTTGTCTCTCCCTCTGTTCCCCTTCCTAAGTCTCTCCCCCAGCTCCTGTCTCTCAGATTGTAAGCCCTAGGGGCAGGGACCGTGTCTATTTTATTACTTTGTAAAGTGCCAGGTACACTGCTGGCGCTATATAAATGTTTGTTAATAATAATAATAATAATAAATAAGAAAGTTTATTGATTACATAAGCAAAGATAGTTTGAACACACAGAGTGGCTAAGAAAGCAAACAAGATAACGCATTTCTAATCTGTACTGCGTGCATTCCTAGTTGAAGTCTTACCCTATAAAAGCCAATTTCTCAGCCAGTGATGTAAGGCGGCTGGGCACCAATCTTAAGTTGGTTAGAATCAAAGTTCTTCTCTCACCGCATGTCTTCCAGTAGACTGGCAGGCTGTTGCCCTCCCCCCAGCTGTGATCCGTGACTCTGCAAGGAGGTTGAATGGGTTCCAAGTATATCTCCGATAGCAAAGATCTCCCCTTAAATACCTTTGCAATCTCTTTGTTTGATTTTCCTGCCTAGGGAAGCCTGGAGAATTCCGTGTTTATCATCACGTAGGCCAAAAGGAAGTTCATTTGCAACTCCATGGGGCTTCTGTCTAGTGTCTGCAGTGAATATGCATCCATCCTAGCTTGTCTCTCCATTGCATGAAGTGAGTTTCCAGCTCTCAGTTTTACATTACAGGATTACATGAAGTGAGTTTCCAGTTCTCAGCTTTAACATTACATATATGTTTAACCTTTAGCTTTACATATTTATTAGACCTATAGTCCAGTGTTTCTTTGTGACACCGTCACACTCCATCTGCACAAGCACACGCACTGGGGAGGGTGGGCTGGGACAGGAACGATTACTGGGAGGGGCGTGCGGAGGACCAGGACTGGGCCCCGGGGTTGGGGTGGATGTGGAGGGATACACGCGCACACAGCACGGGGAAGGGGAAAGGTCACCCAGGACAGTGATGGGAATCACCCACACGGAGTCACTCTCAGGGGTGCAAGGAGGGAACACACACTCCAATAGTATACAACACACAACAATATCTCAACAACTGTAGTAATGAGTCACACTTAGCTTCGCAAGGGGCCCACTTCTCGCTCCGATTACCAGCACTGCGCACTTCACGGTGCTGGCCTTTATGCTCCTGGCTCCGCCCCCAACTGTGCCTGCAGGCACTCTGAGCGGCGGGTTGGCTGACACCCCGACCCTGCGTTGTGTGGGGTCACGGGTTGTGATGCCATATGTTCTGCGCTCAAGCGGGTTGCCTTGGCAACCCACTGCTGCGGGGACATGGGAGGCGTTGCCACAGCTGCGTCTGTGGCCAGCAGCGGGGCTTCCGCCCCTGGCAGAGGAGCCGTGATCCGTTGCTGGGGCCAGTGAGTCCGGGGACTCCTGTGGCGGGGAACGCGGCGGCAGGAACTAACACAAAGGCAGCTCGCAATATTAAAGTCAAAATACACATATAAAACATAACTCAAATACAAAAACATACCCCAACCTCTCTCCACCCTAGGCCCCTTACCTCTTAACACACGTTTGTGAGTAAGACTGTTTTACGCTGCCTCTTGAAGACGCTCAAGCCCAGACATAAACAAACTTCCCAGGGGAGGGAATTCCACAGCTGCGGAGTGGTGGCTGAAAAATCCTTACTCATCGTAGAGACAAGTTAAACTGGTACCTCCAGATGAGCATCCGCAGCCAACCGCAGAGGCCGTGATGGAACATGGTAGGCCAGGCAATCTTCCAGATAAGTGGGTCTCAACCCGTTTAGAGCTTTAAAAGTCAAAACCAGCACCTTGAATTGTGCCCAGAAGACAATAGGCAACCAGTGCAAATCTTGGAGCACCGGTGTTGTGCTCCCTGCGACCTGTCCCTGTAAGGAGCCGGGCTGCTGCATTCCAAACCAGCTACAGCTTCTGAACAGTCTTCAAGGGCAGCCTGCTAGGATTAAATCCATGCAAGGGCAGCTGATGTGCACAGAGAGGTACCTGTCAGAAGATCCAGCTTCAATCTCCAATGCTATGCAAAGGCCTGTACCCACCAAGAGGCTGGTCTGGTTGAAGGAGAACCGCACAGACTGGTGGGAGAATGTGCTGTCCTCCTGGGAGGTGTAGAGTGGGTCGCAAGCTTTAGGATGCCCCGTCACGTCGTCCTGCAGATAGCTGAGATCCTCAGGCCATGACTGGAGAAACGGAGCACAGTGATGCAGTCACCCATCTCTGTGGAGAAGCATGTTGGCGTTGCCATTGCCATCTGGAAACTCACCACTTTGTACATCTGCTGCTCTGTCGTCCAATAGTTTGGTGTTGGAACCTCCACAGGGGACACCATACTCATGGAGGTTTGCTCAGCGATTGTGGAAGTGCTGCTGAACTGGATGGTGCAGTTGGCTGTCCCCATGGAGGTAATGGGGTTTTTTTTTGGCAGGGGCTCCCGAACTGTATAGGGGTGACTGGTAGTTGTATCACCATCATCTGCCCACCCCATAGCAAGGACTACTACCTGAATCGAAGGGGTTTTTCTCCTTGCTTCTCCAGGGCATAGTGCACCACTGTGCTGGACTTGTGGATGTGTTGGCTGTGAGGTCCGGGAAGAACCATGATGCCCACATTTTCTGTCAGTCCCCCTTCGGAGACTTTGGACCCTCCACTGAAACATGCATTGAGGGGATGCTCATGAGGCCTGTTTCACCCCACTACCCCCAAGTGCACATGCATGGCCAGCGGCCTTCCCATCCCCATTTTGGTGCACCTGCCACCCTCCCTCTCTTCCAACCCCCATCCCCAGATCGGCTTATAGCTAAGCTGTACCGCTATTTTCCACAGCCCTCCCTCCCCCCGAAACTTCCCTCCTTTCCCAGAAGAAGCACAGAAACCATGGATTGTGAAAAATTAAAGAACTTTACTTTTTTTAAAAACGTAAATTATTTCTTCTTGCCCACGCTCCTTTTGGGGCAGCTGTGTGTTCTCGCTTGGGTGGTGGTACTGGCGGGAACGGGGGTGCATTTTCCCAGTTCTCCCTACATGGGTGCGGCTGTGGAGGAGTAGTGCTCGCAAGAATGATTACTGCGGGGAAGTGTGCCTGGCCCCAGGAACTGTTTCCTGGTATGAGTGCAGCGAGGAGAGGACTCGAGTGCTTTCCCTGGGGGATAGAGTACAGGGGGAACCTGGATGGTCGGTTGTGTTCCAGATAGGGGGATGTGAATAGCTGATGGGATTTAGGAAATGGCATCTGCCCCTGAGCCTCATTGCTCTGACACAGCAGCAACAAGCTCGAGCATGGACTGGGACGTGCCTGTGCCCATATCTCAGTCATTTCCTTGCTCATCCGCTCAATCACGCTGCCCGATTGTTCAGACTGCTGCTAGAGGCAGGCCCAGTGCCTGTCCTCCCACTGGTAGTTCAGGTGGGTCTTGGCAGCAAAGGCCTTGCGTCCTGTGGCGATATGCTGTACCAGCTGCCTGTGCTCCCTGGCCGTGCCATTAATGGCATTGCGGGATCTCATCTGCCCACCACGTGGTCTCCCCAAGCAGCTCCCTTGTCAAGTCCTCCCAGGTTTGTGGGAGTTTGCTGCCTGGAACAAATCTGGGGAACTTCCCAGCAAACCTGCAGAGCAGCAGAAAACACACCACATGATTGTTATATGGTCAATGCTAGCACCCTGCCCTGGAACACAGACTAGAGCAACTCCACTATAGACTGGAGCTTATAAGAACTGCTGCTGCTGCTACTACTAATCATTTCTATAGCACTACTAGGCACACACAAGTGCTTTACAGTTGCAGATTTTCAGAGACCTGTCCCTGCCCAGTGAGCTTACAATCTAAGATGGACAAGGAGGAGGGGAACACAGGAAAAGACATACACACACACTCTAATTTTACAGATGGGGACCCGTGGTTGTGACTTGCCCAACGCCATTGGCTAGGGTGAGGTACTAAATTTAAATATGCATGCAGACTTGTTAATTTTACAATGTGTGGGTAATAAGTATATTTATTTATTACATTTTTACCCCACATTCTTGTGCAGAATGGCGGCTCGGAGCGGCAACAACCTATAAAAATACAATAAAATACATAAAACAAAATATTATAATAAAATTACTAAAAAGACTAAATGCTAAAGTCAATAAAAATACCCTCCCAACCCCCCTCCCCGCCTACCCCTTCCCCGAAGGCCCGGCGGAACAACCAGGTCTTACATGAACTTCGGAAAGAGGGGAGGTCTGGGGATAAACAGGCCTCCATCGGGAGGGAGTTCCACAGCCTAGATGTGGCCACCGAGAACGCCCTCCCCGCTGTTGCCACCCGGAATACTCGAAGGACCTCGAGTTGAGCGCCCCTGGCCCACCGCAGGGGCTGCAAAATGACGCAGGGCCTGAGGTGGTCTTGCAGATAAGCAGGTCCCAAGCTGTTTAGGGCTTTAAAGGTCATTACCAACACTTTGAATTGGGCCCGGTAAACTATAGCCACTAGAGAACAGAGCACAGGTGTAATGTGCTCACGGTGACCCGTCCCCATTAGGAGATGAGCCGCTGCATTCTGCACCAGCTGTAACCTCTGAACCGTCTTCAAAGGTAGCCCCACGTAGAGTGTGTTAAGTAGTCCAGTCGAGAGGTAATGAAAGCATGGATGATGGTTGCCAGGTCCAAGTTGGAGACATACGACCAAGGCCATCGCACCAGATGTAATTGGAGAAATGCTCCCCTCGCCACAGCCTCCACCTGACAATCCAGGCGGAGCTGTGGGTTGAGGAGCACCCCCAAACTATGGACCTGAGTGGCTAAATGGGGGCAGACACCGCCAATAATGGAAGCCCTACCAACCAGTATCATCTCCATCTTATTCAGCCTCAGTTGATTCACCCTCATCCAGTTCCCCACAGCCGCTAAACATGGGGTAAGCACCGAGACTGCTGGGCCTGGATCTTCAGAAAATGAGAGGTAAAGTTGTATATCATAGAAGTAATGATGACATCGAAAGCCAAACAATCTCATGACCTCCCCCAAGGGTTGCATATACACATTGAACAGGAGAGGGGACAGAATAGAACCCTGCGGGACTCCACACGTGAGATCCCAGGGAGAAGATGTATATTCCCCGAGGACCACCCGCTGAGTTCTTCCTGCCAGGAATGAGCGGAACCATTCAAGAACAATCTCACTTACCCCGGCCCGGTCCCGCAGCCTTGTCACCAACATCTCGTGATCAATGGTATCAAATACCGCCGACAGATCCAACAAGATCAAAATAGATGATCTGCTCTGGTCTAATTCACGGTGTAGGTCATCGATCAAGGACACAAGTGCAGTCCCCATGCCAAACCCTGGACAAAAGTCAGGCTGCGAAGGATCAAGAAAACCGACCTGGTCCAGATGCCCCCATAACTGCCGGGCCACCACCTGTTCAATAACCCGTTCAATAACCTCTGCTGTATATACAGCAGAGCTCAAAACCAGCTCACAGATGCAAACCAGAGATATGTTTTGTGTCCAGTCAGTCAGTGCAGACGCGTATTATTATTAAGCATTTATATAGCTCCAGCAATGTTCCCTGCACTTTACAATTGTAAGAAAGAGACACGGTCCCTCCCCTAGCAGGCTTACAATCTAAGAGAGACGGGGGGGGGGCGGAGGAACCAGAGGAAGAGACAAGGATACATACACGAACTTGTGAGGTCTCCGGTGCACATGCTTGGCTTAGTTACAAAGATGTAGTTATTCATTTAAGGTTACACAAGATATGATGATTCAGAATTAGTCAGCAAGGGGGTGAGGAGAACATGGAGCCAGGGAAAGCTTGACGGAAGAGGTGGGTTTTCAGGAGGGATTTGGAGGGAGGAAGCCGAGTGAATGTGTTCAGGGAGGGAGTTCCAGGCATGGGGGGCTGCCAGGGAAAAGGGGCGGATGCATTTTGAGGAGCAGGGGAGCCGTGAGCAGGTGAGGGTGGTGGCAAAGGAGGAGTGGAGCTCCTGGACAGGAGTGTAGTGGGAAATGAGTGCTGAAAGATAGCGGGGAGCAAGGCCATGAAGAGCCTTGCAGGTAAACACCAGGAGTTTGTGCAGAATGCGTTCAGGAAGAGGGAGCCAGTGGAGAGAGGAGAGGAGGGGCTGTACATGGTCAAAGCGGCGGGCAAGGTGGATGACCTTGTCAGCAGAGTTACGAACAGAAATGAGAGGAGCAAGGTGAGATCGAGGAAGGCCAATGAGAAGCAAGTGCATAGAGGGCCAAGGACAGAGCCAAGGACAGGGCCAAGGACAGAGTATAAGACATGGAAGCAAAACTGACCTGTTAAAGCTGGTGTTTTGCAGAAGTAAACGCAGAACTACATCTGACTTGAAAAGCATCATGGGAATCATCCATATGCGCCAGCATTAAAATTGGAGATGGGACCTTTGAAGTGAGGGTACTGTGTTAATAAAAACTATCCTGCTGCGTTTTATCACATAGTGTGGAATGACCTTGGACCAGATTCTTATTAATTCCAAGGACGCTGCTTTGCCAGTGTAAATAGACCTTAAAAGTATATATATATATCAGTGTAACGGAGCCTTAGTGCAAATGATTCTAAGTCAGAATCATCCTGTGTTAAGGCAGTGTTCAGCAATGCAGCTAAACTAGTAATTAAATCCTTATTTTGCATTTAAAATATTATTATTTATACATGCAGCACCAGGAATGTGTCCCAACACTGAACAATCATTAATTAGAAACCGATTGCTGCCTGAGGGGGCCTGGAGTCTAGGATGGAGCAGTGAGGGAAGAGAAATGGAGGGGCACCTAAGGAGAGACTGGGATACATTCATGAAGATGGTAAGTGGAAGGTGTACAAGCTTAGCTGAGTTACAGGCGAGAAGGGGACCCTGAATGATAGGACAAGCATTTTTCCCCACTGTATATTGTACATGTAATTTTCTGGCAAGGCACAATTTGGAGCATTTTAGAGGTTTGAAAATGTAGGTCATCTTCCTTTCTTAGAAATGGTAGGACTGGAGTCCCAAACCTTCTCAGCATCTTCTGTTTCCCCAAACGCTTTGCTTAAAAATTTCACACACACAGAGTACAAAATCATGCTGTGGATGGTATTGCTGTGAACACTTGCATCTCGGCAGTCAATTTATGCAATTAATTACAGAAATAGTTGAAGGCCAGGGCCCCATTGTGTCAGACATTGTCCAAAGAACTTCCAACTGAAATATTTCAACACTGCAAAGACTTTTTTATGTGCTTAGGTATGCTATGAGTATATCCTTTGAGTAGTCCCATTGACCTCAAGAAGGTTACAGTTAGGTAGACTTGCACAGCAGAACAAAAATGTCCTTTTTGGAAATGGTACTTGGGCAGACCTTGGGAGCACATCCAGAATTGCCTATGGAGACACACAGAAACTAGGGTGACATCAGAGTCCCCATGACGATATGGTATCCTGGGCTGATGAACTGAATGAGCTCAGAATAAGTGCTCGACTTTTTCAGCTTGGTCTCTGTTAGAGTTAACGTTACCAAAGTACGAATTTAGGCGTTTTCATTATGAGCAGACATGCATATAAAATTAACCTGTTGGAACATGCATGGATTTAGAGGTGACTGCATACATGACTGTACTCCTGACAGCCTTAGCTTAGCATTGGGTAGCTTTAGGAAAGTTTATACTTGTCGTTTTATGAATAAGCATAGAGCCTTGTAGCTCTGAGCTCTGCTCTTGGCAATCCTTCTCCTGTATACATGACTGAGGCATAAACATCCTATCATAGGAGTTCTCTTTTTTGTTTCTGTATCTATCTGAAAGTGGAATTTGAATGCTCTAGTTCAGGGCTTGGCAAATTTCCCAAATCCAAGCCGCATACTGATATATCCATACCTCCAAGAGTCGCAAGACGCTTTACACTGATCACTCTCCCTGACCCCAGGGGACAGCATGACTTCCCCCACCCCTCATGTCAAAGCTCTGGCTTCCAGGTCGTCCAGTGAATTTGAGCAGCAGCCATAGCAGCTCAGGGTACTCTGCCCCAAAGTAGGTAGTAGTGGCAGTGGAAATGGTGGCTCAGCTTCTTTTGCTACTGGGGGAGCTACACGAATATGCTCCCTGACAGCTGCAGTACAGGTGCCAGAGAACCACGTGTGTGTCTCAAATGGCCATTTGCCCACCTCTGCTCTAGTTCATTGATAAGAATTCCTAATCCTTCAGGTAACATTAGTAAGCAGCATAACTGGAGACTCTGCTCGAAAGAGTGTGATTTGAGAAAACTGAGCACTGAAAACCAGGAAATCTTATTATTATTATTTATTTATTTATTAGCATTTGTATAGCGCCGGCTGTGTACCTGGTGCTTTACAGAACAATAAGATAGATGCGGTCCCTGCCTACGGCTTACAATCTAATAGACACGGAGGAGGAAGACAAGGATAGGGGACATAGGGATAGACAAGGGATAAATTACATTCAAGTGGATGCGAAGTCTCAGGTGCACGTGCTTGGCTTGGTTGTGTTTAGCGAAGTCTCAGGTGCACGTGCTTGGCTTGGTTGTGTTTAGCGAAGACTCAGGTGTACGTGCTTGGCTTGGTCGTGTTTAGGCAGGAGTCAGCAAATATTAAAAGGAACATTCTAACAGGCGTTGGGAAAGGCGTTGAGGAAGAGGTGGGTTTTGAGGAGGGTTTTGAAGGTGCAAAGGGAGGGGGCAAGGTGGTCGTTGGCAGTGAAGGAGTTCCAGGCACAGGGGGCAGCAAGGGAGAATGGACGAAGGCGGTTAGGGGAGCAGGGGAGACGAGGGAGAGCGAGGGAGGGGGTAGAGGAGGAGCGGAGAGTGCGTGCAGGAGTGTGTAAGGAGACTAGGGCTGAGAGGTAAGGGGGAGCCAGGTTGTGAAGGGATTTGTAAGTGAACACCAGGAGTTTGTGAAGGATGCATTGGGGGAGGGGGAGCCAGTGAAGCAAGGAGAGGAGAGGCTGCACGTGGTCAAAACAACGGGCTGAGTGGATGACCCTAGTAGCGGAGTTTTGGATGGCGATAAGGGGGGATAGATGAGAGCGGGGGAGGCCAGTAAGGAGGAGGTTGCAGTAGTCAAGGCGAGAGAGGACCAGGGCGTGAACAAGGGTTTTGGCTAAGGAGACGGAGAGAAAGGGGTGAATCCGTGCAGTGTTATGGAGGGCAAAGCAACAGGACTTGGCAACAGAGTTGATGTAAGGTTTGAAAGAAAGGTGAGTGTCGAAGACGAAGCCCAAGCTATGGGCTTGGGGGACAGGAAGGATGGTGACCCCATCAATAAGGATGGAGAGGGAAGAGGGGAAGGAAGGGTAAGGAAGAAAGACAAGGAGTTCAGTCTTAGCCATGTTGAGCTTGAGCTGACGTCTGTACATCCAGGCGGAGATATCAGAGAGACAATTGATGAGACGAGCTTGAACAGAAGGGGAGAGAGAGGGGGTAGAGAGATAGAGTTGAGTATCGTCAGCATAAAGGTGATATTGGAAGCCATGGGAGGCAATGAGTTTGCCAAGGGACAGGGTGTAGATAGAGGAGAAGAGAGGGCCCAGGACAGAGCCTTGGGGAACCCCAGCCGAGAGGGGGAGGGAGGAGGAGTTGGAATTGAGAAGAGCCACATTAAAGGAGCGGAGAGGTCAAGGAGGACAAGAATGGAGTAGTGATGCTTAGATTTAGCAACCAGTAGATCATTGGTGATCTTGGCAAGGGCAATTTCAGTGGAGTGAAGCCAGATTGGAGAGGTTCCAGGCAGAGAGGAGGTCCAGGCAGCGGAAGTAGACAACAGTCACAACACGTTCCAGAAGCTTAGAGGCGAAGGATAGGAGGGAGACTGGCCGGTAACTAGAGGGGTCAAGGGTGGACGTTTTGAGGATGGGAGAGACAGTGGCATGCTTGAAGGAGGAGGGGAAGGAGCCAGTGGAGAGGGAGAGATTAATGACATGTAGAAGGGGGGGGGCAACGGTGGGAGCAATGGAGGTGAGGAGGCGGGAGGGGATTGGGTCGAGAGGACAGGTGGAGGGGTTGGAAGAAGAGAGCAGGGAGGAGATTTCCTCGAGGGAGGCAGGAGGGAAGGAGGAGAGGAGAGGGGGTGGAGAGGGAGCAGGGAGAGGAGATGGGTGGGAAGCAATGTCCTGCCGGATTTTGTCAATCTTTGAGGTGAAGAATGATGCAAGATCCTGAGCAGAGAGGGTGGAGGGGGGCAGGGGGGTTTGAGAAGGGAATCAAACGTGGACAAGAGGTGGGGGGGTCACGAGAGTAGGATTCAATCCGGAAGGCATAGTAGTGTTGCCTCACCAGGGAGATAGCGGAGGAGAGGGAGAATTTATAGTGGAGGAAGTCAGGGTGGGAGTGGGATTTGCGCCAGAGGCATTCAGCAGCCTGCGTGCAGGAGCGGAGGTAGCGGATAGTAGAGGTGAGCCAAGGACAGGTGTTTCGGGGTCGAACAGGGTGGGAGGAGAGGGGGGCAAGAGAGTCGAGGGTCGTAGCGAGGGATGCGTTGAGAGAAGAGATGGCAGTGTCAGGGGAAGAGGAGGAGAAGACAGGAGGGGGGAGAGGGAGGAGGCAAAGTCTAAAGGGTTAATAGCTTGCCAATCACAGAAGAGCCGTGGAGCAGGGGAAGAAGATGGGGGTCGTTGGGAGAGGTTGAAGGAAGTGAGGTGATGGTTGGACAGGGGACAAAGGTCAAAGGAGAGGTCAGCAACAGGACAGTTTCTGGAGAAGATGAGGTCGAGTGGGTGGCCACCGGTGTGGGTGTGGGAATCAGTCCAGAGGTGGAGATCAAAGGAGGAGGCTAGGGAGAGAAAGTGGGAGATAGAGGGCTGGGAAGGTGCATCCGCATGGATGTTGAGGTCACCAAGAATGAGAGCAGGGATATCGTCAGAGGAAGAAGGTAAGCCAGGATTCAAAGTCTGGGAGAAAAGAGTAAAGGGAGCCGGGGGGCGGTAGATGACAGCGACACAAAGTTGAAGGGGGGAGTAGAGATGCACAGAGTGAGCCTCGAAGGAGGGGAAGGAGAGGGACTGTGGAGGGGAAAGGGGCTGGAATTGACGGGTGGGTGAGGAGAAGGCCCACGCCACCATCTCGGCCTTCGGGGCGGGGGCGATGAGAGAACGAAAGGCCCCCAGAGGAGAGGGTGGCAGGAGTGACAGAGTCGAAGGGAGAGATCCAGGTTTCAGTAAGAGCAAGGAGTTGAAAGTGGTGAGAAAGGAAGAGGTCGTGAATGAAATGGGGCTTTTAACAGAAGAGCGGCAGTTCCAAAGGGAGCAGGAGAAGGGGAGTTGATCAAGGGGAAGGCCGGGAATCCGGATGAGGCTGGGGGATGCAGAGCGACGGGGCTTGCAGGGAATGGTTAAGGGGGGGTGAGGAGGAGGAGGAATTGGGCAAGGGGGGAAATAAGGGGCGGGGAGGTTGGAGAAGCAGGGGAGACAGCAGCAGTGAGAGAAGGAGAGGAGAGATGGAGGGAGAGGGAGTGAGGGAGATAAGGGGAGACATGCCAGAGGGGATAACCAGGCCTGCGGGTTTGCCCTGCCATGAAGCTAAATAACTACATGTAAAATGTTGTTCGTTATATTTGCTACCTCAAGATGTTGTGAAGATTAATTAGTTAATATTTGTACATCACTTTGAAGCTGTAAAATGCTACTTAAGTGGTGTTTAATATTTGATGAATTGAGTTTGTGTTTTGTTTAGTGCATGTACCTGTCACAGAGCGCTTGGCATGCAGGAAAATTTAAGTCAGTTACTTTGTGGACTTGGCACGGGCATCTCCAGGGCTAGCAGCAATTCCTCATTAACTGTGCAAACATTTTACTGAAGATGAGATTAAAATTGTTGCCTCCAGAAATATCCTTTGAGTCAATATTTGTTCTTTTCTGAGGTAACGCTTTTGTGTGGTGCCATTCACACTATTAAAGTTCTCGCTCTGAATGCCATATTTCAGAGGTTTATCTGCAGCCCAGTCATCCCAAATTTGCTGAGGTCTGAAACTTATCGTTTAAGTTTTTTGACTTGGAATCTTTTTCTTTATTGCTTAACCCCATCTCCAAATTGATTCAGGTTTATTTGTCCCAAGCAAACTCTGAAACACCCAAATCCCATTCATATCACAAATCCAGTTTAAAATGAGATTGTGCCAGGGAAAGGGATGTAGTAAAAAATGACCCTTTTTTATTCAGTAGTCATCATTGTATCTGTTAAATTTCCTGATTAAAATAGATTTCTCTTGCTTTTTACAGTTTAGCACTTCAGAGCCAATACAGTTCTGGCTCTGTTAACTGGGCTTTGTTGGGGCTTCTGTGTCAATAGTATTGTTATCTCTGGGCCAGGCTTTCAAGAGCTGGGTTCAGATTTTCAGAAAAGCTCATCTCCTGCAAGCACAAAAGTAAGAGTCAGATTTTCCAGGGTGCCGAGTTCCAAACACTGTTGGTATTGTCTTCTAGGGTCACATTTTCAGAAGAGCAAAATACTTTAGATCAGGGCTGAGGAATCTTTCCCCTCCCAGGGGCCACTTTTGAAAATTAGTACAAGCTCTGAGGGCCGCATGGAAGTTGGGATGGGCTACTTAAGGAGTTTACTCAGGAAAAGGAGGCTCCCGATTATGGATCTGTCCCCTGTCCTTTTGCATGCAAGTGCTCTCCTCTTTCCTCCCTGAGCTGTTTCTCATTTCTTGAGGGCAAGAACTGCATCTAGAGGGTCAGATCCAGGAACTGGAAAGGGGCCAAATTAACACTAGCCACAGGTTGTTTTTGGCCCCTGGGCCTGATGTTCTCGCTCTGAATGCTGTATTTCAGAGGTTTGTCTGCAACCCTGCTCTAAATGATCCCAAGACACCCTTGCTCATCACTTAAGTTTTTAGTTTGTTTTTTGTAATAAGGAGCTCTGGAAACACTGTAGGACTGAGTTTGGAATTACAGTGCACCTGTAGATGAATGCCATTCCTATTTCATGATGACACACCTAAAGAAATCTATGCAGAATACATGCCTCTGTTCTATTTAAAAATGCGTGGCTGACAGGTGGGCCTGCTGGCACAAGGTAGCATCCTCTCCACCTACTAGATGAATTGTGTATAGCTCTGCAACTTCCATGCTGTACATATTTAAGTTAATTACTATTTTGGCAGGATAGAATGCTACTCTGTCAAAAACTGAAAGCTTTAGAGCAGAACCATTGGCTAAGGGTCTGATCCCACACATTGTTGTGTACACCCATTGAAATAAATAAGACTGGTTGGGTGAGGTAGGCTTGGCAAATGAGAGATGGCTCTTTAAATGTTTAGGCTCTCCTAGCTATAAATGTAGTGTGTGCTAGAATAGGTGAAACTATTTTTCTTTCCATTAATATTTAACCATCTCTAGGCCTCTCAGTTCCTCTTTGTTTCTTGCACTTTCCAGGAAGAGCCAGAGTTCTGTTTCCTTTCCAATTTGGGGGAGTTTCAAGACTAAGGGCTTATTCACACAACATTCTTTTTGAGTGGTCAGTTGCACAAACCCACATTTGGGTTGGTGTATGAACCTTACCACTTCCTGTGCTCCTTAATGACCTGTGTTGCCACTCAATACAAAGGGTGTGAGCCGTTGTGAAATGCAAGGAAATTCAACAGCTGTGTGAGTGCACTGCTATGGCACAAGACAAACACAGAGTAAGGAACAAGGGGTTAGTTTGCAAGGGGAAAGGATGTTCTGTGAATGAATAAACCCTAAATCAAACTTTGTCTGTGTGACTTCCATTTTGAGACTTCATATTAATAATGTTATTTATACAATGCCCCTCTGCCAGATGGTGCTAAGAGTGCTTTACAATATTTAAAATACAATAAAACACTGTATATAAAATCAGTTTAAAAGGAGAAGGTAAAAAGGGGAGGAAAAACACCTGAAGGGGGAACCAGCAGTGGATCCTGGAAAAGCACCTGGAAAACAAAGTTCTCAGGTGCTTTCTGATGGTAAGGAAGGAGGGATTTAGGTCACTTTCAGACCGGCCAGTCCCTGCGCAAATTTGGGCTGCATATTATATGCGCAGGGCGGGGGGGTCATGCCTGAAAGTGGCCTAAGACAAACATCGGGAGGGAGGGAGGGAGTTCCACACTGAAGGACCTGCTACAGCAAAGGCCTCATTGCCGAATGATTTAAGGTGCAGTGGTGGGATCCCCAAGCTCTGGGTGGTATCCGAGCACAGATAGCCAGTAGGGTGAGGTTCCAGGAGTAGGTCTCGCATATAGCCAGCGCCTGTGCCATTTAGGGCCTTAAAAACCAGCAGCACAATTTTCAGTTCAGTCCGCCGCTCTACAGGCAGCCAATGCAGAGAATGCAAGGCAGGTGGAATAGGATCATGCGTGCCCAAACCAGTAAGCTGCCACGTTCTTTCTGAACAAGCTGCAAGCAATGAAGCAGCATGGCTGGAAGCCCATATATGAGGGGATTACAAAAATAAAGCGTCATGGCCACCAGGGCATGGGCTCGCTGTGGCAAAGTCAGCCTGGGGTTGGGGGGTAAGTACAGGCGATTGCCAGCTGGAAAAAGCATTTTCAAACTATGTCCGATACCAGAGTTTTCATGGACAAAGCATGGTTAAAAAGGATGCCCGGGTTCCTTACATGCTGGCCTACAACCTCCACCTGGACCCTGACAACTATAATCCCATGAGCCCAAACTGTAATATATATCCGTATCTGCTGGGATTGTGAGTCCATCTGCAAATGGTGTGACCCCCCCACCTTGGGAGCCTTGGGAGCAAATATACCTATTGTCTGATATCGGACCCCATAAAAGATAAGAAAACATTTTCCAAGCCTTCCTTCCTTGAGTCTTTACACAAAAAGAGGGAGGGGAGTTAAAACTACAGAGGCTTGAAAATTAAACTGCACAGAGGTTGAAGGTGAGGGTCCTACCCTGTGAAAAAAGCAAGGGTAGGTGGTTAATAATCACTATATAATCAAACAACCAGAAGGACACGTCAAACGAGCCAGGTTTTCTACCTCGTTAGTTATAGGAAATAAGGGCATTCAGTGTGTGGAGCAGGCCAATAGCTGCATGACAGAAATAGGGTGCGGGCTTGAGGAGGAAATTTAACCTGATTACCTAAGACAACCAGGAAGGAGCCTCCTGTGTCCCTTTAGGTTAGTGGGCAGAGAACCTTTTCCATCCAGGGACTACTTAAAATTAGCACAAGCTCTGACTTGGCCACACAGAAGTTGGAGGTGGGGTTGTTTAGGGTCTGTGCTCAGAAGGAGTGTCCAGGTCATCTGTCTCCTATCCTTGAGAACATTTGTAAAATGTTTGTAAAACCTGACTGTTTACCCAGGCCTTTGGGGAGGGGGGGGGGGGGGNTTATTTATTGTTTTATTGTGGCCTAGCCCTGTTTAATTGTTAATATGATGATGATACATTTTTTTTTTTATGGTTGTATTTTTTATGTTTTTAAATTGTTAGCCGCCCCGAGCTGTTTTCAGGAGGGGCAGGATATAAATTGATTTTAAAAATGAATTAACATACCCCTATTTCTGCTCCCTTACCCCGAGTTCACTCTTTCAGTGCTTGGGGGTGGGAACTGGATCCATGGGCCAGATCCAGGAATTGGAAAAGGGGGTGGGGCAAATAAAAACTAGCCCCAGGCTTATTTGGCCCCCAGGCCAGAGACTCCCCACCCCTGGTTTAGGTGCTTTTAAAAAGTTTAATTCAGAAACAGAAACTTGTCAATTTTGTATTTAATTCTGCATTGATGTCAGGTTGATAGACAATGTTCTGGGCTTTATCTTCAGACCCGAACACCCTGATTAAATATGCCATCTTCGTGTGTTAACTAAACTTATGTGTACGCATGCAAAGTTGGTAGTAATGGCGTCCCGTAGCAAGATATGTGGATGCCACTGAGCCAATAGGGCTTGAAAATCTGATCCCTCTGTGTGTCAACTCCCATGGAATAGTTCCCTGGCTCATGCATCTCTATTAAGATATTTACAGGTAAATGCCTGTCTGGGTTTCCCTGCCATGCAACATTGACTTTAGGAACGCTCTAGTAATTTTACAAATAGGTGACCATTTGACAGGAAAGTATTGTTTGCAGCAGTACAAACAAAGCCATATTCAGCAGGTGCAGTGGAATAGCTTGGTAAGAACTAATGGATGGTGAGGTCAACTGAATATATTGACATTGGCTTTAACTTGTGCTTGCAAAGCCAGATGGGATTTGCCTGACAGACCAATAGAAATAAGTTTGATATAGTGCAGTTGCCAACTTTTCCAGAGGTTTCTTTTGCTTATTGTAAATGTGGATCTGGAGAGCCAAAGACCCCTCCCAACATGATATTTGAATACCCAACATGATTGTCATGGCATATAACATGCTTAACATAGAACTTGCATTGGCTAATAGCATGATTATAAAGATTCCCACCCAGGTTTGTTTTACCTTGTTTGAGTTGTGGTGGAAACAAGCCATTTATGTGCTGACATTTTAACAGCTGCTTCTGAGAGGAAAAGGAAGGGCAGGGGTCTCCATAAAACCAAAACTTCATTGTTGCTCTGGAAAACTAATTGTCTGTAGAGGAATGAACCCAGTGATACCTTCAGCTAGTGTAATGTAGTCCAACTTCATGTGATAACACTTGCCCCAATTTAAACAGTTTGTCCAAGTCTTAAACGTTGGCCATTCTGCTTTGTACTGGGGTGACCCATGCTGAGAGAGAAAATCCAAACAAAATAACTGAAGTGGGAGGACACCCAAAAAGGGGCCGTTGAAAGGCAAATACAAGTAATTCTTAAATAATTAATCTCTTAGTGAATGAAACTGACAAAAGTGGATACTAATCTCCTCCCTCCTCCTCCCTCCCCCTCCTTTTTTATAATCCAGAATAAAACCATCAAACTGACTAGCACATCCTTGCTAGGTTTAGTAGCAATTTGCCATTCCTGGATTGATTGGTATTGATTGAAACTACTGCACCTTCCTGTTACTCTGGCTGCTGCATTTGAAATCCAGACTGTTAAAATGTCTTTGCCCTTGCAGCAGATAATGTGTATTTATTGCAATTGCAGGTCTAAGAATTGCATACAGCTATCCAGCAGCTTTGCAACACCTTTAGACAGGTAGAAAGCTCCTGATATGGGCCAGGTTTTCAAAGCAACCAGGTTCTTGCCCTAGGGAAGATCTTTAGAAAGGTGTAGCTCTTATTTAAGCACCAGGATAAGTGGTCACATTCCCTGTAAAAGAGGGGTGATGATGAGGTCTTTAGAAAAATCTGGTCTTAAGTGTCTTTCTGGGTACTTTTGGATGCTGAACCCTTTTGACTGTCTAGCTAGCAGTTTAGCTAGCTAGTGACTACTTAAGGTAGCCAAGCTGTAGATGCAAAACATTCTTTGATAACCAGCATTTCTGTTTTTAGGGACATGTAGTCTCTCTCCTTCAGGGTGAGATTTGTTCTGATGATGTAATGCTTTTTTGCTTTTAATGGTGCTGCCAGAGAGCTGTATGTCCGAAGCCATATCGAGATGAATGTTTTTAATGGGGCATTTTGTCCTTTTGCAAGATGCCTGTGCAACCAACAAGGTTTACTCAGAGAGACTTTTGCTCCTCTACTGATCAGGAACAGTATTCTCTGGAACAACTGCCAAATTTTTCTAGGTCAGTGCATTCATGCTGTCCATTGCCCCAGAGGAGTGGTACAAATAGCCTGGGTCCACCACTATTGTTTGGAGCAAAATACTTGTTTCTGTAGCAAATGGACATGTCCAGAGTTCCCAGCCTCTAGAGTCTGGTACCAAAATTTCCTTACAGCAGTAGCTGCTGTTGCATTATCTGCACTTATTTCTATTAGCACATTTATATCCTCTAATGTAAATTTTTGATATATTTTGATTTTGACAATTTATATATGACAGAGAAAATATTTCTTTGGGACTATTGCACCGATTGTCGTCTTTGAAATCAGGAAGGAATTTTTTCAACTAATACTTTGTTTTCCCAGCATATTGTATTTTTTTTTTTTTTCATAATTAGTCTTTTTTTTTGCCTTCCTCAGAAAAAACACTAGTTTAACTCAGTTTTCTTTTAAATAAAAAATTAATACAAATGTTACTAGTCTCTCATTTGTGTAATTGTTTCAAACTTCTCTATAATTTAAAGAATTCCTCTATATTTACACACACAGCATCATATTGTAGAAGACCTCTATTATAGTTCAACACTTACATTACCTTACTAATCATATTGTAAAAAAGGGGAAATTTTTCAAAAGAAAAAACTTCGCAGTTTAAAAAACCGTTAGACAGTTTTAAAAAAATTGTTCATTGCCGAATTATGATAAATTCATGCTCACAAAGGAAAAAGTGTGATAGTTTACTTAGTGATAAATACTAATAAGAGTAAGTATGTATGGTAAGGAATGAAGTATATGTCATGTTCATGTTAAATTCTGAAAGATAAAAAATCTTGAAATAATTTCCATGTTTTTTGGCGTTTTAAATTTTGTTGTAATGTATGTTAAAAGTTTTTTTAATAGCTATTGTAATTTTCATGTTTTTTGGAGTTTAAGGTAGGTGAAGATTCCTTTTTTTGCAATGTTTTTGTACTGGAAAGTACTTTGTTTTTGAAACTGTTCTGCCTTTTAACGTTTTTTTTTAAACCATGACGTCTTCATATAACTATGAGCCACAACACACACACACACACACCCCCCTCTCTCTCTTGCTTTGTGATTGGCTAATGGCGCCAGTGCTCTGAGGAGCAGCTGTGATTCAGCTGCTGAGACTTGGGTGCAATAAAATAAGAAACAGAGCCATGGGGCTTGGGATCAGCCTTGGCCGAGAGCCGCACCTAAATTGCCCAAGAGCGGTATGTGGCTCCCAAGCCACAGTTTGGCCACCCTACTCCACCTCCCACCCCCCGGCTTAAAATAATACGCGTTGGTTTACTTTTTTAAAATTGATTTTCTATAGATTGAAGAGAGGAAATAAAGTTTTTCTCAGCTCCATTTTGCAAGTACACAGAAATAACTTGTAGAGAGACTTGGACATTAGCCTGTAACCTGGCCAGATTGCCATCCTGAATGTGTTTCCAATATTGCTAGATTGTATGTCAAGACTATTGTGCTTAGTACACAGAGAAGACACTATGGAGTAGCAAGATAAACGTTCACCTATAAGGCTCATCACTGAATCTGAGGAAATGAATTCAGAAAGAAGAAACAAGGAAGAGAGATCCAGTATAATTTACAAAGAAGTGCTTTTTAAATAGGGTAAATAAATGTTTACCATCTCTTGTGTGGTTAGCCACTTTGAGGTAAGATCATGGTCCCATTTAACTGGTGCTGTTATATGCAATAGGATGATGATAACATTCACAATTAGATCCTGTTTCTCTTAATTTTTTTATGGCTGTAGCCAGCTTTGAGAGAGAGTCTCTTTTCTGTGAGCACTTAATCTAGGTGTTAGCTGGGAAACCACCCATGGCATCTGAACAATAGGAAGAGATCCTTAGTGGTTGGCATTCTATTCTACAATTTGCCATTCATTCATTCTGCCACTTACCTGTTTTTCAGAGATTTCTAGTATAGTTGGTGCTAATAGGATAAATGCCTGGATGTATGCAAGATAGAGTGTAAAATGGCAACAAGTTTTACAAAACAAATATAGCTGACATGACCACATCCTGTTAGGTGCCTTGACAATGACTTTGCAGCCAGAGTAATTTTTTTTTTTTTCTGTAAAAATAAATGCTTGCCAGTGGCTTATCAGGTAAAGTGAAAGTGGGGACAGTACCTTGGAGTAGGTTATGGTACGTTGTGGGGACTTCCCTTGGCTTACTGTCAATCACTTGGCAGTAGAGAGAGAGAACCTTGTCTGATGCAGACAATCCCACTACCCAGACATCACTAGCCAAGAAAGCATGGCTGGGAACTGAGCAGATGCCTGTGGAATCCTTTCCTGACTCTTCAACCCTACCTGTTTCCAAGTATGACACTTTCACGTTTCATTGGCTAGTCAGCTGTGGTCCCAAAATCATGTTTGTGTGTCCATGTGCACAAGCGCGTACGGGTCTGGCTGTCTGCCAAAACCAGGGTAACTGCTCCTTGAAAAAACGAAGCATTTGCTCTTAGGAATGACTCCTCTCCTGCATAACCAGTGTGAACGGTGCCTGTGCAAAAGCCCTGATTCATGACACTAGGGCTGCTCTCTCTGTGAATCGGTTCTTTAGTGGCAAAGCAATCTCCAGAACTACTTGCAGCAGTGCCTGTTTCCTTCCAGCTGTGGCTACACTAGGTGTCATTGGGAGAGTGCCACACCACCCTCCTGGTATAGATACAAAACCCCACTATGGGATTTCAAATGCATGGCACTTCATACCCTTGCTTAAAGGTGTAGACTAGTATGTGTGAAAGCTCCTCTCCCCTGTACTTTTTGTATGCAGGAGTTGTGCATGTCTTGTGTGCATTGCCCACTCTAATTTTTCTTCAGTAAAGCGCGTGTGTTCTGCTTGTGATGGGTCTGCCTTGGCTATTTATTTATTTAGCACCAGCAATGTACCTGGCACTGTACAATCAGTAGAGACAGGTCCCAACTCCAAGGGGCTTACAATCGAGGAAGCCGAGGAAGAGGCTCAATTTTCCTGATAATTCTTAGATCAGTGACACTGGTAATTACCTGCAAAATGCAAAGACTAAGGGCGGATTCAGACGTGTCTTTAAATCACACAGCTGCCTCGGGGGCATCGTGTGATTTAAAGAACCCCGCACTTCCAGGTTAGTGTGAATGCGGTGAGCGCGCACATTTCCACCTAGCCCGAATGTTTGGAGGGCTGTTTGAAAAGTTGCTCCGAGCAGCTATTCAAACTGTGCTCCGAACATTCGGGCTAGGTGGAAATCTGCGCATTCACCGCATTCACACCAACCCGGAAGTGTGTTTTTTTTTAAATCGCACAATGCCACTGAGGCAGCTGTGCGATCTAAAGACACGTCTGAATGCCCTCTAGGTGGAGCCCTAAAGCAGAGGTGGGGAACCTCAGGCCTGGGACCCAGTGTGACTTATGGCTAGTTTTTAGTTGGCCCCGTTCCTGGATCTGGCCCCTGGAACCAGTTCCTACACCCAAGCACTGAAAGAGTGAACTTGGGGAAAGTCACAGAGAGAGTGTGTTTGCCGTATTGGTCCCAAAAGTAGGTTGTAGAGACAAGGTAGGGTAGAGAGATCTTTTATTGGACCAACTTAGGTTGGTGGAGGTTTGCAAGGTTTCGGACCTCACAGGCTCCTTCGTCAGACAAGTCAGTGTACAGCTTGGATTTCTGACTTGCCTGATGAAGGATCCTGTGAGGTCCGAAAGCTTGCAAACCTCCACCAACCTAAGTTGGTCCAATAAAAGATACCTCTACGCTACTTTGTCTCTTGGGGAAAGTAGCAGAGATGAGGGCATGATCTGAAGGACAGGGAACAGATCCATGATCTGGACCCTCCTTTTCCTGAGCGCATCCTTTGAGCACCCCCTTTCCCAACTTTCTGTGGCCTCTGGAGCTTGTACTAACCTTCGATATGGCCTCTGGGAGGGAAAAGGTTCCCCACCCCTGCTCTAAAGGGTGTTAAACAGAACAAGGGATGGAATTTTCAGTGTGACCTAGCAGCACAAGTTCTGTGTGGCGAGTCAAAGTCAAAAGATTTTATTGTTAACCAAAGGTTAACAATCCAACATACAGTATATATCACATAATTTCACAAATATACACATCAAAAATCGTATATAACCAGTATTTCCATCTTGGCCATCCAAGACATCCCCTACCCGTTCCCCTCTGACAATTATAATTCCAACCCCCCAAGGGAATCTAAACACATAACTTATACCCCCTTACAAGGTATAAATCACATTAGCTCCGACCACTTACTGGGCAAACTCGATGGTTCTCAGCCGTAAAATTTTTTTGACAATATCTGGCCACCGCATTCGTAAGTGATGAATCCACCCCTTCTAACAACCTCCACTTCAAACTCACAAGGTCAGGAAAATCCTGTATATATCTGCCCAACAGAACCTGTCTAGGCCCAGTTAAAGCAGCACATTTGAAGAAAATATGTTCGCAGGAGTCAACCTCTTGTAGGTCACATAACCCACATTGCCTTTCTGGCCAAGGAATGCCCTTGTAACGTTCCTCCAACATAGCAGACGAATATACGTTACAACGAAAGCAAGGAAAAGCCTTGCGTTGGTTAAAATCTAACCATGAATAGAGATAGCTATTCCTCAGCCCCAAGGGTCTGACCACAGGGTAATCTGGGGCCACCCGTTGGTTTACAAGCAAGGGCCCCTCCTCCTGCACCTCCTGGTCCAGAATCCTTCTTATAAGGGACATAGCTCTTCTAGGACCCAGAGGTTACAGCACTTCCCTTGAGAATCCTAAGAGTCTCACCTCTTCTTCCACACAACTGCCCCAGGAGCTAAGAAGGCCCACTTCCGCAGCCAGGACCAGCAAAGAACTGCCCTGGGAAGGGAAAAGAAAAACTTTGGTCCAAAACCCTATCAGTAACTGCAGGGCTCTGGATCTGATAGTTGGGCTTGCAGTCTCTTGTCTTAATAGCACGTGTGGGGTGCCCCGTGGAACCCCCAAAATGGCACGAAGAACCTGGTTCTGCATGCTTTCCAATTCTGACAAAAAAGATAGAACCCAAACCGGAAAGGCATAAAGGCTCTGCGCAACAACCTTGGTTCTAAAGAGCTGCAGGGCTGGCAGCACCAATCTCCCCCCTTGGGTAAAAGAGAACCCTAGAATCGCTCTCGAGGAGTTCTTTGATTGGTGCAACACAGCCTTAAAATGAGGTCTCCAGCTCAGTGATGAGGAAAAAATTACACCTAAGTACTTAAACTCCCTTACTTGGGCGATGGAATTGCCCCCAATCTCCCATCGGTGGATTTTCCTATTTCCATGACTTCTCATCACCAAACCTTAGATTTGGAGAAACTTATCTTTAGACCCTTCCTGTCACAATATTCTCCAAACCTTTGTAAAGCCCTTCTCAGCCCCACCAACGTCTGGGATATCAAGACTGGTGTGGCGAGTCAGTATGGCTTATGCTTCTAAGCCACTTGAGTGCTTTTGAAAATCCCCCAACCGGGGTCCCTGCCTTGAGGAGCTTACACTGTATGCAACTCACACAGCACCACACCACAGCATGTAGTGCTTATTTATGATCCAGGCTATTTTCCCCCTCTGATCAAAATGGGTCACTGTGGGGAAGCCAATTTCAATTGCATTATTTATTTGTTGTGGTCTGCTGGGGAAGTTAGGTTCCTGATCCTCTGAGGGGCCGGGCATCCAACACTCTAATTGGTTTAGATAGAAGAAGCGAGCTCTCAGCATCTTGCAACCAGGAACTCGGCTTACGGTTCTTACAGCCCTGGCAAATTATATTTGATTTCTCTTTTATTTGCATCTGCATCATGTATGCCTGTCCTGGGCTTGAGACCTCTGTTGCTTTTATTTGGACAAAACTTGGAACAGAACAATGGAATTTGCTTTGGGGCCTCTGCCTGGGAACCTCCTCCTTGGTTTTCATTGTGGGGTTTTTTTCTGTCCTACCCCATCGCATTGTACCTTGTTCCCCCACCCTGAAAGAAGACACGTGACACCGTTTTGTGGATTAAAATAAGGCCGCACCAAATTTTATTAGCCTTGTCGGGGGGGAGGGGGCTATACCCCTCCGGTCCTGCCAAACCTACATCTAACTTATAACTTGGGTAAGTAAACTAAAGGCGGTCTGATGTCTCTCAGTACCTCAACAACATTAACTATAGCTGCTGCAATGTCACACCTGTCGGGCCGCCCCCGGCCGGATCAGGATGCCCTTCCTTCCGTGACCCGAGGAAGGAATTGAGGGGCAGCCGGTGATGACCCTGGACCGCCCCTGTCCTGGGGCCCATACACCGGCCCCCACCCTTTTCCTGGGTCCACCGCGATGCTGGCCGGTCAAGCTCTAGCATTCGGGTGTACCCCATCTCTTAAGGAGATGACCTGGCAGCAGACTATCCCTACCCCTAACTGTCTAACTCGCAGGACCCCTGCCACTAGAGATTGCCAGCGTTGCTTGGCTAATCTCGCCCCCCCGCCCCCGACTCACCCAATATCAAGCTCAATTTCTGTTGAATGGCTACTAGGTACAACTCCAAACCTTCATCTGACAGATGCACCCCATCCGGCCGGTAAAGCTCCGGCCGGGAATATTTAATCCCGGGGTGTCTAATTGTGTCACCCCCCAAATCAGCCACTAATTTCTCCACCTCTTTGTTTATCTTTCTCCTTGCCTTATCCACTTTGCTGGGGCGCACGGCATTTCTCCACCTGATTCTTTCGAGCATCTCAGACCACACAATCCTTGTACTGGGGAGAAGTCGACGTGCCTCCCAGAGGTCCCTTTTTATACAGGTGGCCAGATGTAAACCTGTTTCCACCGGGATGTTGTTCTCCCCCAGATGTACAACCAACACGTCTGGATGCGCCTCTTTCGCTAGGGCGTGGACAACCGGCAGGAATTGAGCCCATCTCATTCCGCTTCTTCCTTTCCACGCCACTTCAGCGAGATGTCCCAAGCCCAGCTGGGTTCCCCAATACGAGCGTCCAGCTCGCTTTCCGGCCCAGTAGACCATACTGTGGCCAACGATCACGACTCTCCGCCGTCGTGAAGGCAGTTCCCCTCCTATGAGAGACAAAATCCTGTTATCATACAATTCCAACTCCCTCCTCCCGTCGCCTCATGCTAGGTGATTACTCCAGATTCACTTTTCTCACATAAGTGCGAAATGCTCTGGACTTCCATCGGCCGATGGACTTAACCTGCTCCTCGGACAGACCTGCCGCTGCCGCGCTGCTTGCTGCGCCTATTCTGAACGAGTGGGAACTAAATACCTGAGGCGGGAGGTTTCCCTTTTCCAGTGCTCTCCTCAACACTGCTGAAAATTGGAATCTCGTTACCCAGGCCCTGTTCTTATGTATGTACAGTTGACCTTGCCCTACAGGGCGAAGCTGCAAGTAATCTTCCAAAGCTACCACTGGGCACAGTTGATCGTCAACTAATCTTGCCAATCTCACTACTTGCCCTCTTCTGTACTTATCTGTCTTGGATCCCCTCAGCAAAACCTCCAGACCTTGCACACCCACCTGGATGTCCTCTATGCTGACCACGACCCCTCCTTGATTCCTTGACGAATCAGCCGTAATTTCACTTACCCGGAACGCTCCGAAAAAAGCCATTTTAAACAAGCTCTTAAAGGTTACACACTCGAAGGCCGAGAAACAGATCTCAGGAAGCTGATTGCAAATTTGCTGCAGTATCTTCGGGGTTATGGGCTGCCTAGCGTCGGGCCCCTGCGGGAATTCCCTTTGCCACCCCTCCAACATTTTCCTAACCAAAAAACCTTCGCTGGGGGATGTAAAACCTGCCAACTTATTATAAAAGGCTAGAGCCGCCAATTTTCCCGAAATTGTTCGGGGTGCTAGTCCACGCTTTTTTAGGCTAATTGCAAACTGTATTAATTGGGCCTCCGTAATAGGAAATTGGGCCGCCCAGCCTTTTTTCCCCCGGTAATTTTGGAATTCGCCCAGGGCTTGAGAATATGCAGCTCTAGTGCGGGGCACCAGCGACCCTTGCACTGCCTGGAACATCTCTAGTATCCAATGTCCCAAATCGCTGGCGGAATTTTCTCCGGATCCTGTCTGGCTTCCGGCGCCAAATGCCTGAACCGCTCCATCTGCTGGCGAGAGAGTGCGTCGGCAATCCCGTTGCTAATGCCCGGGACGTGCCTGGCCGTAAACAAAATGTTACTGCCCAGGCACTGCCGCACGAAGGCTCTCACCAGCCCCATAACCCTTGTGGAGCGGGATGACATTGAATTCAGTACGTGGACCACTGCTAGGTTATCGCACCAAAACAGAATTGTTTTGTTTGCGAATTCCCTCTCCCATACGTGGACTGCGACCACTATTGGGAACAGTTCCAGAAAGGTGAGGTCCCTGGTCACACCCTCCCTGGCCCATTGCATTGGCCATGGGGCAGCGCACCATCTGCCCGCCCAGTAAAGCCCGAAACCCAGAGAGCCGGCGGAGTCAGATTGTACCTGCATGCTTGCTTCTAACAACCACTTCTGCCTCCAAATACTAATACCATTAAACGAGTGGAGGAAGTGGCGCCATGTCTGAAGGTCTTCCTTCATCTCTGCTGTTATCCGGACATGGCAATGGCCCCTTAAATTGCTACCAACCTTCGCATATAGTCGTGACAAAAATGCTCGCCCAGGAGCAACCACCCTACAAGCGAAGTTGAGACTACCCAATAAGGACTGTAACTGCCTTACAGTTGCTTTTGGTTTTCTTAAGATACCATCTATGTCATCGCCTAAGGCAGCCAACTTATCCTGGGGCAGGCATGACACCTGCTCATTGGTATCCAGCTCTATACCTAGAAAAGTTAAGACTGATGCCGGACCCACCGTTTTTTCCGGGGCCAATGGGACACCCAACTCGCTGGCTAAACTTTGAAACGCTTCCAAGGCTGATTCACAATCTCTTGTCCCCGGTGCACCCAAAAACATAAAATCATCGATATAGTGAATAATATATCGTGACCGCGACCTCTGGCGTACCAACCATTCCAGCAAGGAGCTAAAGCGCTCAAAGGCCGAACAAGAGATTGAGCACCCCATGGGCATCGCCTTGTCGTAATAAAACTGGCCTCTAAACTGGAAACCTAGAAGTTTACAACTCCCGGGGTGGACTGGCAAGAGCCGAAATGCTGATTTTATATCGCATTTCGCTAAGAGCGCCCCCTTCCCGCACTCCCTTGCCATCTCGATTGCCATGTCCAGGGAGGCATACCGCACTGAGCAAAGCTCGTGCGGGATCGCGTCATTGACCGAGTATCCCTTAGGGTGGGACAGATGGTGAATGAGACGGAACTCCCCCGGTAGTTTCTTGGGTACCAACCCCAGAGGGGATACGTGCAGATCGGGAAAAGGGGGCGAAGCGAAAGGACCCGCTATACGGCCCTCTGCCCGCTCCTTGTGAAGTTTGGCGGCTACCAAATCCTCTTTCCCTCTTATTGATTGCAAGTTCCGTACCCTAGCCCTCGGATGTTTAAATTCCGAGGGGATCACAAAACCGTCTCGGAAACCGGCTACTACATATTCCACCTCCTTTACTAGCGGGCATCCCCTCAAAGCCTGTGCCAGGGCCTTATGCCTGACTGGGGTTGGGGCCCTTGGCTCCTCCCTGCTGCTGCGGGCCCCGTGAACTCGGCCTATTCTGTTGCCTGCCTCGAGGTGATGACCGCTGCCGGCTGCATTGGGTCGCTGAATGTCCCCCCCCGCATTGGGAACAGGCGTGCCGGAACCGGCACGGGGAGCGGGCGCAACCCCCAGACTCGTTGAAATCCCAACAAGTCCCCCCTTTTTGGTTGCCTCGGCGCCCTCCCGTCCGAAAGGGTTCGTTCATTGGGGCCACTCCTCCTCTGACTAGGGTGTGACCACTATCTGTCCTGTGGGCCCCTGCTGTGTTGGACATACATACCAACCACAGGTCCTGAGCATACACATCCCACCTTAACCCCGGTGTTATAGCCGCTCTCTTTCGAAACCCTTCGTCGTAGCAGAGCCATGCCCCAGGGTTACCAGAATCGTAGGCTCTGCGAACTATGTCTTGGTATTTGATGAGTTTGGCCGCCCGGTCGGGCGTTGCCTGGACCATCACTCCCAACAAGACAGAAAATGAAGCTGACCAATTCGCCCAATTCCTGTCTACCTTGGGGTGCTTAAACCGCTCCTTTTCTTTCTCTCTATCCGAAGCGCTGGGATCGAGCACCGGTTCGGTGTATAACAGGGAGAACACATCTACATATTCTCCCTTCCAGATTTTATCCCGGGTATGTTGGGCCAGGTGAGCTCCTATCGGTTCCCCTAGGGGGGCCCATGCCCCTGGCTCGGCTTGGGCCGCCACCGTTTGAGCCGCACTGGTGTGACCCCCCACGCAACTGTCCTTGTCCAGCCCCATTACCGCCCTGTTCTGACTTGTTCCACCCTCACTCCCAGGCGCTACATTTACGGCCCTTTGGGTCCCAGTGGGGTCGGGTTCCGGCCATGGGGCCCACGCTCCCGTCCAACCCAGCCTTCTTGGCGTCGGTGTGTTGGACTGGGCTGTTCTCTCACCCCCAGCACCCCCTTTCCACCCGCATTCACAGGGGTTGCATTGCCAACACCTACCCGGGTTTCCGTGACTTGTGCTGGCTCCTACATTCTCCCTCGGCGCTGTTACCGGCCTCGCTCGCGATGGTTGTCCGCTTCCTCCTGCTTCCGCTGACGCCTGCTCTTCGGCCCGGTCTCGCCCATGCTGCTCCTGCGTCATCCCTGCTGGCTGGCGTCCCTCTGCGATCTCCGTCACCCTACCTTCCAACGCGGTAACCCGACCCATGAACTCGTTGAGGGTGCGCAGAACGACCTCCAATTGATCCTCCCGCGCTCGCCGGCTTGGCGGTTCGTCCACTCGGTCCCTGTTAGGAGACAACTGCCGCCTTCCCCCCCGCCGGGGCGGGGAGGAAGGCCTTGGTGGGGTCCGCCCTCCTTGCCTCGCCCCACCATCATGCCCTTCGCCTCCGCCCCCCCCTATATCCACTGGGGGCTGGTCCACCTGTGGGGTCACCTCACCCCTGAAGCGGGCAGGCGGTTGCGCTCTGCGCGTGCTGCTCCTGACCCCTGTATTCGGGCTTTCCCCTACTTCGTGGCCAGGGTCCTCCTGGCTCCCATCTCGGTTCTCTCCTTCCCCTCCTACTTCTGCAACTTGCTCCCCCTGATTCGCACCGGCCCCGGCCCCCAGGCCCAGCCGCCTGGCGCTCGCAGGGCTCGGTGTTGCCGCCTCTCGTGGGGCCGGCTCAGTCTGAGCCTGACCTTGGCTGCCACCTGCAAGCGGCTGAGCTGGGGCCTCAAGGACCCCCTCACACCCCGCCATTCGTGCTTGAAGGGCCTCCAGCACCTCCTCCACTCTTTTGGCCAAGGCCTTTTTTGCCGGGCCTTTGCCTTTTTTATTGCCTCCACCCTTCATCTCCAGGTGCCCCTAGGGATCCGCTCTACTCAGCCGCGCAGAACTCGTTCAGGCACAGTGCCTTCATTTCCCCCCCTTAAAAAAGGGGGTACTGGATGGGATAGGAATCACCCCGTGGCCTCCCGAGCCTGGGGCCCAGCCAACACGAAGGGTTCCCTACCCCCGTTAATTTCCCGTAGAAGGTGGGGGGGAGCCACCCAGAGCCCCCCAAACCGGTGGGGGGGGCGAGGCACTCACTGCCAAAGTCCGTCACACTTGCAGCCAAGCTGCTCCTGCGCCCGCAGCCTCAACACGCTGCCTCTGCAATGCCCCCAACCGCGCCTGAACCCTTTCACAGGCCGAAGCAAGCCTTGTTCTCGGCACGCTGCTTCTCCGTTGGTGCCTGGGCGCGAATGCCTAACCTCGCCCCAGGCACAAGATGGCGGCCGCGAGCTCCCGTTCTCGCGAGAGCTCGCTTCGCGCCGCTTTTTCCGCCGTGCGCCCGCCCCCGCATGTGCCTTCTTCAGCGAGCGGGGGAGGGACAACAGCCGCCGCCCCCAAGCTGTTCCCCTGCGGGGAGAGCCGGTAAGGCGACGGGCAAAATCTGACATGCCAGGGGAAATCTACGTTGCAAGAGGTGGGGATTTGCATGCTGCTGCTACCGTGGACAGGAGAGACCCACTGAAATCCCTGCGTAGCGTACAGTGTTAGCAGCAAGCAGCCGCGAAATGGGTGGGGTAGACACTAGCAGTAGTAACAATAAAGGAATGACGTGAAGGTTGCCTCCCGAGATGGCAGCTCATCAAAGGGCAGGGAAAGAACTATAAAACAAGCATTAAAATTGCTCCAAAAGCTTCAACTTTACTCATTTTACTACTGCAGGAAAAAGTGCATCATGTATTCACAAAGTAAACACTGGTGTTTTACATTATTATTATTATTATTAGCATTTATATAGTGCCAGCGATGTACCTGGTGCTTTCCAAAAAACAAGATCGACACGGTCCCTGCCCGAGAGCTTAATGTCCTTTGAAGATGTAGCTAAGAGACAGGGGAATCCCTAAAGAGTTGCATGTAATAGTTTATAATCCTTGCCAAATGCTCATTCTCTCCTTGCAAAATCCTCTTATATGTTTGTAACCAGCATGCACTAATTAATAAGCAAGGGATGTACTAGGGATGCAATTAATAAGTATCTTCTTCCAGTCTCGCTTTGGGATGGAGTTTAACCATTCGTCTCAATCAAATATTTTTGGAATATTAACAAAACTGGAATTAAATTGGAAGAAGCTTAACAGATGAAACCCTGCTTTTTAGCCACAGTTTTTGACAGTGCTAGATTACCAACACCTTTTAAAGCATTCCATGTGGACATTCCCAGCCCTTCACGGCCTGGGCCCTGCCTATCTGCGGGACAGCCTCACTCCCCATGTGCCCGTGCGACCCCTGAGATCGTCTGTGGGGGCCTTTTTGGGTGGCCGCTGATGTGAGATCTTTTTCGGTGGCTGCCCCTGTGCTGTGGAATTCACTCCCGGAGGAGGCTCGGTTGGCCCCCACCCTCCTGTCGTTTTGACATTTGTGTAAGACCTGGCTGTTTCCTCAGGCTTTGGGCGAGGGGGTGGGGTTTGGGAGGGAGGGTGTGTTTTTGTTTCTTGTTTTAAAATTTGTAGATTTATTTTAAAATGTTTTATTGTTAAGTTGTTTTTGTGCATGTTGTTCGCCGCCCCGAGCTGCCTTTGGGCAGGAGGGGTGGGATATAAGTTTTGAATAAACAAATAATAAAAAAATGGAAGACTTAGCTTTTTGCCCTGCAAAATATTCAGGGAGTTACTTTTAGGATTATTTCATCAAAATCAATTCTGTTCTGCAAGACTCTGAATTGGTGGCTATTTTGGTGGTGATATACTTAAGTTGCCTATAGAGTATGGGGCTGATTCGATTAATTTTATTCTAGGAAAAAGCCATTTATTAAACTCTGTTTAGCTTTTCCCCATGTGTCTAAAAGGTTAATAATGAGTTAAGCAAGTTGTGCCTGGATGCATTTTCATATCCTGAGTATTGACAAATCATCCAAGACTTTCTCTCTGCTGAGCATATTGACCTGTCATGGCAGTGAAGGGTGGTTTAGAAAACTTCCTGAATTTTTAACCCCAGTTTTTACAGAAGTGGTTTTGGCTGCATATGTATTTCCTGCAGTGCAGTGGCCAACAATCTGACATGCAAGGGCAGTTCCTCGAGGCTCCAGTTATAGTGGTATGCTAAACACTTAGAAGAAGCAAATAAATCTTTTTCTTCCCTTTAGAAATATGTGCCACATCATCTCTTAATGTGGTTTTTCTACATTTTGATCTTCCCAGCATGGAATAACTCAGACCAAAATAATTTTTAAGATCACATTTCACCCCATGACTTGGGGGGGTTTAATGGGATTGCTACTGTGTTACAACTACAAATTAATGTTACTTTCATGAGCTTTTCAGAACTATTTCCATGCTGCTGGTCAAAATCTCTCTCTCCTGCCCACTCCCCTCCTCCCAAACACACTGCATGACTGGGTTGGGGGGTAGGCACGGTAAATTCTTCAGACTAGGAAACCGAGGGGGAAACTTTGGAACACAGTTTATTTCCACCAGGGGTGGGGAGATATTTAGACACCCATTTCAAATCAGACACATATCACTTCATGTCTTTGACTTGTGCTGGAATACTTCTTCTTATCATTAGCACCTATTAGCCAGACAGGATCAGGGAACATGACAGGAGCTGGGGGAAAACATCAGGGAATGGATCCCCCATTGTGACCTGTTGGGTGCTTCTCCCAAGCCACTGTGATTGGCCACTGTCGGAGACAGGATGCTGGGCTAGATGGACCATTGGCCTGACCCAGTATGGTGGTACTTATGTTCTTACCACATTACTCCTTTCTCTCTCTAGATATGAACAAGCAAACCTTTCCTATAATTTTTAAGATCTCCGGATCTTAATGGGCATTATGTGTAATTCTACTGATCCTTTTTCCTTACCAATTTCAACTCTTAACTTACTGTACTTTTCATAAAAAGCGATGTAATACCATGGTAGCCATGGCAGACACTCCTAGGACGAGGAGGGGAGAGTGCAATATTTCCAGTTGTATTTGTTTGAACAGGAAAAGTCCTGAACTATAAATAAAGGGAGTATCATTTTTAAAAAAGCTAGTTATACACCAGAATGTCATGATGCTGCTGGGGGTGTAAATACTTTATCCTCTTCCCCTACTTCTATGTTCCATATCCTTAGGAGGAGGAAATTGCTTCATGAGGCTTAACTTGGAAGTCCTGAAAGCCAGCCTTATTCAAATATGGAGCTGTCAGCAGGCTTCAAATGAGCCATTTTGGGAATGATGAAAAGTTTAAAAGCTCACCTTTAATACCACACAGTGCTTCATACATTGCTGCTCAGAGCGTTAATCTGTAGTGACAGACACAAGGCAAGAGAGAGTGGTTGTGCTGTGGGTGCACCTAAGACAGGAAATCCAAGAATGTTTTACCAGTCCTGCATCTTACTCTGCCAATCCAGCACAGGCACAATGTATTTTTCTCTTGGATTAACATACAAGCACCATACAGCAGTGAACACCTTTGCTCGCTGAGATGGTGGGCTCCTTTAGATGCAACGGAAACGGGTGGCTGAATGCGTGTTAACACCATTGTATAGCCATGTGTGTTTCCCTGTGTTTTAATATGTGGCAGTACTTTGGTGCAACGACTGCCTTTCCACGTCCAGGGGCTGATGCGGTCCTGTCTGCCACTTGTGCCGGACGCTCTCCTTGCTTGCAGAAGCACACCCATGGAATTATGGGAGTTGTACTCCATGCAGAAGAGCGGTTGGGTCTGCCCCAAATCTTCGGCTCTGCACTACAGCTAAACGGCTCATTCTTCACTGCTCACCCCGCCCCTTGCCACGGGTGCTTTGGGAGAGCACAAAGGCAGCATGTAGCAAGGAACCAGCAGTTTGGCAGCAGAGTGGAGAAGAATTCGGGGCAGACAGGGAGGAATCGGAGAAGATGGACCGGAAATGGCTGTGAAAACACCACCGGATATCTTTTAGATACAACGGGAAAACACTCAACTGCTACTCCGATACATCCTGGCAACCAACAAGGAGTTAATGGGGGGTAGACCAGGGGCCAAACGTGATGGTGCTTAGACACCACGCACAGTCATGTGTCAAATGTTGTAAGCACCTGATTGCCGTTGCATCTAAAGACACCCAGTTTCTGATCAGCAGTTATCTTCTGCTCAGTAGAGTGTGTACCGGAGCAGTAGTAATTCATTTCCCTTGCAGTGGTATGAATGGCACTTCTTTGCCAATAGGGCATTATGGGCTACGGCTTTCATGCTTTAACTTTTTTATTTATTTGCGTGGCCATTGGCCATTGCATAGGTGAAAATCACAACATTAATAAGGTAAATTTAAAAAACAAAGAAAAGTGATAAGGTAAAACATAAGTAGAGTAAAAACATAACATTAAAATAAATCAAACAGCAAGAGAATATATATAACATAACTCAAAATAAATAGACAAATGAACAAATACAATCCGAACGTTATTAGGATTTTCATTCGCAAATTAAACTTAATCATAATTGTCAACCGTAGATAGTGTAAAAAATTTTTTTTTTAAATGGCTTTCATGCTGAAGCGAATGAGAACAGAGAGTGAATGCAGGGGTGGGTTGCGACTCAGGTGGTAGAACACATGCTTGGAATGTATAAGGTCCTAAATTCAATCTCTGGCATCTCTGATTCAGGATCTCTGGTAGCACGCCTGGATGAGGCCTCTGCTGGGGATCCTAGAGGGTCTTGGGTAGCACGCCTGGGTGAGGCCTCTGCTGGAGATCCTGGAGACCCAGATTTGAAACCTTGCTGCTGTGTCAGGTTGTGACAATACTGTGCTAAGATGGACCATTTAGTCTGACTCAGTTAGGCAGCTCCTTATATCCTTAAGCATCATGCTAGGTGGATGTATACACAAAGAGCAGCATAGTTAATTTGGAGCATAACTACTGTGGCAACTAGGTGTTCGCAGCTCTGCAGTGATTTCAAAAATACCCTTTCAAGAACACACCAAGAACCTCTTTATTGAGGTTTTGTTGGGGTCTTTTGATTTTTTTTTTTTAAATGTAGAGTGCTGATATAGCCTTGGTCTTGGGCTAAGTTTTGGGAGACCAGTCTTCAGATCCTGTCTTGGAAATGAACTGACTTGATGGCTTTGAGCAAGTTACTATCTCTCAGCCTCGGTTCCCCTTTAGTAATATGGGAGTAATATTATTATTATTATTATTATTGGCAAGCATTTATATAGCACAAGCAATGTACCTGGCGCTTTAAAAAGTAATGGAATAGACACGGTCCCTGCCCTAGGGCTTACAATCTGAGAGACTTGGGGCGGGGGGAGACGAAGGAAGGGGAACAGAGGGAGAGGCAAGGAGTCTTATTTCACAGAGTTCTTGTGTGGGTGAACTAGATAAGGACTGTAAAGTGATTTTCACACTAAAAGCGAGCGCTATTGGTATAAAATGATTTATTTATTTAAATTTTTATCTTGCCCTATCCCAAAGGTTCTGAGTGGGTTACAATACACAAAATATTTTAGCAGATACAAATAAAAACTAATTGAGGTCCCTCTACCCCAAAATAATAATACTCTGCAAGTAAGTGTTCTGTATTCAAGGCCTGCGAATGTTGGTCTTCCTTCGTATGAAGCTGTCACCTTTCCAGTTGGATGATGAAATCAACCTCATGCTGGAGCCGAATCCACAAGCTTTGGGGGAAGATGATGAATGCAGCTTTGGGGGCCCAATTCAGCAAGGGATGCATGCGATTAATTTAATCCATGTATAGGAAAATATTCTTGCAAATGGTTAAGTGCTTTGAATAGGGATGCGTTTGAGTGCAAGTTTATGCTCTTTGCTGAACTGGACACTGAATGACTTTAAATACAGTCAGAATCTCCTGTGATTTACACCATCAGAAATCCAAAGCGACTTCACTGAAGCCAGAGGAATAGCTCGAATATACATCCATGTGATTCAGAATGGAATCTGACCTATAAGCCTCAATGTGTAGAGTTATTCAGTATTTAAGTCAATGTAGAGCTCACGTTGAAGACTCTGCAGAAGTTGTTTATCTCCATTTGCATAGATGGCTTATTTTGTAGACAAAGGCTGAGCCACAGATTTAGTTTAATGATTTGCCTATGGGCAAATAGTGTGACAGTTGTAGAGTCATGATGCTTGTTGACTTGCAGGCTTGCTCCAATGAAGCACTTGCCTTCCATGAACTTCCCAAACCAAAGGTACCAATTATTACATGCCAAGATGCCAAACATTGATGCTATTAAAGAAGGCTTCTAACCTCTTATAATGGAAAGAGGATAGATTGTTGTACAGAATTACTGAACCAGTTTATTGTTACTTTATACTTCAGATCCTCTCCAAGTGCTTTAAGAATGCACAAGATTAATTTGATTAATTACTGCTTCCACATGCATGAGTTCTCTGCTTCAGTTCAACAAAGTATCCTTTTTATCTTTGACATTGGGTGTTTTTAGACGGATGTGGGGGTGCTCAACCCCAGAGCCAGTCCAGGGTTGCACCCTTGCGTCTGCCTGCTTGCAGGACTCGGTGCCTGCCGTGGCCCGCAATCTGCCCGTACAGCACCCCCTCCCCCACACCATAGAGCTGCGGGTAGATCGCCTGCCACTGTAGGCTGCTGTCCACAGCTCTGTGGCATTGCCTAGGGCAACCCCTGACTAGGAGCAGAGCTACAGTGGCAATCCACCGAGTAGACTGCTGCTCCGCCTCCAGCCGGTGCCCCAGGTTTGGGCAGGCTGCTGACGATGCTCTCGGATGTCCCAGAGCACCACTAGCACCATACGCTCCGCTTCTGTTCCACCTTCTGGCGGCCCGCCTTTACACGGATGGACCACCTGGGTGTGAGGCAGAGCCAAGCCATGGGTGCTCTCCGTGTAAAGGCACCCATTGTCAAATAAATATGGTCATATAGTTTACTTCATATACATTGGGAGAGGGGAACCTTTCACTTTATTAATTATTATTATTATTTATTATTAGCAGCAAGCATTTATATAGCGCCAGCAATGTACCTGGCACTTTACAAAGTAATGTAATAGACACGGTCCCTGCCCTAGGGCTTACAATCTGAGAGACGGGGAGGGGGGGAGTGAAGGAAGGGGAACAGAGGGAGAGACAAGGGGTGTAACGTTCACGAAGATGCGAGGTCTCAGGTGCATGCGCTTGGCTTGCTTACATCAAGAATGATGGTTGACTGGTCCATGTGGTGAGGTAGACCGACCTCAGATAACAGATTGTACTGGATAGAGGGTATCTTGTACTGGATGGAAGGTATCAGCAGGAGTTAGAAGAGGGGAGCGAGGAGTCAGGGAGGGCAGAGCAGAAGAGGTGGGTCTTGAGGAGGGATTTGAAGGTACGAAGGGAGGGAGCAAGGCGGATGTGGGTAGAGAGGGAGTTCCAGGTTGGGAGGGGGGAGCTAGAGAAGGGACGAAGGCGGTTTGGGGAGCAGGAGAGGTGTGGGCAGGCGAGAGAGGGGACAGAGGCGGAGCAGGTTCATGGACTGGAGTATGGAGGGAAACTACCGCAGAGGTAGGGGGGAGCAAGGTTGTGAAGAGCTTTATAGGTGAAGACTAGGAGCTTGTGCAGGATTCGTTCAGGAAGAGGGAGCCAGTGAAGAGAGAAGAGGTTGGGCTGCACATGGTCGAAGTGACGGGCGAGGTGGATGACCTTGGCAGCAGAGCTTTGGCCAGAGATAAGGGGAGAAAGGTGAGAGCAGGGGAGGCCAGTGAGAAGGAGGTTACAGTAATCGAGGCAAGAGGTGATCAGGATGTGAACAAGGGTTTTGGCAGAGGAGACTGAAAGAAAAGGGCGAATCTTAGCAATGTTATGGAGGGAGAAGTGACAGGATTTGGCAACCGTCGATGTAGGGTTTAAAAGGAAGGGGTGAGTCAAAGATGAAGCCTAAGTTATGGGGGACGGGAATGATGGTGACCATGTTGATAAGGATCAACAGGGAAGAGGGTGAGGAAGGATGAGAGGGGAAGATGAGTTCAGTTTTAGCCATGTTGAGTTTGTGTTGACGTTGAGACATCCAGGTAGAGATATCAGAGAGACAGCTGGTGAGGCAAGCTTGAATAGATGGAGAGGGAGTAGAGAGAGAGCTGAGTATCAGCATAGCAGTGATATTGGAAGCCATGAGAGGCAATGAGTTTGCCTAGGGACAGGGTGTAGACAGAGGAGAGGGCCAAGGACAGAGTCTTGGGGAACACCAAATGAGAGGGGAAAGGAGGAGGAGGTGGAGTTGGCAAGAGACACGTTGAAGGAGAGTCAGAGAGGTAGGAGGAGAACCAGTCGAGGATGAAGCCCAGGGAGTGAAGTGAGTCCAGCAAGAGTGAGTGGTCAACAGTATCGAAGGCAGCAGAAAGATCAACGAGGACAAGAATGGAGTAGAGGCGATTAGATTTAGCCACAAGAAGATCGTTGGTGATCTTAGTGTGAGCAGTTTCGGTAGAGTGAAAGGAGCAGAAGCCAGATTGGAGGGGATCAAGGGAGGAGCTGGCAGAGAGGAAGTTGAAGCAGCAAGAGTAGACAACACTTTCAAGAAGCTTGGAAGCAATTTTTTTTAAAATTATTTTTTTCAAATTTATACCCCGCCCCCTCCTGCAACGCAGCTCGGGGCGGCTACCAACAATGAATAAAAACAATAAAATTCCTTTTAAAATATTAAATATAAAATGCATCACATAAAACAGGGCTAGAAAATAAAAATAAATAAATGGGCGGGGGACTAAAATCACCCCCCCCCAAAGGCCTGGGCAAACAGCCAGGTCTTACAGTTCCGCCGAAATGTCAAAAGGCTTGGGGCCAGGCGAGCTTCCTCCGGAAGGGAGTTCCACAGCCGCGGCCCTACCACCGAGAATGCTCGCTCCATCGTGGCCCCCCGCTTAACACGGGGGACCTCCAGGAGGGCACCCCCGGCAGACCGCAGGAGCCGCTCCGGGGCGCGAAGGGCGAGGCGGTCCCTAAGGTATGAGGGGCCAAGACCGTATAGGGCTTTATAGATCATCACTAGGACCTTGAACTTGGCCCGGCACACTATCGGCAGCCAGTGCAGAGCTCGGAGCACCGGTGTAATGTGCTCCCGGCGACCCGTCCCCGTAAGAAGACGAGCCGCCGCATTCTGCACCAGCTGCAGCCTCCGAGCCAAGAACAAGGGAAGCCCCACGTAGAGCGCGTTGCAGTAGTCGAGCCTCGAGGTGACAAAGGCATGGATGAGGGAGGCCAGGTCCGGGCCAGAGACATACGGACGCAGCCTACGTACAAGATAAAGCTGGCGGAAGGCAGCCTTAGCGACTGCCTCCACCTGCCGCTCCAGACGCAGGTCTGCGTCCAATATGACCCCCAGACTCCGGACCTGCTGAGCTACAGGAGGGCAAACCCCCCCAACTAGGGGGGCCACCACCCCCTTCGCCCTCCCCACCACCATCACCTCCGTCTTATCTGGGTTGAGCTTCAGTCTGCTCAGCCGCATCCAATCCGCCACGGCCTCCAAACATTGGGATAGTACCGAGATAGCAGGGTCTGGGTCAGTAGAAAAGGAGAGGAGTGAGACAGGATGGTGCTAGAAGGATCAGAGAGGTGCAGTCCTCTTGCACTTGGACTGTTCTTTTAATTTTGTCATGTTTCTTTTCCTTTTTTTTTTTTTTATACTTGTGGGGTTAGCACACTAACTGAACTTGAGGCTGCTGGATCCAGTACAGACTTTATTACACGGTTTTGGCTCGCAGCCCACAGAAACTAGCAGCAACAACCTTCACTTCATTAAAAGTTAGAAGAATGCCAAGAAGGTCATAGTCATCAATCTATCATTAAAGTATTTTCAAGGGAGCACAGGAAAATAATAGAGACTTCACAGAGGTGTGGATCCTGCAAGCATTTAGCGTGACTACTCATTACTGACTAAGGTTAAGCAGCAGGTCCTTAGAACTCATAGTGTGGCCTATTGTACTTGGCAATGACTGAGCCAGCTAGGAGGAATGTGCAAGGTGCTGAAATATGTGTATATCAGTGACACAGAGGCATAACAAGGGGACCTAATTTGGTGGGGACGGTATCGTCTAATGCAGTGGCTCTCAACTAGTGGGTCGGGATGTGCTGGTGGGTCGTTTTTATTCCCTTTTCAGTTCTTGAATCTGGCCCCTAGATTAATTTCCTACCCACAAGCTCTGAAAGGCTGAGTAGAGATAAGGGAGCAGAGGTGAGGGCGCACACACAGATCTAAGGCACAGAACCACGATGTGGAACCTCCTTTTCCTGAGTGCATCCCTTAAACACCTCCACTCCAAACTGCTATGTGACCCTTGGAGCTTGTAGTAATTTTCAAAATGGATCCCAGGAGGGAAAAGGCCCCCTATTTCTGATATATTCAAAGATGAACAGCAAAAATTTAGAGGCACTTTAGACTTCCATAGGAAGAGAGAATTGCAAGGTAAAGAATGGAAAGGTGTGGTGCTGACTCCAGCCAAGACAAGATACTAGACAGATCAGATCAGATCAAATCAAATTTATTTATACAGCAATTAGCTCTCGCCGTAGCTGAAGTCAGTACAATAACAATACAATCGTAAAACTGTAACAGACGAATAAAAGAAAAACCATACATAGCGTCGTACTATGTTCATCAAATCTCGTTAAATAACCACCCTTTTCTCCCCACCCAAAAGGAAGGAGATAAGAGGAGGCATAATGAAGCAATAACATAGTTTAAAACTCACAACAACCGCTTCCCAAATCTAGCTAGCGTGCCAGTTCAATAGCCACAAGTTCGCACTGTCTGATTTTGATTTGGTTTCTTCTTTTAATTGCCAGCCTAACAAAGATCGCAGTAGCCAAATTTGCATCCCTATCCACCATCCTTAACAATACTTCATAAGTATCTCCCTGGTTAGCCCCATCATTAGCCACTAACAACGGGGTCAGCCAAGTTGCCCTTAGTGCAGTAAGCTGTGGACGATGCACCAAAAAGTGGTCGATGGTATACTAGACATATCACGATTAGAGCTTAGCCCTTGTTATATTTATAAGGCTCATGTGAAAACATTAATGTTTCAAATAGCTACTGACTGTATGTGCCAGAGAGTCTGAGTTTTTATGCACTGTGAAAAGAATTGTTACTTAAAAATTATTTCTGCCCTTTTGGAGGAAAAGAATGATCTGCCGGGCATTTTCTGTGCTGGATTTTCACTGCATGTGCCTCCCAATCCATTTTGTTCCTGGAAGAAATCTCAATACCTTTTTTGTTGCTGCCCTTTGTAGCTTGATTTCTGTAACTGAATCCTCTTCTCCGCAGTCTGTATTCCGCTACTGCTAAACTGTTGCCCTGATGAGAGATGCCTCTTGTTACCAAATTCCCCTTGACCTTCACAGGTCTCTCACAAGGGAACAACACTGCAGATATTGTTCATGCTTGCCATAATGTTGGTGAGACTTCTCTTCCCCGATGTCCAAAATTCTTACATGTCCTTTAGTGCGACGTTGTTGGGAAGCCATTGCAACATATTTCTTCTTCCTCTTCTTCTTCTTCTTTAGGAATAGTGGAAAATGTTGATTTTTCTAAATACTGGTAAAATTCAGACTGTCGGAGGTTTAGTTGACAATATGTTAACTATGGTTCTTTTTTAAAGAAGTTAAAATTTGTAGCTGGTGCAATCAAAACAAACGTGCAATCAAAACAAAAACTCTGATCATAGAAGGCTTGTTGTGGCCCACTTGGAGCAAGTCTGAGTTGGTTCTTATGGGTAATTTTGGGGAGGTATTTTCTAATTCACTTTATCATGCTGTGATCCCACAAGCAAGGGGGATAAAGTGACAATGAAGGGGAGGTACTTAACTCGTCAAAAATATAGGGCTAGAGTGGAGAAGGAGGTTCCCATTCTAGGAACAATCTCCTGTATAGGAAGGTGGTAATTAACCACACCACCATCTTGTCCCACAAACCATTATTACTTCCTGCTTCTGTGCTTGATGGATTTCCTGCTGCTAGAGCTCCCCCTGCTGGCAATGTCATGCAAATTCACAAGCAGACCAATTAGGTGAAGGGAAGAGCAGGTTACCAATAATATTAGCATTAGGGGTATGCACAAGGGGCCCATGTCGGGTTTCGTTTTTGAAATGTTTTTTAAAAAATTGTTTAAAATTATTTGTTTCGTCTTTGTTTTTGCATAGGGTTCCAAGGGGAATCATTTTAGAGCTTCCTAAGGCTTAGGGAGCTCTTGTATTTTGCCTCCAAAGCAATTGACCCCTTTCCCAAAGTTGCCGAGAGTGTCACAGAGCAGCAGAAACATGTGGGCAAGAGACAGAGCAAGAGCAGACACTGGCAGGTAGCGGGCACTGTGTGGGGGGGAATCACTGAAGCAGCAGGCACTGTGACTCTCAGAGGAAGGAGGAGACAGACGATGGTGCATGCCCCAGCAAGGCTTCAGCTTCTTGGAAGCAGGCTATCAGGGAGAGACTGACGCAGCAGGCAGGCAAAAGATGGAGCATTAGGAGCCTGGGCAGGCTAGCATAGAGAAAGCAGCAGGGACTGGCAAAGGAGACATGCTGTCCCAAGTCTGTTAGGCTTAAACTAGCCGAGACTGCCCCAGCAGGCAGGACATATGAGAGGGACAATACAGACTGGAAGCAGCAGCAGCAGTTTTCCATATGAGCAGCAATCAGGCTTGCTTTGGCACCCAAACGTGTGGCAGACAACGCCCCAGGGGGCAGGATATATATATGAGAGAGAAGGAGAAGCAGCAGCAGACAGGAGGGCAGGCACTGATGGCAAGCAATTCTGGGAATTTAGTATTGTTCTTGGCACTCCAAGGTGTGTTGAGGCATCAACTTAAAGTGATTGCCCTGTGGAGCGGGACTTGTGTGAGAGAAAGGTGTGCTGGCAGGAGCAGGCAGTGGTGGCAGGCGATGGAGGAGCAGAGGCAGCAGGTAGTGGCACTGGCATTGGCACCCAAAGTGTCAGGGTATCAACTTGCAGAGAGTGCCCTAGGGGGGCAGGAATTGTGTGTGAGAGAGATGCATTGGCAGGAGCAGTCACTGGTGGCAGGTGGTTGTGAAAGCGCAGAGTAGACATTGGCATTGCAGAAAGCGCCCCAGCACAGCAATCGGAACCTCCACAGACTGACAGGACGTCAGAGGGGCAGCATTGGGAACCCTCCCCCCCCCCGACTGGCAGGATATTTTCATTTCACAAGGACTGTGCCGGGGGGCAGCATTGGAACCCCACAAACTGGCAGGATGTCTTCCGCTCTTGGAGATTGCCCTGGGGGAGGGGGGCATTGGAACCTCCCAGACTGACAGGGTGTTCTCAGCTTGCACAGGTCTTCCCAAGGTAGTAGGACGTAGGGGGGAGAGAGGATGGTTTAATTCACTCATCCTGATTGGTGGCAGCAGGTGTGGGCACAGGTGGACTTTCTCTTTCTGGCAGGTCCCAGGTGGTGGGGGCACAGATGTGGTCTCTCTCTGGTACTGGTGAGTGGGTGGCAGTCTGGGCAGGGTGTGCGCCTCTCTCATTCTAGCAGCAAGGTCCATGTCTCTCTCTGGTTCTGGAGTGAGCAGGGTATGTGCCTTTGTCTCTCATTTCAGCAACAGAGTGCGTGTCTCTCTGGCAGGTGGCAGCTTGGGCAGGGTATGCACCTTTCATTCTAGCAGCAGGGTGCATATGTCTCTCTGGTTCTGGCAGATGGCATGACCAGCCACTGTTGTGTGTGTCCCTCATTCAGCTTTCTATAACCCTTGCTGTCACAAGGCTAAGGCTTTAACTTGCAGAGAATGCCCCAGGGTGATCTGTTGGCACCATACGAGGTTGATAAAATGGCAGGTGGGCACTGGCAGTTGGCAGACTACCCTAGATGTTACAGGGTGTCAGTTTGCAGAGATTGCCCTGGGGGCATGCTGCTTGGTGGGCAGGAGAGCAGTTCTTGGGCCACCTTGACCAGGCCCTCTTCTGCATTCATTGCTGCAAGGGTTCACTGCTGGATTCCACAACAGACTTCTCCAGATACTTGGCCACCACCCTCTCTGTAGTGTCAGACTCCTTGTGGATGTGGCTGCTACTGCTGCCAACTTCCTCCCCAAAGGCCTGTGCCCATAGTGAAAGCTCAGATTAAATGTATTCCCCAAATTAAAAAAGGTAGGAAGAGGGCAAGACGTCTACCTGTGTGGCTAAATGGCGAGGTGTAGGAGACTATTGGAGCCAAAAAGGCATCCTTTAAAAAATGGAAAGAGAGTCCCAATGAGGTAAATAGAGAAGAGCATAAGCATTGCCAAAGTAGATGTAAAAAGTTAATAAGGCAGGAGGCCAAAAAGGAATTTGAGGAGCAACTTGCTAAAGATGTTAAAATTAATAATAAAACCTTTTTCAAGTACATCAGAAGCAGGAAGCCAGCTAGAGAGTCAGTTGGGCCGATAGATGACCAGGGGATGAAAGGGGTGCTTAGGGAAGAAAAATACATTGCAGAGAAGCTGAATGAGTTCTTTGCTTTGGTCTTCACTGAGACCCAGTGTGCAGCAGCAGTCAAAAAGCAAATTAAGTTATTCGCAAAGGAATAGAGAATAAAACTGAGGATCTCATTATGTCTCTATACAAATCAATGCTGCGACCGCACCTGGAATATTGTGTACAGTCCTGGTCGCCCCATCTCAAAAAAGACTTAGCTGAACTAGAAAAGGTAGAGAGAAGGGCAATGAGAATGATAAAGGGTATGGAACAGCTTCCATACAAAGAGACGCTTGACAAGCTGGATCTCTTCAGCTTAGAGAAGAGAAGACCGAGAGGAGACATGATAGAGGAGACATGATTTTTTTTTTTTTCATTTTTTTTTTTTTATGATAACGAAAAGATTTTCATTTGTCTTCATAAAAATGAAAACTAATTGCACACTGCTAATTAGTATGGCTAACCTGAAGTGCTACCAAGCTGCAACTCTAGAACTGTTGCTAGCAGGTAATGATACCAACATGAAAGAAGATCAGGGCGTTCTTTAAATCTGGAACAGATGTTCAGGTGGAAGGAGAGGTGGTAGGTAGAACCTTAATAGCAGCAGTTGGCAACCTAAGTTAATCAGAGGGCCACAGGTCGGGCCTCGGCCATTCCTTAGGGTCACAAGCCCAGCCCCACAGTGAGTAGGTTCGAATCTTCGGCCTGCTCTAGTAGGGAGAGAAATAAGCAGGAGGAGATTACAGCTGGGGCAGATGCCCAGCATTTTGTTAATGTCAATGACATGGTGCGCTTGACCAGTAGCAAAAGCCTCTCTGGGCCATTTCTGTGGTGCAGCTCCAGCTGCTATGTAACTGGCCGGTAAGGTTGAACCTCCAGAGAATTGCAAAGTAGCTTTAAGGCCAAGACTATTTTCCTCCGTTTGTATTTGGTTATCATTGTCATTTGTTCATTTCAGATGAATGCTTTGCTCCTTCTTCCTGATTTTGGGGAATAGACTGCAGTGCTAACTGAAGCTACTGTCCTCTGCCAACAGCCAAAAGGCCAGAACAGTGGCGTAGCTAGCGGGGGCGGGGGGGACTCAGTTGCGCCCAGGCCTGTGGGGGCCCACAGCCGGCCGGAGCATCATGGCCCCACTGCGAGGGGGCCCACCCACTGCTGCTGGCCACCCTTGCAGTTGCTGCCTGCCGCTTCCCCCCCTCTGTGCCTTGACTCCTCTCCCTCCCCGGCAGGGCTAGGATGCAGCGCTGCAGCTCGCCTCCTCTCCCTCCCCAGCGGGGCTAGGATGCGATGGCGCGGGCAATTAAAAAAAAAAAAACCCAACTGCCCACAGACTCTCTGTGGCGGTGTTGTTCCAGGGACTCGCGCTGCCTCTGTGTGCGCCGCAAATCCAGTCCCAGTGTGGACTCTGAAGGGACTGGGTTTGCGGGCGCAGGGAGGCAGTGCGCGAGTCCCTGGAGGAGCAATGCCGCTGCCGCAGAATGGGAACCCCCGGGCCCAGCCTCAGGTTAGTGGTGTGTGCTCCCCCAGCCTGCCCCCATGCCCCATCCCCCTTCCCTCCTGTCCCACCCTCAGCCTGCCCCATCCCTGCCCCCCAGCCTGCAGTGTGCCCCACCCCAGCCTGCCCCATCCCCCTTCCCTCCTGCCCCCC
>QEPC01012687.1:3188449-3210681 GCA_003113815.1 Sphenodon punctatus
CTGTGTTTGGGGTTTATACATTATTCATTTTAAGCTTGATGTGCATTGTAGACTGTGTTTTCTTCCATCGGATGTTAACCCTGGGAACTCCTTGCTGCTGGGTTATGCCCTGGCTTCGCCTACCATTGCCCTGGCTCCGCCTACCGTTGCCCTGGCTCCGCCCACCGGCCCACCAGCAGCAGACGGCCTTACTGCCCCTCCAAACTAAAAACCCACCAGCCGCCCCTGGAGACCTCTTTTAACATCAAGCTTTATTTGGAACTGTCTCGAAGTACTACTTTGTGTAGAGTTTTTTCCTTGCTGCATTTTCAGTCTTTTGACTCTGAATTATTGTGTAGGAAATTTGCCGGGACTCCTCTTAGCTCTTGGTTTTGCCCTTGTGGTCTTGAGGAGTAGAGGACCTCCCACATGTTGTATTAATAACCTTTATAGAGGGAACTAAGGGAGAAATTGATTACCCCCCTTTTAGGGGAGAGGGCCGTATTTCCTATCCTACAGCGGTTGATATCTCTTGTATCTACCAGAGGTACACATGTTGTTAGGTCTGTGGCTATATTTGCTTTTTTAGCTTTCATATGCACAAAAAGAATATTGCTGCTTAGCAATGTCTAGATTTTATGTTTCTGTTTTATTGAATTATTTTGTGTACTACTTATTTGTGTGGATGGTACAATCAGCTAATTGTTGAGTAAAGTTTACTACTACAAGAGTTCACATGTGGCTTTTGTGAGGTTATCGTGTGTGTGACTTGATTTCATTTCTCAGTGCTTGCTGCTTAAAGCTGTGGAGTTCTTTTGTTTTTAAAATAAGGTGTAGTTGGGTTGACACTTCCAAGGTTGCACCATAGCAGTAATCCAGTGCAGAGGAAAGGAAAACGAATGATCATCATTCTGTGCTGATCTTTTTTCTGTGTCCCTGCGTTGCCAACACTGAGTCCTCCAAAGTCAGGCCTCTGAAAAATTGAGATATTAGCTTGAAAATTAAAATATGCATATTTTGTGTTCCTTTTAGTTTGCCTTCTGCTTTCGGAGTGTATCAGGCATGGCACAGTCATTTTTTCACACTTTTCTCCATACACGTAGTGGCTAGGCACTTGCTTTATTATCTATAGCATGATTAAAAAAAAAACACAAAACTCCAGTTATTTCTGTTTTATCATGAGACTTATGATTTTAGGGTTAAGACACATCTAAGATGGTTAATTCCCTATTGAATGCATACGCCCATCTCCCATTGACTATCTGGATAGCACTTGCTGTTTAGATGAGTGTCTTTGGGTACTCAAAGGCTGTCTTAAAGAAGTTAATTCAAGTCCCCATCTTTTCCACAGTATGGATTACAAAGTCCAGGGTGGGGGTTTGGACTAGATGGTCTTTGCAGTCACAACCCCCCCAAATTCTGCGATTAGTAAGGGACTTTTATTTGACAGCTGTTATCAAGCACTGAGGGAGGGCTTGTTTTTATTGCACTCTAGCCTAATAGGGTAAGTGTCTTCTGAAAGTAACTCTTTGAGGAGTATAAATTGAAACTTTGGGTGCTTTTAGACAGACCTGGAGGTGGCCACCCATGGGTCTGCTCCAGTAGTGGTGGGTTTAAACTTAGCCCCCCACAACTGCCCATAGTCTGCCACTGCACACCCCCTCCCCCTTGCCATAGAGCTACGAGCAGATTGGCAGTCACTCTAGGCTGCTGCCCACAGCTCTATGGCCGTTGCTGGGGCAACCCATAACTGGGAGTGGAACTGTTGCACCCATCCAGCCTTTAGATGGACCATTGCTCCGCTCCTGAATGGTGCTCTGGGTTCAGGTGGCCTGCTCCGCGCCATGAGCGGAAGGGCCTGCCCATGGGGTGGGGCGGAGCAGGACTGGAGCAGGTGTCCATCTGAAGACACCCAAGATCTCTCTACCCAGGGCTGACATGCTCACCTTTGTCTCGCTAATTGTAAGAGTCTAGTATTCACAGAAGGCAGTTGGCAGGATATTACATTTCTCCGCAGTTTGCACAACGTTGAACAAGAAGTCCAGGTCTGACTGAAAAGGCCCCTGTTTGCAAACCTACGAGTACTCTAAAGTGGCTTACTTTTCATAAAAGAAAATATTTCCACATATAGTCACAAACGAATTCCTGTTATGGAGAAGTAGGAAGCTGATATAGTTCTATCAACAAGCTAAGAGGCTGTTTGAACTACACCTTGTGACAGAGCAAAACCTGCCTTCTCCCCAGTGCAAATGCACCATAATGAAGAATGGCACAGCAGGTGCAGGAAAGGAGTGGATAGCAACAGAAAATTGTAATAGCGAATTGTTTGGAAGTAAGTGGCAGGGTCAGGGATAGATCTGGATTGTGAGAATTTATGGCAGCAACATGTCTCCAGTCATCCTCATCTGCTGACACCACTATGAGTGGGAAGGAGTGCATTTAAAAAATAATATCTTTAAAATAGAGTTTTTTCTGGGTATTGAACCTTTAGATTACATTCAGGCTATAGCTTCATGCTTTTCTTGTCAGCCAGTGAGAGCTAGAAAGTTGCTTCATTTTGTTAAAGTGGGAGCTGGAATTCTGATGTAGTAATGGGATTCTGGGACTTTAAGGGCATTTTTAGACGAGCACCCACGAATTAGTACTTATCGCACATTAAAACCACTCTTATTTTAATCTGGATTTAATGTTTAGACGTGTGTTATTGCGGATTTAGAATTAATCCACATTTAAAGTAAACTGCTTTTAATGTTTTCATGAGCAGAAATGTAGATTAAAGCACTATTAAATCTGCACTAACTGTTTAAATGTTAAAAACACGTTCAGTTTGTGAAACCGATTTTGCATCTTGAAAGTTCCACCTTAAATGCGCGTTAGTTTTCTCTAATTCGCATTAGTTGTCTTGTCTAAAAACGCCCTAAGCAGAATGTCTCCTTTTATGAGACACATGATAAGCTCACAAGAGTTGGCATGTCTGTGAGAGACATATACTGAAGGTGAAGAACAGAGTAATTTTGGAAACTGCGTGTGGCAGTAAGTAATACATCATATGTATCATGATGATACTTTTTATGTACATATGAATGAACGTTTACTGGAAAAATCCCATTGCCCTCTCAGCTTGGATAAGCACTTTGAATAATATTCTTGTACGTGGTGTATACAGGTTTCCTGTTCAAAGCAGCTTTGGAGCCCTGGAGGTATGCATGGGAATGAGCCAACAGAGGATTCATGTGAGTGGCAATCTATCTAAGGGAGTTGTTTATTATCAAGGTGGGATTATTCTTATTGCTGTTTGTTTCAGTGAGGCCTTCTGATGAGAGGTGAGCCCTGCGGCATGTATATCACGGCTTCTTAGTTTCTGGATTGCTCCAGCATGTATCTCTGTCAAAAAGACCTACAAGAGGGTGAAAACCGTATCAAACGGAGGGAAGGTGATGATTAGCAGTTTGCTGCATCTAGTAGCTTCACATGAAACTTCTAGTTATAGCAGAAAAGAGACTGAACTGGGAAGAGGGGGAATCAGTCCTCCTGACAGCTACCAGTGAACCCAGAACAGGATGCATAGCACAGAGATGCACCTCTCATGACTGTAGATTTGCATGTGTGACTGTGAGCATGAGATGGTTGTGTCCTGCATCTTGATCTGGAGATGCTGGGTTCGCTGACACAGTCCAGTTCTTAAGTATTCCTATTGGGCAGAGGCGGATTAATTAAACTTGGGGCTCTGGGCCGCAAGATCATTGCCCAGAGCACCCTCAGTAGCATGGCACTCCTCTACCCTTCCCCTGTGCCAGTGATGACAGTCAGCAGAGATCCTCCAGCAGCCAACAGGATGGTACTGTGCGCTGCCTGCTCTGAGTGAGCTCTGCCTGCAGAACATCAGCAGCAGGTGTAGCTTCCAACTGAGTGGGAGCCTTTGTTTCAGGGGCCCTGGACCTGTTCAGTAATTGTGGCTAAAGCAGGGTCGACAGGAGGAGAGCCCCCGAAAAACGAACTAGAATAAGAAATAGAAGTCATTTGCTGGCATTTCCAGTCCTCTGCCTCAAAGGAGAAGGCAGTGGAGGAAAGGTGGGAAATGGCCTTGGTGCACAGCTTCGTAGGAGGAACTTCATCTTGAATGGTGGTAACTACGATTCGTCCAGCACTTTCCCGCTTGGAGCAAAGATTTGTATGTAGATTTGCCCCCCCCCTTAAATCACCCTCACTTAGCAGCTGAAAGCTCAGGGCTCGATCAGGCAACATTGCCCCCAAGAGGTGCCAAGATGGAGCTCAGCTTTGCTGCCTTCTGTCCAGGGTTGCCACCTATGCATATTTTAAAGCAACATTTATGAAAAATACATGCTGCAGGGCCTGCATTGGTGGCCTACTTCTGTCGTCATGGGGGTGTTGTGCAAAGGGGGATTTTGAGGCAAGGGAACATACAGGTAACACAGGGTTGCTCAGCACAAGTTACTCATGGCTTGCAAAAACCCCTTTAGACAGCTAGGGTTTCCATCTCTCCCAGTATGACCTGGAGATCTGCTAGGGCAGCCAAAGCTTGGGATCCAGGGCCCAAAGGGTCGAGCAAGCTGTGGCCTGAAGCAGAGGTGTGTGTGTGTGTCAGTGAGGTCAGTTCAGGTGCCGTACCTGGGGGTAAGCCAGCCAAGGTCTGAAGCAAATGCAGGACTCTAGCTAGGAGATCCATCCAAGGCGAAAGGAGTTAAGGAATGGGCAGGTACTAGATTGGGGGACAGGCTGAGGGAAACTGGTTATATGAGAGGAAACCAGGGAGGAAGCACAGGAGCGAAGAAGAGCATATAGAGCCACTGGAAGCATTGAGCTGCTCTGAGGAACCCGAGACTCTGCCAGGCTATTACAGTCAACTGGGAGTGCAAGTGATCAAAGAGATCCACAGGAGACTAAGCTGGACTGACTCACCATTGGTAATGCAGCTCAGTTGGTTTGGGGGAAGGGAGCTGCAGAGTCTGAATTAGTGAGACCCTGACATGTCTTCCATAGGTCAAAATGGGAGTCTCGGGATCAAACCATGAGAAGTGGCAACCCTATACCCAACATTCACATTGGTGGAGGAAGCACATCCCTTCTCAAGAGAAGATTGTGTGAATGAGTCCTAAGTGTATGAAAGGCAGGCCTAGTCTGTCAGCCTCCTTTTGTTTGTTTGCCTTTCTGAAGTAGAAATAATCAAACACAAGCAAGGATAGATACCAAACCACTGGACTAAGTGACACACGGTTGCTATGGCACCACCAAATTCATTTGTGGTCCAAAAGAGATCTGAACTTGGATCTTCTGGCAAATGACTAGTATCTTAACTTGAAGTGCCGTCTAGTCTCCGAGTGCCGTCTAGTCTCCGAGTTTACATTTCTCCTGTCTATTCTTTGTAGCTAGTAGATGTTATGAAAATAGTGGCACAGCAGCTAATGCACTTGAAGAAGATGAATTACTATTTTTTCTTTTCCTTGTTGCATTAATTTTCCTATCTCTAGTTATTGTTTACATGGAGTCAAGTGAGCTGTTCTCAGCATAGTTTAGCAGGTCCTTAACTTTCCCTTATCTCTTGTTGCCTTTGGTCAGCTGTCCTGCTTAACTTGCAATCAAACATCTTCACTCTTCAGATGAGTGGCCTAACAGCTCCTTTCTGGGTTTAAACTATATAAACACTGTCATCTTCTCCACCTGAACCTGCATAATTTGAGGCTTTAACTTTTGACCCCATTCTGTGATAACCTTCCCTATCCACTTACGACTGTTATCTTTTTTTGTGGCTGAGGTCGTGTTTATGGAGTATCTAGATAATGAAAAGCAGCATTCCTTGGTCTCTTGTAGCACATGTAATCAAATTTATTGAATTGCTTTCTCAGAATAGGTGCATTCAATTTGTAATATCTATTCAAATTAATTTGTACACAAAGATCCGTTGTCTGCTCTATAGCAGACCCTATCTTTAGAGCTCTCGTACATGTGCTTTATGTGGAGTTCGGATGATATCTTTTATGTTACATCTTGTGTTTTATATGTAATGCTAAGGGTCTCTTCTACTGAAAAGACATTATCCCCAGTTAAATAATTATTTGCCTTCTGTGGTAGTTCCTATATTGTTGTGACTCAGCTAGCTGCTGTAAGCCTCTGCAAGCACTAGAGTCGGCCGAGCATTTTCAAGTAGGGGGATAGATTAAGAATTTGTTTCTTCTGTATTGGAAGAACTAAAGTGTGTTAACCTTTTAGGACACTCTTCAAAGCCCACTTCTACTCATGCAACAGGAGGAGATGGTGGGTATATTTAGACAGATGGGCTGCCCTGGTGCTGGCCGCACCAGTCCACTTCACCCCCAGGAGGCCTGTCCGTCTAAAGGCAGCCTGCCAGTGGTCCAGAGCAGACCCGCTGGCGGCGGCATTCCAGAACATTCTGGAGCAACGCTAGTGGCGTGGGCTGGCCAAATCCAGGGCGCCAGTTCGAAGTGGAGCAGCTGTTTGTCTCATGCGTGGGCCTACCCTGTTGCTCCGCTTTCAGCCAGATGTTGCCCTGGGCAACACGAAGGCATTGTGGACGCTCTAGCCCACTAATTTATCACGCTGGGGCACTGCACGGGTGGACTGCAAGTCGATGAATCCGCTGGGTTCATCTGATCCTGACCCAGATGGGGCTGGGACCAGGTAGATGTGGGGGTGCACTCCTGGAGCAGCTCCAGGGTTAGGGAACCCTGCGTCCACCTGAAAACACCCAATCTTGTGGGCTTGTATAGGGGAAATGGCTTTTTCTTTTCTAGTCTTAGTTAAGAGTAGTTTGTGTATTTGTTACACTTCTGCCTGGAAGTTGGGAAGCAAGTGAAATTTATACAGCAAAAGAAAATGTGGCATAGTTTACAAGCAGCCATGATGCAACGGATAACAAACTAGAGATTCTTCCTTAGCGCAGATGCTTGTATGTTGGAGAAAATTGTTTTGGGTTTCTCTCTCTCCCTGATGCTGTTTGCTTGTGGAATAGCTGTGAGCTGGGAAATTGGTATGCACGTGTGGTCACTGATTTGTTACAACAAGCCTTGCTCACTGCATACTTGAGTGCAAATTTAAAGTATGTGGAAGGAGATTTGTTCTTTCAGTGCTGTGAGGAAGCAATGCAAATAAAAAGAGACAGCTTTCTGTGGCTGGTGTTACTAGGCTAAATGGTCTTGGTGGTCCTTTCATAGCTTTAAACATCAAAGAGGCAGTCAGCATCAGTGTGTAAAGTGTAGGAAGTGACACATGCATAATAACACCAACTTAGCCTCTAGCGCTTAGCTGTTTCAGTGTTAGCTGCTCTCTCGTAGCCTTTTGTGCATGCCAGCAGGGTTTCCGTGTGGCTGGGGCTTGTAGGACTTAATTGTTTAGTTTACTAAGGGTTGTTCATGCTGGAAATGTTTTCAGGTTTGGGCTTTTTGAGCTTACTCTTAAAATTAAGTGGTGCTTTTTAAGAATTGCAGTCCATTGTATCAGCTAGACATTTGTGGTAATAAGGTTTGGGATACCCCACTTTCTTCCTGGGCCCACTAATAACCTAGCTAACTGCTTCATCAGAGCTGCTCTAAATGAATAATGGATAGCGAGTGGCTTCACAAATAAAAGTTTCTAACTTCCCAGCCCAGCAAGTACCCCTAGCTGCTGTTGGTTTAAAGAATATAGCACCTGTGCTAGAATCTGATGATGCTGATATTTTTTTTCTGTTGCATTTGAATCACTTAACTTCAGTCACAGTAGATGAGTGGAGAGCAGAGAATTCCAGCAGGAAGTTACTTTTTCAAAAGGCAGTTAAGCTTTTTTCTGTAATAAACCTAATTGCTTCCTATGTTTGCATGGCAGTGTAAAAGATTGTGTCCTGCCTCTGCTGTGTGTATTTGGGCCAAAGAATTCAACAGTTTATGCTTAAAAATCAAATATATTTATTGATCTAATTTTACTCTCTGAAAAGCAGCCTTTCTTGGACCTAATCTATATGATCATTTAGCAACCAACGAATCCTTACTGAATACTGATTCAGTCCATTTTGGATTTTATATTGGGTTTTCCCCACCCTCTTTCTACCCAGTATTTTTTCAGAAGAGTAATAATTAAAAGTCTTGTCAGTAGATCGCTTATATACTCCCTCCCTGTTTTCAAGAGTAATTCCATTTCAAGAGTAACTCAGCCATAAAAGTTTCCTCCAGGCTGACACTTGGCAGAAAAGAGCTGAGTGTTTTGTGAATGGATATAGGTTTACATGAAGCTCTATGCAGTTCTGTTGTGTCATCTTTCACCTAATTCAGAACGGCACCATTTTAAACAAGAATTGCTTCAGAACAAGATAGGAAACCAAAAAACTATGAGTCCTCCTCAGCATAAGCTACTTTTATGAGTAGTTCCCCTTATGTCAATAAGTCATTTTCTGTAAGGCAGGACTTCTTCCGTAAGTATTGTAATAGTGGCTGGACTATGTGTGAGATAATGTCACCCTGTACATAGTACCCAAAAAATAAAGGGCTCCAAACTGTTTTACTTCTGACAATTGTACATACTGACTTATGAGCTTCACTGTCTCGTGGAAGAGGTGAAAACTTTAAATAGAGACTGAGAATGTTGTTAGCAAAAAGTTGTTGTTATTATTTATTAACAAACATTTACATAGCACAAGCAGTGTACCTGGCACTTTACAAAGTAATAAAATAGACACGGTCCCTGCCCCTAGGGCTTACAATCTGAGAGACAGGAGCTGGGGGAGAGACATAGGAAGGGGAACAGAGGGAGAGACAAGGGGTCTAACATTCATGAAGATGCGAGGTCTCAAGTGCACGTACTTGGCTTGGTTACGATGAGAATGACAGCAGGCAGGTCCATGTTGCAAGGATAAGGGTAAACCGATCGTAGGTATAGGAATAGTGGCTCAGCAGGATAAAGAGTCAGACAGAGCAGAGCGAAAGAGGTGAGTTTTAAGGAGAGATTTGAAGGTATGAAGGGAGGGGGCAAGGCGGATGTGGACAGGGAGGGAGTTCCAGGCATGGGGGGCAGCAAGTGAGAAGGGACGAAGGCGCTTAGGGGAGCAGGGAAGGCGTGGAAGGGTGAGAGAAGGGACAGAGGAGGAGCGAAGTGCACGGGCTGGAGTATGGAGGGCGATAAGTGCAGAGAGGTAGGGGGGAGCGAAGTTGTGAAGAGCTTTATAGGTGAAGCTATAAAGTGACACAAAAGTGACACAAAACAGTATTTGTGAGTAAATGAAGATTGAATTGTTGCTTGAATGTTTTTGGTAACTGTTTCTTATTGTAGGAATAATGGACAGCTATTCAATTATTCTTTCTATCATGTACCTGAACCTTGTTTTGGTAGAGAAAGGAAGCAGTTTGGAAGCAGCTACAGGCGAATACTGCAAATACAGTCAGTCAGGTCTTGCTAGTAACAACAACCAACAGTGGAACAGAGGTGGCCTCTCGAGTATTTGTGTTTGCCTGTGTTGTTCCTTCGTAATAATTCAGTCAACTGTGGGTGTTCACTTCTCTCAGGATAGCCACTCCAATTCCAATGGAGAAATCTAATGAAAATTCCTTGTCCTGAAAGGAAAAAATCTTTAAAAGACAGGGCTGGTAACTAAAGTTAATAACTTCATGGGACGCCAAAAGCACAGACTCAGTATAATGTTGGGCTTCATAAGCCACTAGAGAAATGTGTAACCGTCAGCCTGTCATTTACTCCCTTACATTTTACTGCTCTGAAATGCAGATTTCCCCTCCCCCTTGAAACTCTTTCCTACAGCCTCCTCCCTAGTATTTGCCATTAAGCATAGATTGTAACCTACATTTATATTTATCTTTAGATTCTTAGGGTAATAACAAGCGAGGTGAATAGCCCATGCGTGGTGGGCATTTATTAGGTGTCTGCCAGATGTTAAGCCCCCACCTCCCACATGACCAGCACCTCCCCCCCCACTCAAGGCATAGTCCTGGGACATTGCAGGGCAGGCCCATCATTTGGGTGAATCCGGGCTAATGGGCACCCATGTGTCTGTGTCCCATCAGTTAGGTTGTGCGCAGCCTTGCCTGAATACAGCACCATGAAGCCTCAGGCAAAAGCCTAGAGCTGGGATTCTCAACCTGGTGCTCGGGCAATGAGTGACAGTGCTCCCCGAGCCAGCTGTCAGTAGTGCTCGAGAGCACTTTGAAGCAGTCCTCCTTTGGACTGAATTGCAGAGGGGAGATTTAATCTATGCATATTCATGCAAATAATTCATGCAAACCTTAGAGTGTCTGAGAAGCGACCGCTTCCCAGTGGTGGAGGGTGTGTGTGGAGTGCGGTGGGGAAGAACATCTCCCTGTCTGGAAAAACCAAAACAAACCTCCCCCTCCCAAAAAAAAAACCTCTGTGGGGGCTGAGCAGAGGCTGCACAGATCGGACAAGGAGTCCAGCGGGCTATCGTCTCATTTGAAAACACCCTTAGTTTCTCCTCATTGTAGTTAAACATTTGAAATATCAATGCCTTTTCGTTCCCCTAACAGCATCCTCCCTTTGATTGCTATCCTATATGCTCCTGTCTTGCATATACTCAGTCTAGTTCTGACTTTTTACACGCCAGAGGAAGGGTCCTATATGAAGAGGGTTTTTTTAAAAATAAATATTTCATAGAAATGTTGGATTACTTTTTTAGGATGTACCTCTGATTGGCTTTGCTGAAAACTTTCCGTTTTCTTTTAGCAACTTGCATAGACTCTAAAATATCCCCCAAAGGAGAGGTTGGATGATAGAATTAGCTGCTTTAAATTCAGGGTGTGTGGTCATTTTATTGTGGTAATTAAAACAACATGAATCATAAATAATTGGTTCTTGAAAGGACCAATTGGCTGCTCTGGTTTATTGCCCTGAGAACGTAAGGAGGGTGTTTTCATATGTGATGGTGCTTGGCCACTGCCATGGTCTGCCCTGGTCCGGAGTTGGGCTGCTACTATGGCTGGGACCAGTCTGGCCCCCCTGAACTGACGTGATAGGAGCTGGGCCACCAGGGAGGGTGAGGAGACGCACAGATGTGCGTCTGTCAGTCCCTGCCCCCACCACTGCATCCGGCACCCCTGCCTCAGTTGGCAGCCATGGTGGCTGGTCATAGCGACCTCTTTGTCCTGGCTGGGAAAAACGGACTTTCAAACATAATAGCCCTCTTTACACCCGGTAAGGCAGCCAGATACCGGCTGTGTTGGCCGCTACCGTGGGCTGTGACTCTGAGACTTTCCCAAGTCACAGCCCACACTACCTCAACATGGCTGGGATCTATACCAGGCGAATATCTGGCACCCGGGAACTAGTGTGATGGTGGCCCGTGGGGTAAAGTGGAGTAAACAGACCACTGTTGTGTCTGATAACACCTGAAGTGCCATACTGGGTCAGACCAATGGTCTGTTTAGCCTGGCATCCCGTCCTTGATAATGTCCATCTTTGGTTGTCCTCACATTGTCCTACCTGCTGTATTGCAGGGTTGTTTTCTACACTAGTGGTTCTCAATCTGAAGTGGGCAGAGTGGCCTTCTGGAAGGGGTATGGAAAGTATTAGGGAGGAGTCGCAAGAAGGGGGACAAATGCCAAACCTCTAAGGAATTTCCAGAATGGCAGTGGCTTTGCCCACTTTCATAGGGGTGGTGGGTGAGTGTGTGTGTGTGTAGGGTTGGAGGGTATCTTATGTTTTTGTATTTATGATTTGTTTTATATTTTTATTATGTATTTTAATGTTGTAAGCCGCCCTGGGCTGCCTTTGGTGAGAATGGTAAAAAATTAAAATAATACCACTATGAGTTCTGATTGGTGGTACAACCACCAACTGAAATACGTGTTCCAGAAGTGTTGTGGAAATTTGTCTAGAATAGACTCAATTAGCAAAGTTAGGATAGCACCACCAGAGGTCTGGGGAGCATTTTCATACGTGACGGCATGCCAGTATGCTTTATATAGGCGACTGCTAAAGGCGTTGTGTAAAATGTGCCCATCTTTTCCTCTGCTCAAGTGAATGGATCTGTTTTTCATATATCCCTTATGGATTTCTCAGTGCTCAGAAGCAGGAGCCTAGATTTTAAACTTACGAAGATTATTTTTAAAAATGCATTGGTCTATCTGCTGACTTTTGAAATAACCAACCTCTTTCCAGTAAGTAACCTTACCTGTGCTGATTTGCATTGGGAGATCTAAAGGCTAACAGATTCATGCCTCAGTACCAATTCCCAAGTCATAGAGTTGAATTTTGGTCCTTAGTCTTTAAATTATTCCAAAGTTAGATGTGTTTTTAAGTCAATGCAGAGTGTTTCAAAATTCCCTTCAATATCTGGGAATATTGATCCCTAGAATTTTAGGAGCACCTGTGGTATTTTATTATGTCCTTTCTGGAATATATTAACCTGAATGCAATCTGTAGCTGATAAATAGTCTCGTACTCCTGCTTCCTATTTTTCCACCGCCTTGCTTACGCTGTCGTTTTTGTGAGCAATCTATTGTTTAGAGATTGTACAATGCTCCTGGGAGTATCTCAAAAGACTCAAGTTAAAAGTACCATGATGATTTACAAGAGATAGTTTTTACATTCATAGAAGCCAATGTTTAGTATATCATGGTTCCTTTTTTCTCTTAGCTTTATGTGCCACTTATTTTATTGCTAATTTGATAGTAGCATATCTTCCTAGAATATGTCCAAGGTCATAAAAAGAATCTGTGCAAAGCTCTGGGTCCTGGTATGAAAAGCACACGGTTGCTTTGATTGTCAATAGGTTTGAATGTGAGCTTGCACACACAAAAGGAATAGGATTTCTTCTTTTCATACGAGTCATTTAGACCCATAGTCCTCTAGTGAATTACCCTCCTGTTTGGAGTGGAATAGTAGTACGGTAAGTTTTAATCTGTAGTCATTAGAAAGGCAGCTTGTTGAAATGGTGTCTGATAGCTTTTGGAACTGGTGTATGCACTGATTGTGCAAAGCATAGATAGAGAGCAACAGATGGAACAAAACGTTTACTCGGTTTTGAATGTTACAATGTTGGGGGGGGGGGGGGTTTTGACCTGTTTTTGAAATGCATATATCGCATAATTACTTCTGCACCTGGTTTGTTATGAATTAAAAAAGTAACTTTTTCATTAGTCAGGAAAATGTTTTGTTCCAAAGATACAAATTCCAGAAGAGTAGCCGTGTTAGTCTATAGCTTTAAAAACAGCAAAAGAAAGTCTTGTGGCACCTTAAAGACCAACAACAAAATTTCTTTATTTTGGCATGAGATTTTGTCAGCAAGAGCCAACCTCCTCAGATGCATGAGGAAGTCAGCTCAGATGCATCTGAGGAAGTTGGCTCTGGCTGACAAAAGCTCATGCCAAAATTTGTCTTTATGGTGCCACAGGACTCTTTTTTTCTCCCCCCCCCCCCCCCCCCTTTACGGCTGTTCCAAAGAGTATGCAATGCTATATATGTGTACCTCATGCCATGTTCCGGTCAACAGTGAGCAACAAAAGTAATTACTTTGGTTTAAACAAATAAGGCCACTTTCACACATTACCAGGGAGATAGGGAAACGTCCGTCAGAGCAATTGCGGCTCTCTTATGACTGGAATTAGTGCACGTGAGAATGCACTATTCCGCTTTTATGCGGCGAAAACACTCGCAGATGACAAAGTCCCCCAAATGGTATACCAAGACGCTGCTGGATAAACTTCAGCAGTGGACGGATGCAAACAAAATAATTGAACCAGAGCAGGCGGGGTTCCAGAAGGGGAAGTCTACCACGGATCAGGCATTTATTCTTTTCCACCTGCTTTCTCAGTATGTCGCACGCCAAAAGAAATGCTTTATTGACCTGAGAATGGCCTTCGACTCCGTTAATCAGAATCGGTTGTGGGCCAAACTAAATAGTTTAGGACTTGATTCCCGTTTGCTATTTCTTATAATCAACCTGCATAAAAATAACATCCTGCAGATTCGCTACAATAATAATTACCCCTGAACAACTGAGGTAAAGGTACTCCGGGGGGGTGAGTCAGGAGTGTATTTTGGCCCCGGTCCGTTTCAATTTATTTTTGAATGATGCAATCCAACGTCTGAATTTTACTGATTCGCACGCTCCCAAAATTGGCTCAAGAAGGTTTCCAGCCCTGCTTTATGCAGACGACAGAGTGCTCCTCTCGCAAACTTCAGTGAGTCTTAAATGAGTTATGTCCCGCTTCGAGGAGTACTGTAGGAAGGAATATCTTATGATTAACTATTCTAAAACAAAAGTTCTAGTAGCTGGCTCTAAAATAAATAAGCAGCGTTGGCCAATCGGCCAGCAGTTTGTACAGCAAGTAAATAGCTACAAATATTTGGGAGTGTTGTTTTCTTCCTCTTTAAGTTGGAAATATCATTACGTGCAGGCAAGGAAAACGGTGTCATCTTTATTGGTTTTTTTTTTAAATGCTGGCGGTCGATTAGTCTCCCCCGTTCTCTGACTGTTTAGATCTAAGGTGGTTAGCCAATGCTTGTATGCATTCCCAGTGTGTTGCCTAAATTATACTTCCAAAATGGAAGCTGACTAGAACGGCTTTCTTCGAACTGTACTGGGGGTTCCCAAATGTACCCCGCAGGCGATCCGTAGGGCAGAGGTTTGCTGCCCTCAAATGAAATCCTATGCTCTCTGTCTGTTATTGAAATACTGGCTCTGAATTTAGTTGTTTTCCCCTCCTGGCGACTTCTTGCTGGCCATAGCAGTTTGTGCCGGCCTTTTCGACCCCTGGGTACGCCAGGTGAAAGGAGAGATCCATAAACTGGGTTTTTCAAGGGAGGCTTTAGGCCCTCTGGGATTTTCCCAAGCCTTCTGTCTGATTAAGGTCCGTATCACGGACCAGGAGCGCCAGGGGGAGGTCTCGAATTTGGGTTCCCAGAGAGTTGCCCCTGACTATGCGGCGATTAGACCTCCTACTACAGGGCCCTGTTATCTTTTTGTGTGGAAAAATGCCAATTTCACACAGGCTTTTTCTAGATTTCGCTGCAATGTGTTCCGTTCAGCTCTGCTGGAGGGTCGATATGGTGGTATCGGAAGGGAATTGAGGGTTTGCCCATTGTGTGACTTACTAGAAATAGAAACAGCATCCCATGTGTTCTGTTATTGCCCGGTGTATCGTGTTCTGAGTATTTGAGACCTTATATAGACGCGTTACCCCATTGCTTCGGAGTATTTCTTACTTTGAAATTATTGTATCCTTTGGATTCGGATTGTGCACGTTCTGTAGCAAAATTCTGTTTTTTTACCGAGCGTCTACGGCAGCAACTTATTGCTAAAAATGAACAATTTTGCTTTTGGTTAGGTTTTTGGAAAGGCCCGTAGTGAGGCCATAGAACAGTTGTATTCCTAAGTGTCTTATTTGTATTTGTCTTGTACCCCTTTGGGGTTTTAAAATTGTAATGGCCTTAGGGCTGCATAATAAAACATTTTCATTCATTCCTCTCCTCGCTTCACTGGTTCCCCCTTCCTGAACGAATCCTGCACAAGCTCCTAGTCTTGACCTATAAAGCTCTATACAACCTTGCTCCCCCCTACCTCTCTGCGCTAATTTCCCTCCGTACTCCAATCCGTGAACTCTGCTCCTCCTCTGTACCCTCTCTCGCCCTCCCATGCCTCCCCTGCTCCCAGAACCACCTTTGTCCCTTCTCCCTAGCTGCCACCCACGCCTGGAACTCCCTCCTCGCCCCCGATTTTCCCCCCTGTCCACTAGGAGGCAGCATAGACTTTCAAGTGGGCATGCGTAGGGAGATTGCGCCCTCGCTTTCCCAGTTGAAAGTCTTCCTCAGATCCAACCCGTTTAGACTTTCAGACCCTCTTTCTCCCTCAGAGAATGGGGGTCCAACTGTTTAGTGTTAGACGTTCTCTTTAAAAATAATAATAATAATAATTACCTCAGGCCACTCCAAAATTTTCCCTCCGTACCGGCCCCCAGGTATGGTCTGAGGTTGGCAGTTGCGGGGGTTTCCGACCCACTGGGTACGCACCTTCCACTGGAAGACTTCTGCCATGGCTGAAACCGCCAAAATTCGTAGAGTGGCCACCGCTTGAGCCGCCCGCTCGGCCGAAACCGAAACTGTGGGAGCGCTTCCTGCCCAAGCCGCAGCTCCCTCCCAGGAGGCTGAGGCGCTGCGCAGCAGATCGGAGTCCGGCCAGGAAGTTGAGGAGGAGGAGGAGGCAGCTTCTTCTGCCTCTGAGCAAGTAAGGGGGCCCCCAGCTATGGACCCTTTCCAAAAGCTGCAATTAGATGCCTTGCAGTGCATGATGGACGTGCTCTCACGCATCGAGGGGAATCAAAAACGGGAGCTAAAATGCATCCCCCCCTCTCAGCCCAAGCTTTCTTTTAAGGAATCCTCCCGAGCTGCTTGAAAGGGAAAAGATAAGCACCACAAGCCTCCACGCAGGCACTCCCTTAGGTTGTTGCTCGGTTCCTCTTCAGAGGAGGAGCAAGGGGAGTCCCTCCCGGAGGAAGGGGAGCTGTTAGACTCTGATTTAGACTCTGTCCAGTCATCCCCTTCCACCCTCCAAGCAGTGCAAATGGACCAAACCTAAGCGAGCTCAGCCCACTCAAATCATAGCCTCTGACTCCTCTGAGGTATCTGAAGGTTCCCCTGCCAGCCACCCAGCCTCTGCAGGGGAAGGCAACACCCCGGAATTGGAGGACATACTAACCAAGGGGCACAAGGATCTGGGAAGGGAACTCCCTTCAGATCAAGGCCCTAAGCTAATGAGACAAGCACAGAGGGTGCTAAACATCACCCCAAGCACCTCAAAGAAAAGGGACTCCTTTCGGCGCACCCCGGATTGTTTAAGTGAATTGGTTTGGTACCTGTCAGTGGGGCCAGGGAAACGGGGGGGAAAAGGGGTCTTGTGCCCACACACACCCAGCTCAGTCAGACAGCTCTGTAGGTTCAAACGCGGTTTCCAGATGCCCGTCAGGATAGTATGTGGGCCGTTCAGCGTGCTTTCGCACCAAGAACTCAGGCCCCTATCATCATAGGGCACAGAGCAATTTTTAGGAAGGGGTTCCACGCAACGACTCTTCCACACCACGCGAGGGAGGGGAATACCGTGGGGGAAGGGTGACGTGGAACACGGAAGGGAGTCCAGAAAGGGCAGAGAATAAGGTCCGAGGGATCTCACACTGGGTTCAGGAAGGAGGCAATCCAGGAAGGGGGAAGAAGGGGAGTTCACACAGGCCCGAAGGCCCTTTCACCGTTCTCACTCTCTCTGTGGGAAGGAGGGGGAGGGGTACTCACATACAGCAGATACCGAGGATTCAGGCACAATAATGTTCACACAAGGTCAGGAAGGAGGGGAGACGGAAGGGGTATCAAGGATTACAAGGGAAGAACAACAAGGAATCACAAGCAAAGTACTCCAGACTACTTAGCTGCCAAATGGGGGCCAGTCTCTCTCCAAGCATCCGCTCTGTTTACCGGCACAGAGCTCTCTGTCAGGACAGCTAATAAAGGGCAAGCTCCGCCCACTGCATGCGCCCAGAGGCGCTCAGAGCGACGCGGGGTGTGTGTGTGTGGCTCTGTAGCGTCGTGCGAAGGCCCAGCTGGTTGCGTTGTGGCTGCGTCGGGCGCTGACGGCGCCCCTGCATGCGCCCGGAGGCGCTCAGAGCGACGCGGGGGGGTGCGCGTGGCTCCGCAGTGTCGTGCGGGGGTTCAGCTGGTTGCACTGCGGCTGCGTCAGGCAGTATTGATCTGTCCTGAGTGGTGCTGGGGGCGGGGCCTCTAGCCGCCAGGGGGGAGGGCGGCTGCGGCGGCTGACAGTACCTTGTGCACCCTTTGCCATGGGGTCGGGGGGTTGGGTTTTGTTCTAACATTCAAACCCCGAGTTCGGGGATAGTTTGTTCTTTTGGCTTTGGTACATCTGGGAAAGCGAGGGCACGATCTCCCTACGCATGCCCAGTTGAAAGTCTATGCTGCCTCCTAGTGGACAGGAGGGAGATTGCTCCCTAGGTCCGAATAACCTCCCTGGAAGGCTACAGAAGGGCAATTTAATAGGTAAGAATCCCAATTGCTCTTTCTCGATGTAACCAAGCCAAGCACATGCAGCTGGGACCTCGCATCTTTGTGAATGTTACACTCCTCGTCTCTCCCTCTGTTCCCCTTCCTTCGTCTCCCCCCCTGCCCGCCCCGGTCTCTCAGCTTGTAAGCCCTAGGTCAAGAACCATATCTATTCCATTACTTTGTAAAGCACTAGGTACATTGTGATGCTATATAAATGCTTGCTGCTACTAATAATAATAATAATAGATGTAACTACTCCATTTTAGTACCATTCACACTGCAAATTGCAAACTGAAGCAGTTACTTTGCAGTCTCCGCCTCATGGTCATGACAAAAAAATATTATCTTTCTCATTTACTTAACATTTAAGAGTTGGTACTACAGTTACTTTGAAGTAAAAAGCGAAGGGAATTTTTTTCAGGATACGGTCTTCTCTTCCTTCTACAGAATAACTTCTGTTTAGAGCTCCTGACGTATATTATTTGTAAGTTTTAACAATTTAAGGTTTAATTACTGCAAAGTATCTGGTCTTTGGGAGGTGACCTGAGAAGTGTGTTAGTATTTTTGTTTTGGGACCTGTATTAATTGCATTTTCCCCATTGTGATCAGTGGGGAAAATGCAGTGAACACAGGCCCTTGGTTATAGTGCTCTAAATTAATTGCAAAGGGCAACTTGGGGTATCTGTTCCCTGACCATGTGGTCACTCCTTGCATTGTTCCCTATGTCCATTTGTAATTTATTTATTCGTTTATCAGACATTTGTTGGTGCATCTGGAATGAGACAAGGACTCAATATTGGGTTTTAACGGCCGCACTCTTATTCAAGTTATAATTAGGCTAGGTGGGGTAATTGCCTCTAAGCAATTTGGGTCCAGTACTCTAAAAAAACAGTTATTGCCTTCTGGTGACAAGTGCACTCCAACAGAGTGGTAAAGCTCGGGGAACTTATGGGTAATCCCGTGGTGAGAAATTCTTTGCCCGCCCCTCAGGCAGATCCACTTCCCCACTTTTCTATTGATGGTACGCGACATTTTGTCAACTTTTCCAGGGCATAATGCTGTATCCCATTTCATTCACGCTACCAGGTCGGTCCAGATAATGGTAGCGCTGGGGGAAAGCGTTTCTACTTCTAAGAGGTTGGCCTTGATGTTAAGCACCATCTCTACCCCCTTTTTCTTTGGGATATCATTCTCCCCCAAGTGATTACCATGAAGTCTGGTGGTCTTCCAGCTGCCGACGCCCTGAAGGTGGGGAGCAACTGGTGTCAAAGCATCCCACTCTGCCCCATCCAGCGAATTTATGCTTGGGCAGATAGGCCTAGCTGGATCGAGTCTGGCCCGCTGCCTTCCCGGCCCAACGCACTAGACTATGACTGACAATCCAGACTGGGCTTCTGTGGGGAAACCTTGCAGCACCTGGATGCACAGCTAGAATACACAGAGTTAGTGCGCTGGCTCACGGACAGAAGTTCAGTATGCCTGGGAGCGCCACTGCCCCGCTGCCCTTACGTGTTGTTCTGGGAGGCCGGCTGCTGCAGCGAAGGAATTCCTGCTAGAGGCCGAGCTACGGGTCCATTTGGACGCAGTGGGAGGTTCTGGCTTAGAGGTGTATTTTCAGGGCAGGTGGTATGCTGCCCCATGGTCGCCAGAGTGGACAGAGCAAGGGGTCACCAGGGACCTGACGTTCTTGGAGTTTTTTTGGAGCAGGAATTCCTCCTGTCAGAAGCTGACGCTGTTGAAACCCTCGAGGAACTCTGCCCAGGTCCAGAGGTCGTCTCTCATCTCCCGGGTGACCCTGATATGATGGTGTGCGGGGTGTGTTTGTTTTCCCCTAGCTTGGCATACAAACGGGACAAGAATGCATGGCAAGGTGCCACCACCATGCAGGCAAAGTTAAGGCCTCCTACGAGGGATTGCAGCTCCTTAACCCATGACCTTCACTGCTACCAAGCAGTTAGCTATCTTAGCCTGCAAAGTGGCCAGCTTATCGCCAGGGAGATGAGAGACAGTCCTGATTGTGTCGAACTCGATGCCAAGGTACATGAGGGTGGTAGCAGGCCCTTCTGTTTTTTCCAGTGCCAAGGGGATCCCTAAATCATATGCATCCCTTTGGAAGGTTTCCATGAGTTCCACATGCTCCACTGTTCCCACGCTTCCTATTAAGAGGAAATCATTGAGATATTTTGTAACTTGCCCTCCTTTCGCCTGCCACCGGACCACCCATTCAACCATGGAACTGAAGTGCTCAAACGCAGAGCATAAGATTGAGCAGCCCATTGGCATTGCTTGGTCCAAATAGTACTGGCCCTGGAAATGAAATCCAAAGAGGTGGAAACTTTCCGGATGAACCAGCAGAAGTCGGAAGGTAGATTTGATGTCAAACTTGGAGACCAGGTAGCCCTGGCCAGCACCTTTTAACCAACGGCACCACTGAATTGAATGGAACGTAGTGGACTGATGTGAGTTCCCTCGGGATGGCGTCCTTGACCAACCCTCCCTGGGGATGGGACTGAATTCTCCGTGGGTCGCCTTTGGTACCACCCCCAGTGGAGGGACCACCAGGTCTGCAAATGGTGGGGCCATGAACAGACCAGCAACTTTACCTTCCCGCACTTCCTTATCTAGTTTATCATTTACCGCGGGTTCCATCCCTGTCACAGATTTGAGGTTTCAGGCAATCTTAGTTTGCTGAACACCCGCCACTGGTATCTTAAACCCTTCCCAGAAGCCGTTCGCTATATAGGCCACTTCCTCCTTATTTGTGTGTTCCTCTAGTGCCCTTTCCAACCTCTCAACCTTGACCGAGGTTGGAGCTCTTTCCTGAGCCATCCCCTGGTGTTCCCCCTTGGTTTCCCCTACCTTGGGGGACCGGTTGTTTTTTTCCTTTTGCTGAGGGCTGCCATCCCTTGTTACAGGCTGTCGAGGCATGGTACCCCAATGGCTAAGGTGTGGCGAAATTTACATGCACTTTACCCACATTTTCCCATGTGGGCAAATTCTCAGCATTAGGTGCCTCCCATACTCTGGGCCTTGCGGACCTCACTCCGAAAGGGGTCATTGGCAGGGGTGTCTCCTGCTTTTGTCTGCACGTGACCACTGTCAGCTCGGGCATTAGCTGAGTCGCTCATGCAATTGAGCCATAGGTCGTGGGCATGCACGTCCCAACTCCTCCCAGGTGTGTGTAGGGCACCCTGTGCCAAAACACCATGTCATATCTGAGCCAGGCCCCTGGGAGGCCTGAATCATATGCGCGGCGGACTATGTCGGCGTACTTCATTAGGGCATACGCCCTGTCCAGGTATGCCTGTACCGTGACCCCTTGGTAAATGGAATAGGCTATAGTCCAACTGGCCCAGTTCCTGTCCACCTTAGGGCGGCAGAAGCGCTTCTTGATCTTTTTTTCCTCCCAGTCGTTTGGGTCAGGTATGGGGTCTGTGAATAAGAAAGCGAATCTGTCTATCTATTTGCCTCACCATATCCATTCCCTCGTGGATTGGAGCAAATGGTCTCCTATGGGGGCCAAAGCCTCTGTGTACCCACCCCTGCTTGGGAGTGGCGTGCTCCCCGTTACCTGCGTACCCTGATTGGCCCCGTGACTGGGTCCATATGTAGAGGGCCTGGGCTCCATAGAGGCCCAACCATCCAGCCGTTGGCAGGGGCATACCCCAGTGCCCCAGGGGTGCCACAGTCCCTACAACACCCCTGGGAGGGGGGCGGGGCAGACAGATCCATAGCCAGCACCCATGCCCTGTTCCACCACAACCGTGGGGGTCTCAATTCCTGCATTTGACGGTGGTGCATTGCTTTCCATGCCCACACTTGCACCTCCGGAAGATGCCTCTTCCCTGCTGTGAACCAAGGGGTGCTGCCAGGGCCATAGTCGGTCCCAGGGGGGCCATGCCTGCTGCCCCTGTCCCGGGTTTCCAGTGAGGAGTGACCTGTACTAACCCAAGCGGGTAGCCACCCAACCTCGGATCCCCTATACCTGCCTATAGTGGTGCTTGGGGTCAGGCGGAGGTGGTGGGAGTTGATCATTCTGAGCCATAGACCAGAATCCACGTTCTAGTGCCTCAGTTCTCCTGAGTGTATCTGGGTCTTTCTGGTCATGTGACTCCTTCAGGCCAGTCTTCTAGCACACCCCCTCCAGAAGGGGAAAGGACCAGTTAGGATGGTCCGCCCTCAGAGGCTGATGGAACCCCAGCGGTTCCAAGAGGTCCTGAGGGAGTTAACCTTGGACT
>QEPC01012687.1:3234295-3256474 GCA_003113815.1 Sphenodon punctatus
AGTGTTTGTCTAGGGTACTCGGGTAGGGAAACGGGCATTTTGCCACTCTATCTATCTATCTATCTATCTATCTATCTATCTATCTATCTATCGTGTGTGTGTGTGTGTGTGTATATATATATATATATATAATAATATATAAAATACACACACCAGTGTCAGAGTTCAAGATTCACTGTCCTCTGCTTTGAATGCTTGGCGCGCTGAACAAAATGATAGGGAACTCGAAATATCAACTGTTGCATGCTTCAGCCAATCCTTCACCTAGCTACCCAGTCCCATGCCACTAGACAAAACAAAGAAGGGGCATTTCTGACTGGAGGGTCTGTACAGGACAAAGTAACCTGTTGTAAAATGATATTTCTACAGAAATATGTGGTCCTCAGATTACTGCAACATCCCTTTTGGAATGTGGGGTTTGGGAACAAGATTAGTAAAGTGGTTTGGAAATGTCAAAGAAAACTCCAGCAGAGTGTACCTGGCATTTTATTATTGGAAAGTGGGTGCACATGAATCTTTCATTATTAGGAGTTTTTGTTTCACTCCAGCTCCTTGAGGATTTACACATATTTGACATAAAAAGATACAATCCAAATCTGTAGAGACTGAGAGCATTTTCGTATGATAGGAGTGTTAAATATATTAGATTAATTACAAAGAATTGAGGGAAAATACAGTGCAAAAGAATATAAGAAACCAAGAAATGGGAAGACTTGCTTCCCTTATTGAGTTGAATGAACTAAGCTATCTAAGAAAAGAGGATAAAGTGTCATGACCTGACAGAAAACAAACTTCCAGACACGTATGTTTGCCGGTAAAGACCCGCCCTTCCTATAATATGAAAGCTGCGCGTCATTGATCTCTCGGGTAATCCCATGGTGCCAAAGGCTGCATGTTCCCTCCTGGCTCGTATTGTCGAAAAGCGCCCTCTGTCCCTCAAATGCAGTCTGTATTTCAGCTAACCCAGAGGTACTCAAACTGTGTGTTGGGACTTAGATGCGGGGGGGAGGGGAGACACCTTCTGTTGATGGGACTGTGATCCCAGCAGTCCTGCTGTGTGTATTTTGCATGTCCCTCCTTGCTGTGTAAGGTCACAAGATTATATTTAAGTCCCTTTTTATCTGGGTGTTCATGCGTAGGTGAGTCTTGTGTAAAATATGTGGCAGGTGTGTGCGTGTGTGTGTGTGTGTGTGTGTGTGTGTGCGCGCGCGTGCATATATTATATCGGGAAGGAGAGAGGTTTGTTGTTGTTTTTTAATTGGAGTCAGTTTCTAGAAGTGCAACATGCATTGGCCTTCAGTAGCGCTGCACTGACATTTACTAGCATGAGAGTCTGTTTATAGATGTGGGGAACCTCGAGTCTCTTGGCTGCAACTGCTTATTGCCCCCCCTCTTCTAAAACTACTTTCCCACAAGCTGCTTTTGCGATGCGGGCGCATGTGCTATTCAAATCTAGCGCAGCTCCCGACTCGTGGGAAAGTAGAAATTGTGGCTCTCCCGCTGGCAAACTCGCGTTTGATAATGTCTTCCTTCCTCTGGCGTGGTACTAGACTCACCCCTTTTCTCCCCACAGCTTGAACCACTTTTAGGTGAGTGAGGCCGCGCTCAAGTACTAAAGGCAGCAATTAGATGAGACTTCTCATGCGTTATTGCTGCTCGTGCATTCTTTTAATTCAGCGGATTAAATATGTATTTAATCAGCAGAATTAAAAGAATGCATGAGTGGCGATAATGCGTGAGAAGTCTTATCTAACCAGTGTCTGCGGTAATTTTAAAAGTAGCCTTTTCTTTTACTTATTTTTTACTTATTTCTGAATACTTTGTGATGTTCAAATTGTCATGGCTATTTGCCAGCACAATAAAGGTTAAAGGTAAACGATTCCCTATAAACTCAGGGGATGGTGTCAGTTGAGATAACTTGCTGAAGGTCGCATGTGAGATTTTCACCAGAGAATCATTAGCACGAATTGTATTGTGAAATAGATGCCAATGTCTCTTGGCTTCGATAATGCACACCTGGCTGTGGAATGTACAGGTGATGGATGTTCTGATTCTTTGGGTGAAAACAGATGAGGCAGTAGCCCAGATTAGCCCCCTCTGGGTGGGTGGCCACCTCCACCTATCTATTAGGTGGCCACCAGATCTTTGCGCGCGCGCGCACACACCCACCCGGTTCCCACTCATAGCATCGTCCAGAAAATGTGGAGCCAACCGTGCAGGTGAACACTGGCTGGTGCAGGTTAATACGTGGCCACCTCCCATCTCTTAGGGTGTGTGCAGCCGGGTCCACCAGGAACATACAGTCCCAGGTGGCGCACCTAGAGCAGTCCAGGAAGTGACTGTTGTTTAGTGGGGATGGGGATGGGGAAAGTGCAGTAGGGAGGAACGCCTGCCTGTCTGAAGCCTGGGAATGTGCATTTGGTCATTAATGTTTTCAAGGGCCATGTTACCGGGGGTAGGGGGGAAAGGTTCCACACACGCGCACACGCAACGTAAAGGCCCTGGGGTGTCGAGGTCAGCACGGGAGCGCTCGGAGTTAGGATGCCCGTCAGGATAGTGAGTGGCTCTACCTCTAATTAAAGAGAATGAGCCCTTATCATCATCAGGCGCTGCTGACCAAGAACCCAAGGCTGCCCCACACTCGTTAACCACACACAGTACCACACGAGGGGACCAGGGGGTGAGGGGTTCCACCCCGGGGAGTGCGGGGGCCCCGGAGGGGGGAAGGGCGAACGGACACGGGTCACTCACCACCAAGGCCAAGGGCACCACACACAGGTCCGGGAGGGCTTTCACTCTACTGTACACGCTGCTCACACTCAGGAAACTTGACAAGGAACACAGAGGTAGGGACACACTCGCTTGGGCAATAGTTAGGGTAATCACGTTCACGAAGGCTTGCACGCTCACTCGCAGTCACACGTAGACAAGGGCCGGTTTCCACAATCACCAGCGCCGCTTCCCAGGCGGCGCTGGCTTTTATTCTCTAGCCCCCGCCCCCGTGCGTGCCCGCAGCCGCTCTGAGCGGCGCCGCGGGGGCGGGGGAATCCCCACAGCATGACTGATGGCAGGGGGCGTGGCAATGTGTTGCAGCTGGGCCCCTAACGGCGGCGCTGCTGGGGAGGGTGTTCCCTGCGGGGCTGGAGCAGGCCCCGCCTGGCTGGTCATCGGTGGGGGCGTGGCCACAGATCCAGGCCCTCCCTCCAGTAGTCGTGGGGGCGTCGGAGGAACGTCCTCTTGCCGGCTTTCTGTCAGCGGTGTCTGTTCCAGGCGCGGCTCTCCCCGAGCTGCCTGCGCCGGTGCCGAGGGGGTCCCTGTTTCTGGTGTGCTGCTGGGTTGGGGTAAGCTCTGCGGGGGTGTCTTGGGGGTCCCGGCGCGAACCCGGGTGCCCCTGACAGGCCATTATCTCTAGCAAATGAGTCTAGATTAGAAACCATGAGATAGTGGCAGCAAAGTCTTGATTCTGCTGACACATGCAGTGGTTAAGTACCTGTTCTTTTGTCCTCTAGAATAAACCCAAATAGCAACTAATAGATCTACTCGCTGTTGAATGCAAATATAATGGGGTCAGATAGAAGCATAAGCATTGATCAGGCCTTCCTGTGGCAGGTCCCTTAGTGTGCAAACTTGCTCCTTCCAGATGTTCATCTCACATCCTCCCTCCTCCCTTTTAAAATCACTTGAAGACATTTTTTTATTCTCCAGGTGCTTTTAGGATTCTCTGCTGGTTCCCTTTAATGTAGTCTGTTCTCCGTTTTTACCTTCCCCTTTCAAATGGCTTTTAAATAGCTTTCAGTGGATTTTTACATTGTTTTATTGTATGGATTTTGTGAAGCACTCTGAGCACCATTTGGGGTGGGGGTGCTATAAAAATAAAATGATGATTACATACGTGAGGAAAACTTGACTCTTGGAGCAGCACAATATTTATCTCTCTTCTCGTTGCAGATATGCCTGGCATAACCACAGAACTTTTGGATGCTAAGAGGGCACAATGTTTGTTCATCAGCTCTGTGAGAGATGTCTGTTTACACACCCTTCAATAACCTGGGAACACCACTTTGTTCCCACACTGTCAAAATAAACATGATTGAGGTTATGTTGGAAAAGTAAATTGTGCCAAGGGCTGCTACACTGCAATAGTTGCAAATCAGGAAGCCTTAAACCTAGAGAGCAGGATTTGTTACAAGAGTAGTTCCGCCTTCTGCTTTGTTCTCTTGGAAGGTATGAAACTAGCTCCAGCAATAAAGTGTTTCAGAATGAATTCTTTGTTCTTCACTCCTGCCCATCACCCCATTTATTTTTTTTTCCCTAGAAGGAATTTAAAGTAGACTTCACTTCTTGGTCTGAGATCACTGGGAAAGCTTTACTGTTGTGATGTCTTGAAATCATGTCAGATATTACAAAGAGGATAAAAATGGCTCTTTTCCTTGTCCTTTCATTTACTGGTGATGGATGGGGTCTGTAGCTCGTTTTCAGACCTCTGTTTAAAATCCAGCTCTGTCAAAAATAAATACATGGTCTGCATCACATGATAAACATTTTGGAAGAATGAAGGAGGACTCGGGTAACTCTCATCAAATCTGTTCTTGTCATCTCACGCATTTGATGGTAAGTACGTTGAGTGCAAGAGTTCAAGCAGAAAGAGTTCCTGAAGGATGCTGTAGATGGGAAACCTGGTGTTGCAAATGGGATTGAATTTAGCTACCTGCTTTGTATCTTTAGGAAGTCTGTTTCAAGGAGTCCATTATTCCAAACTGGCCAACGTAGGCAAAATTATTTGAGACAAGTTCCGAAGTTAAAAGTAATCCCACAGAGACCTGTGTTTGTTTGTCAAACCCAGAGAGGTGCTCCTAGAAAAAAGCTGGAATCACCAGCCCAACTTTTGGTCTACATCAGGGGTGGGGGCCACTTTGAAAATTAGTACAAGCCCCAAGGGTCACATTGAAGTTGGGGCAGGGTACTTAAGTGGTGCATTCAGGAAGGGGATCTGTGCCATGGATTTGTCCCCTGTCCTTGTATATGTGTCCTCCTCTCTTGCTTCCTTACCTTGAGCTCTGGGTTTCTGGGCTTGCGTGTAAGAACTGGATCCAGGGGCCAGATCTAGGAACTGGAAAGGGACTACATAAAAACTAGCCACAGGCTGCATTTGGCCTTCCAGGCCAGAGGTTCTCCACCCCTGGTCTACATGTAGCCACTGTAATATATGGAAATGCCCCCTTCCCCAGAAGTCCAGTTGAGAAGGGACCAGGGATGGGGAGAAGGAGGGCAGGCAGCATTTTCTCTTCTTCTCCGAGCTACATCCCTGGCCCCTTTCCAGCTAGTACTGGATGGGCATGTTCTGCCTGCAGCAGCCGCAGGGCCGGACTTAGGGGCAGGCCCCTAGACCTGGGTCTTGGGCAGCATTTTGGGGGTGAGGGGCAGCAAACCTGGCCCTGGCGCTACCCCGCTCTGTTTTTTTTTTTTCCTTTGGCAGCAGCGGGACACCGGATTGCGAGATAAAGTTGTTTGTTTACAAACAACAACTTCCATGTGAGTGATCAGAAGGTTGTTGCTGTGCAAAGAAGGTTCTTCGAGATGGTTTCTAACGTTGTGCGTGGCATGCTCACCATATTCAAATAATAGACCACATGATGGTCTCGAGTTCCTCTAGTATAAAAAGCACTTCCTCCCCCCCCCCCNCCCCCCCCTCAGAATGACAGTTCCTCCCAACCCTTTCTAGCAATATAAGGAAAAAATTCCATGCGGGGCTGGAAGGGTGGGTGTTGTGAGAATGTTAGGAGCTATTTAGAAGAACCTTGCTTACAAGAAGAACCTTCTGTTCTTCTTCGAGTGACTCCTCACAGGCACTTTTTACATGGCTTCCCTGGGTGGGGGGAGTCTGTGGGTGCGCCGGTGCGTGGGTGGGGTGTGCACATGGCCACACACGTATCCCCACTCATCCACACCCATGGAGAAACTGCCGTTTCCCCCAGTTGCTCCGTGCATGGGGACGAGAGTGGAGGTTGAGTCGAGATGTGTGTTGGGTGCTATTCACCGCGGGCTCCCCCACCCATGAACACGCAGCATGGGGGTGGGGCTTGGCTTGGAGGCAGCAGCCTGAGAAGGGCCTAGGGGCACAAAATTCCTGAATCCGGCCCTGAGCAGCCCCGTGACTGCTGTGGGTAGAAGAAAGGGTGTTGCCACATACCTGGTGCTGCGATCCGTATCCTTGGCACGAGTTTGGTACCCGTGTGGAAACAATGGACTTGAGTGCCCTGTGGGAGCTGTGGTCACTTATATTGGCTGCTTCTATGGCACTTGATGTTGGTAAACGCATCAGCCTGCCAAATGCTAATGGGGGTGGGGTCATGGGAAGGGAAGGTCGGGCTGAAAGAGCGAGGTCATTTGATCAGCCTCTCGAGCATGAATACATCTGCAGTCACTTTGACTTCAGGCATACCCAGACAGGGATGCCTTCTCTGGTGGAGTGGAGGCGTGGTCATTTTTCTTGTTAAAATTAGATCTGTTACACTGTCACTGCAGCCCTAGTGGACATTATTATTATTATTATTAACAAACATTTATATAGCGCCAGCAGTGTACCTGGCACTTTACAAAGTAATAAAATGGCCATGTCCCTGCCCCTAGGGCTTACAATCTGAGAGACAGGAGCTGGGGGAGAGACTTAGGAAGGGGAACAGAGGGAGAGAAAAGGGGTCTAACATTCATGAAGATGCGAGGTCTCAAGTGCACGTACTTGGCTTGGTTACGATGAGAATGACATGACCTCACAGGAAGTGCCCGTGGTACGAACTCACACAGAGTCCTTCATATTAAGGGAGGAAGCTTAGTTGCTTCTTACAGCTAGTACAGAGAGCTTGCCTCCAGCATACGTGCAATTCAAATCAGTTTCACCAATCAACATAACTACAACATGCTATCTGTGAAAACATAGCCTCTATACCCAATGTCTCCAGTCAGGGTTTTTTTTTTTATAGTACATATTATTAAAAGGACATTTTCAAAGGGAAAATGTGTTGATAAATCTGGGTATGCTTGTTTCTTTAAATGAACCCAGGCAGCCACAATTGGCAGTGGGCTAGAGATTTATGGGCTGGCAGTGCATGTATTTATTTATTTAATTGATTTTAAAACTTTATTATCTCACCCCTCCTGCCACAGGAAGCTCGGGGGCGGCTCACATCATACAAAATATAAAAACACTTAAAACAACTTTAAACAACTTTTAAAGGAGGTAACAGATACCCACCCCCACTCATCTCCCTCTCCAAATGACTGGGGGAACAGCCAGGTCTTAAACTTCGTCAAAATGAGGGGAGGTTTGGGACAGCCGGGCCCCCACAGTTAGGGAGTTCCACAGCTGTGGTGCGGCCACCAAGAATGTCCTCTCCTGTGTGGCCCCCCGGAAGACTCAGGGGACCTCAAGCAAGGCGCCCCTGGACGACCACAGGGGCTGATCAAAAGCCCAGGGGGTGAGGCAGTCCTGCAGACATGCAGGGACTAGGCCATTTAGGACTTTATAGGCCAATACCAACACCTTGAATCGGGCCTGGAAAACCACTGGCAGCCAGTGTAGAGAACAGAGCACCAGTGTAATGTGCTCCTGGCAGCCCAGCCCTCCCAAAAGCCGGGCTGCTGCATTCTGCACCAGCTGCAACTTCCGAGCTGTCACCATGGGTAGCCCCACATAGAGTGCGTTACAATACTTCAACCTGGAGGTGGTGAAAGCATGGATGACAGTGGCCAGGTCGGAGTCTGAGACATATGACCAAAGCCGTTGCACCAGGTGCAGTTGACGAAAAACACTCCTCGCCACAGCCTCCACCTGGATATCCAGGCAGAACTGTGCATTGAGGAGCACCCCCAGACTTCGAACCTGGGAAACCAACAGAGGACAGACCCCATCAGTGATGGGGGCTGCCATCTCCATCGGCTTACCCACCAACATCACCTTCATCTTGTCAGGATTCAGCCTCACTCAGGGGAAAGGGGTACTGGGGAGTGTGTTGGGGTGGGTGGGAATCTCCCTCACTGTCTGGGCGGGGCAGCATGGGGAGTCAGGGCTGTGTGAGGTCGTGACAGCACGGGGGAGATATGACCCCAACGGGAGGGGTGTGAGATTGGTGAAGCGGGACAGGTGCTTGGTGCATGTCCTGCTCGCTACCTCCCGGCAGAGGGGCAGGTGGTTCTTGGTCAGAGAGCCCCAATCCTGTGTTGGTGGTGGTAAATGCGAGATCGGTGGCCAATAACGCAACAACTGTCCAGGAGATGATCCTGGACTATGCTGCCGATCTCATATACATCACGGAGATCTGGCTGGACAATGAGTCGGGGCCTATTCTGGCTGACCTTGTCCCAGCTGGGTATGCCGTGCAACATCAACCTCGAACGGAGGGACAGGATGGTGGTGTAGCCACGATTTTTAAAGAGCGATAGTCAGTGCGGAAGTATCCAGCGCAACCCATACTGGATATAGAGATTTTCCACCTTGTGTTTGATTTGGCAGGTGGCAGTTTGGGAGTGCTGCTTGTCTACCGTGCACCTACCTGTGCAGAATCCTCCCTGCATGCTCTAGCGGAGTTGGTGTCGGGAGTGGTGTTGAGTGCCCCGAAGACAATAGTCTTGGGGGACTTCAACATCCACGCCGACGCTGACCTTGGGGGAGCAGAACGTGAGTTCATGGCAACCATGGATCTGTCTCAGAAAGCGATTGTCCCTGCACATTGTGTGTGTTTGGGGGGGGGGGGGCATACCTTGGATCTTGTGTTTTGCACTGGCCTTGAGGCAGGTGATCCGTTAGTGGGGGAGACATCAGTTATACCTTTGTCATGGATGGACCATTACCTCCTGCAGGCCTCGCTCCTGGCACATGTCTGCCCCCAGAAATGTGCAGAACCAGTTTGAATGGTTTGCCCCTGGAGGTTGATGGAACCAGAACAATTCCATCGATCAGACAGCTTCTGGGCATCCGCTACCGCAGGCCTCCTTGGTTTTCCGAGGAGCTGCAGTTGCTAAAGCGAGAAGGGCAATGGTGGCGTTCTCGTGCTGAAGCCGGCCGATTGTGTCATAGAGCCAGTTTACGGGTCTATGCCATAGCTATGTGGGCAGCAAAGGAGGAGTTCTTTGCTGCCCTCATAGCATCCACAAAATCCCATCCAGCGGAGCTTTTCTGGGTGGGGCGTGGGCTGGTCAGTCCGGCCTCCCTTCACCTGGGAGTGGAGTCATCTAAGGCCCGTTGTGACATGTTTGTGGATTATTTTGTGGAGAAAATCGCTCGTATTCACCAGGACTTTGACGCTGCGATTTGATACACACGAGGAACTGGAAGCTATGAACTGGAAGCTACCCCGTCTTGTCCAATTGTATGGGATCAATTTCAGTCGGTGACACCCGCCGATGCAGTTGATGTTCTTGGAGCAGTTAGGGCCACCTCTTGTGAGTTAGATCCGTGCCCATCTTGGCTAATTAAATCTTGCTGGGAGACGATGGGTCTGTTGCTGTCTGGTGTGGTCAACGTCTCCTTTCGGGAGGGCAGAGTGCCGGGTTGTTTCAAGGAGGTGGTGATGTGGCCTCTACTCAAGAAACCATCGCTTGACACTGACTCCCCCGCCAGCTATCGGCCTGTCTCCAACCTTCCCTTTTCAGGGAAGAATATCGAATGGACTGTGGCCCAGCAGCTGCAGGGGTATCTTGATCGTGTCGGTTTTCTTGATCCATCTGTCAGGATTTCGACTGGGTCATGTCACCGAGACTGCGCTTGTGACTTTGATGGATGGCACTGGGAACGGGAACGAGGTCGTTCGACCCTGTTGATCCTATTAGATCTATCGACTGCATTTGATACCGACAATCACGAGATGTTGGTGACGCGCCTGCGGAACTGTGCAGGGGTGGGCGGGACTGTTCCAGAATGGTTCCACTCATTCCTGACCAGAAGAACTCAGCGAGTGGTGCTCGGGGAATATTTTTCATCCTATCGGGACCTCCCTCAGGGTTCTGTTTTGTCCCCTCTCCTGTTCAATGTGTACATGCAGCCACTTGGTGAGGTGATTAGGAGATTTGGCGTGCGGTGTCATCAATATGCTGATGACATCCAGCTGTACCTCTCTTTTTCAACAGACCCAGGTCCGGCAATCTCAGTGCTTACCTGGTGTCTGACAGCTGTAGGGGACTGGATGAGAGCAAACCGACTGAGGCTGAATCCTGACACAGAATCCTGACAATCCTGAATCCTACTATGCAGCCCTTTTGGGGAGGCAGAGGGTGTGCATCTTTCTCCCCAGTAGGGCATGGGAGCAGTTTGTTTGCAGCTTTGTTCAGGGTGTGGAAGGGGAAACTGGATTTCATGGGTCTAAAACCCTCTCTCTCTGCTGTTTGGGTTCTCTCTTCCCTCCCCCCCCCCCCCAGTTTCCCCCAACACACCAGCTGGCACTGTAGATGCATCCCAGAGAAAAAGTAATGTCTAGCAAGTGAAGAAAAGTCTAGGAGGGAGTGATGCATACCTCGCAACATTTCAAAGGACCAAAGAAGGACAAGTCCAGCCGATAAGCTCCTCCCCACTGTAAATAAACTCCGACTCTTTATGCTCTTACATCTCCCTGCATTCCCAATACACAGAGGGACAGAACGCTCCTGCATATTATTATTCCACTTAGTTTCTTGTCATATCATCATCTCCCCATTGTGTGTGGGAATATGGGATGGCAAGGGGAACCAGGACTGAAGGAGGGGGCCCACGACACAAGCACACAAACCCCACTCACAGACGCACACTATTAGTGTTAAAGGAGCCCTCAGTATGGTGTCTTGCTGTGAGGTCAATTGTTTGCTAAAAGGCACCTGACCCAGCCACCATTCATCAGGGGGCCCACCGGAGATGTCACGCCCTGGGTTCGAGTGATCCTACACACACACACAGGACCCAGGAGGGGAAATGAGTGAGGAGGGGGTAGGGACCTCGAGCCCGGGGAACTCTCGAGGGGAGCGGGGAGGGATTAGGGCAACCACAGACGGGATGGCACGAAAAGTCAGCAGCAAGGGAGACAGAAGCACACACCACTCGAACACAATCACTCACCACTCGCTGCGCTCGTCACACAAGAACAGGAAGGGATTCTAGCAAACCACAGGTTCTCCAAATACCAACGCATGAGCCAGACCACAGGAACCAAGAAGCTCTGATCACCAGCAAGGAGAGAGCCCCAATGGCCCTCCTTTTATGTGCCTTGCTTCAGACCCAACCCTGGCTTCAGCTGCACGCGCTCAGAGCGCCACAGCTGTGTCTCATCCGATAATCACTGGCCCAGCAGACTGCAAGCCGGGAAAGGCTCTACCGACACAGGTGCTGGGATTGTGGGCAGCGCGACGTCCTGGGTACCCTGGGCTGTCCCCCGCCCCCTCCTCCATTGCCCCTTCAGGCCCCACCCCCTCCATACCCTGACAGCACTCCCCGTCCAAGGCGTATGAAGGTGCCAAGAGTGAGGCCAAGAAGGGTGTAACCTATGGAACTTATGTACCAAACGGGGAGCCTGGACTGCCCGAGTGGTTCCCATGAACGTTCTGCGGCGGTATAGCCCTTCCAGTCTATCAAATAAAACAATCACCCATGTTTGATATGGGAGTCTAATATCTTACGCATGTCGTATTCAGGTTCACTAACACCTACCACGGGCGGAGGGGGAGCACAAGCTTGAGGGAGAAGGGGGGCATGTGCGACCTTTAGGAGGGAAACATGGAAGGTAGGATTACTATGGAAGTGCAGTGGGAGCTGTACTCAATAAGTGACACTGTTAACCTGTTTTTGAATGGGGAATGGCCCCATAAGTCGTTGATTCAATTTTGCAGAGGGTCAGAGAGAGGGGTAATGCCGCCAATCCACCCAAATCTCCTACTTGCAACTGGGGCCCCTCGTGGCAATGTTGGTCTGCCTGTTGTTTATATCTCTGACGGGCAGCTACCAACATGGCACGGGCATGGGTATGGGCTGCCTGTAACTGCTGCACCATAGCCCCAGCCGCCGGGACCAAATAGGCAGAAAGTGCTGGAATGCACAACCGTGAATGATATCCATAAGGTACAAAAAAAAGGTGACGCCCCTATAGAGGCGTTAGGGGCATTGTTGTGGGCAAATTCTGCAAAAGAGAGGAGGGGAAACCAATCATCCTGCAAATAGTCCACATAGCAATGGAGATATTGCTCCAGGTTCTGGTTAACCCGCTCCACCTGCCCATTAGCCTGAGGATGATAGGCAATGGTTGAGCTGAGTGTTACCCCCCAAAACTGCAAACGGGGCCTTCCAAAACCGAGCTGTAAATTGGGTTCCCCGGTCCGACATGATCTCCTGAGGCATCCCATGAAGCTTGACTACATGTTGCAACACTAGGTCCGCCGTTCATTGTGCGGTAGGAAGGCCTGAACAAGCAACAAAATGGCAGTACTTCGTAAAGTGGTCCACGATCACGAGGATTGTGTCATACTCCTGTGACCAGGGTAATTCCACGATAAAATCCAACCCCACCTTCTTCCAGGGCCCCCGGGGCATCGGGACAAGGTGAAATTAATTAATGAATTTATTTATTAGTGTGCATAGCCTTAGGCCATAGCATATGAGCAATTATAAAATATCAAAATACAGTCAGTTCACATTACACAAACTTAGAATCCATCAATTTCCAAAACCCAAAAACATAATGGTTCCTCAGCAAATATAACAACCCCCCCTACAGGTTATATAGATCAGGTCATTAACATAAAAAGATATACACCTGGGAGTCTGTTGAGAGAATGGACACATATAATCCACCCAGCCCTATAGATTAGAAACTAACTTGGGTTTGGACAGGTTTAAATGCCAAAAAATTTCCCCTGCAATGAATCATATGAATCAGAAAACTAGCCACATTTTGGATGACACTCCTATCGGAGCTATCCAACAGGAAAGAAAGAATCACTGATTCCGACCGACCTGGGAGTTTGGCTAGATATTCTCCCAAATACTGCTACCTCAGGTGATTGTAAAGATGGCAATAGAGCAACATGTGCCCCACAGTTTACACTGTTTCCTTGTCGAATGGACAGAGCCTGGTACCAAAAGGGGTGCCCGCCAAGCACCCCTCCATAACCTGAGATGGCAACGCGTTACAATGGGCAGACAAAATTAAATTTTTGCCCCGAACAGAAATTTGTGTCCAGAGATAATGAGCCATCTGCCCCTGGTCGGGAACAAAATCAAGGTAGAGTGACATGTGAGGAGAAGCAGCAATTATACCTATTTCCACTTGTCTATATATGTTCCAGGACCTAGTTTTAATGAAGTGATGCCAAGGGTTTATGGGCCAGATATTCTACTGACAGTCCCATGCGTGCCAAGGAGACCTGGATACTATATCCTGCCAGGGATTATGATAAACATCTGCACCAATAGCACGCAACAGTTTGGGGGAGTGGGGGGGTCTGTCATCTTACACCACAACCCGAGGGCCCGCTCAATAGCAATTTGCTGCCAGCTAAGCTGGCCACATTCTGCTCTTAATGCAGCGTATGGCGTACCCTTAGGTGCATGCAAGAGCCCCCGAAGAAACCCCGCCTGTACCGAGTTTAGGGTATGGGCGCAGAAAGAAGCCCAAATTTCGGCCCCATACAGCACCTGCGCCCGGACTTTGACATTGTGAGTCTGAATGGCAGATGGAACAGCCAACCTACCTACCCGAGCAAAAAGTGTCTGGCAATAAGGTCTAAGGTTCGACGCTACCCCGGGTGCCCTGCTAAGGGGGCATCCCTTGTAGGGACTATGATATGTGCCCCATACCAGGCCACCCCATCCAGCACCTTGTACCGTGGATTCCCTGTTAAGGTGGGTTCCTCCCGGGTCAACCGCTGGAGTTCGGGCAGTGATACTGAGGCTGCAAACACCCTAGGCACTAAGAGACGATCACCTACTACCGAAGGGCCCACGTTGCCTTCTACGCATCGGGACAAGGCGTCCGCCAAGGTATTCTGCGGTCCTGGGTGATACATGATCTGGAAGTCAAAACGAGTATCAAATTAAATCAATTTTATTAAGCCAGCTTTCGCCATAGCCAAACAAACATACATACACTTACACATAACACATCACATTACAACAAAAACAACAATTAAATGTGCTCTTCTGGTAACATCTCCTTATAATCCTTACACCCCAGCCCAGGCAAAGAAACTATACCCAGGCAAAGAAACTATACCCTCCCTTGCTCTTGGGTCCCTATTTCTCCCTTCGTCTCAAATCCCGTATATCTTAACTCAACCAATATTATATAGTAAAGATTCATATGAGCACATACTTGAAACAAAATATGACCAAATGTGCACTAATAATTACAACAATTAAAAAAAGCAAAACATTAAATATAATATAATATAATATAAATATATTTGTAATAATGCTTACAATAATTATTATAGCCAGTAAACAAAAATATGGAAAATACAATATAAAATATACTATAATATAAAATAAAATATAATATATAACGCAAGTACCTCTCCCATAATATATATCCTAATTACCTACCCCTAACCTCAATTCCAAATTTGCCTCTAGCAACTAATCCATAACGGTAACTTTAGCGCCCCACCATTTCCTGATTGCTTCTGAGGGCAGCTTACCCACACAGCCCCGAGTCCTCCATCCCTTTGCCGGGCGGCCCTTGTCCATCCTATGGTTAGTAGGGGTAACCCTATTCCTGATTCCCACTTACTTTTGAGGGCAGCTTGTCCACGCAAACACCCAAGTAATCCATCCCATAAACCAATGGGTACCCCAGTTCCCATAGTTGGAGCGACTTCCCCCTGCCATACCCGAGGCTCTGGTTGACAGCAACTTACACTCACCTGGCCTAATGCCGTTAGTGGTATTAACAGTGGCCCGTAATACTTGGAGTTTAACTTACAAGGGACTTGCTTTACCATCCCTCATCCCCTTCTGAACCTTTCCAATAGCTCTTAATTTGGTTTGGATTAACGACCTCCTTTTCCCAGCCAGGTCTACAAATATGGCAACCGCTATCAGTTCCTCCCTTCCACGTAACCCTAGCAGGAACAAATAGCGGCCTTCTGTATTTAGATCCGTTTGTCCCTTCAATAAAGGCTCCAACCATACTGTCCTCAATTTCGCGTAGTACGGGCAACGCAGCATGAAATGCTCTGTTGTCTCTACCTCTTGCATACTGCAAGAGCAGCATCTTAACAAATATGGTATCCTATTGTACCTGCCTTCCGTTACAGCAAGTTGGATAATCTGGAAGCGTAACAATGTATACCCTCTGCACAACTTGGCATTTACTATGGTATCCAAGTAGGGTTCAAACCCAAATGCCCGCTTGTACAGCCCCAATTTTGGTGCTGCCCTCAAATCAACCACTGCCCCTAGATCCTCCTGGTGCTCCAGGTCCTTCATTCTTAACAAAATTCCGGATCTTATATCCGATACGCTCTTGCCAATAAAGTAAGTGAAAGAGAAACCACTGAAACTGAGGATCCTCTCAAAATACCTCACCCATGGATATGCCCTTACCCCTGCATATGTTAACTCTTCCCTTAAGACTAAAAGGGGAAGCTCCGTCTCCCGACCCATCAGTAGCCAGTACCTAATATAGTTGATCCTTGCATGCATTGCTAGGGAGTTCACCCCCAGCACAAAACGAGTAAAGAACAGCGCCCAGCGGGCATGTCTGAAGTTAGTAGTGTGGGTGGTTTGCAAATATACCAAGTTCTTATGATCTGTGATGACGGACACTGGAAACTGCGCCCCCTCTAGGTACTGGCGCCAAGCTGTAAAAGCATCATGAATAGCCAACTGTTTCCTATCCAGGACAGTATAGTTCTGCTCTGCCCCGGAAAGTTGCCTGGAATAAAAAACACAGGGGTGCAGGTCCTCAGCTCCCAGGGCCTTTTGTAGAAGGACCGCTCCCAGGGCGGTAGTGGATGCGTCTGTCTCCACAACAAAGGCCATGTTGAGGTCGGGGTGTCGTAACAACAGTGCCTGCATAAAGGCTTGCTTCAAGGTCTCACAGGCCTGCATCTGTTCCTCTGCCTACACATAACTTTGATTCTTGTGGAGTAGGCGAGTAAGGGGTACTGTGGAATGTGCATACCGGGGAATGTACTGCCAATAATAATTGGCGCTTCCCGGAAAGCGTTGCAGAGATTTCACAGACCCTGGGGCAGGCCCATCACGGATAGCTTGGACCTTAGTCATATCCATACTAATCCCTGTAGCTGAAACAATAAACCCCAAGAAACCTACGGAGTCTAAATGGATCGCACATTTAGACAACTTGTAGAATAGATGGTTCTGGCAGAGCCGCTCCAATGTTCTGCTTCCGTTTGGGAAAATATAAGGATATAATCCAGGTAAACAATAACAAAAAGGTCCAGCAGATCCCTAAAAATATCATTCATAAAATGTTGGAAGGTGGCTGGGGTGTTGGCCAGGCCAAAGCACAGTACGGAGTACTCGAAATGCCCATAACATGTTCTAAAGGCTGTCTTCCACTCGTCCCCTGCTTGTATTCTCATAAATCTAGTTTGGTAAAAACTCAGGCACCTTGGAGCCTGTTCAACAGCTCCGGAATGAGGGATAAGGGGTATCTATTTTTAACTGTGATCGAGTTCAATCCCCAGTAATTAATACAGGGCCTTAACCCCCCAACCTTTTTTGACACAAAAAATAGGGGAGTACCTGCAGGGGAGGAGGAGTGGCAAATGAACCCATTCTGCAAATTAGTCTTTCTATACTCCCGCAACACCTATAATTCAGACTCAGAAAGGGTGTAGATCCTCCCATGAGGGGGTTCAGTGTCTGGCAGAAGGTCAATAGGGCAATCATAGGGGCGATGAGGGGGAAGAAGAGCCGCTGACAGTCACTGAACATGTCAGCAAACTGGGCATACTCCAGAGGTAACCCCCCTCTCCTGCTCCACTATGGGGGAACCAATGGCAATTACACAGATCTGTGCCCTGGAAAGCCCCATGGGGCGAGGCACGATACAGTGTACACACTTGGGATTGCTAAACGTTACTTGTTTCTTCTGTCAGTCAATTTCTGGGTTATGGAGCTGCAGCCAGGGCAACCCCAACACTACCGGAAACATGGGGGATGACCACAATATCGAATTGGAGGTTTTCTACATGGTCCCCCAAAGCACCCAGCAGTATCCAGGTCTGCCTAGTAACAGGGTCCAATATTATGGGGAAGCCATCAATGGCATGTACCAATTCTGGCCTGTCCCGCAATTGTGTAGGAACATGGTACCGGGCCGCCCACTGTTGATCCAGGAAGTTACCCGATGCTCCCAAATCAATAAGGGCCTGCACTACTACGGAAACTGTTGGGGAAAGAGACCAGGTTAGTGGAACACACACATGGGGACGGCGCAGCTCTGTTTGCATCACCAAGATCACCAAACTGGGGTTCCACCAGGAACTTACCAGGCTGGGCATTTCCCGATTCCTTACATAGGGGGGTTAGTTGGGGACACCCTCTGGTAAAGTGGCCCGACATCCCGCAGTAGAAACAGGCGCCCCAGGCGCCTACGCACTTTCTCCTCTATTGTCAAAGGTCCGTGAGAGGCCCCCAACTGCATAGGTTCTGGCTCATCCGGGCTAGTCACGCTATTAGCTCCACCTCTAACACTAGGGGCGTGTCACCACTCCTGCTTCCTCTCTCACCGCCTCTCAGACAGGCGTTCAGCGATTTGCAGGGTGAGGGTAACTAATTTATTCTAAGAGTCCCGCATTGTAGTTAAGGACAACTGGTCTTTTATCTCCTCGCATAACCCCTTCCAGTAATGTACCCATAACACCTTGTCGGGCCAGGACAGGTCAAGGGCGAGCTGCTGGAATCGGGTTCCATATTCCAACAGCGGCCCCTTCCCTGTTTCAAACGCAGGCTAGCAGACTCAGCATCCACCACCCGGTGTGGGTAGTCGAAGAGGAAGGCGAACTCCTGCACAAACTCCCAATAATTCCCCTTCTTGCCTGTAAGCAGAGGCGTAGCCCACTCTAAGGCCATTCCATCTAGGTGACTAATTACAAAAGCAACCTTCAATCTAGCATTGCTATATGTCTGCGGCTGCACGCTAAACACTAATTCACACAGGGCTAGGAATCCCTGGAATTTCCTCCGCTCTCCTGTGTACCTACCCACCTTAATGTCTTGGGGTTCACACTGGGGCAAGCCTCTTGCCTGCAGGGTGGGGGAAGTTACTACCAGGGCTAGAGATGTGGCCTGGGGAATGGCTGCAACAGCTGTTGCCAATTGGTCCTGATGCCCACGCACCTCATGTAGTTTCAGGGCCATGGCCTGCATAGCCCGATTAAGTTCAACCAACTCACTTTCCTGGGGCCCAGCTCAGGCTGTGGGAAGGGGATACATTTTAGGAAATAGAGGCTGGTGATACTGTGGGGATATGGGATGGCAAGGGGAACCAGGACCAAAGGAGGGGGCCCATAACACAAGCACAAACCCCACTCACAGACACATACTATCAGTGTTAAAGGAGCCCTCAGTATGGTGTCTCACTGTGAGGTCAATTGTATGCTAAAAGGAATCTGACCCAACCACCATTCATCAGGGGGCCTACAGGAGATGTCACACCCTGGATTAGAGTGATCCTCCACACACACACAGGGCCCAGGAGGGGAAACGAGTGAGGAGGGGATAGGGACCCCAGGCCTGGGGAACCCCTGAGGGGAGCAGGGAGGGATTAGATCATCCACAGACGGGAAGGCACGAAAGGTCAGCAGCAAGGGAGACAGAAGCACACACCACTCAAACACAATCACTCGCCGTACTCCTCACACAGGAACAGGGAACGAGAAGGGATTCTAGCAAACCACAGGTTCTCCAAATATCAATGCACGGACCAGATCACAGGAACCAAGAAGCTCTGATCACCAGCAAGGAGAGTGCCCCAATGGCCCTCCTTTTATGTGCCTTACTTCAGACCCAGCCCTCGCTTCAGCTGCAGACGCTCAGAGCGCCGCAGCTGTCTCTCATCCGATAATCTCTGGCCCAGCAGACTGCAAGCAGGGGAAGGCTCTATCAACACAGGTACTGGGATTGTGGGCAGCGCGACCTCCTGGGTACCCCGGGCTGTCCGCCGCACCCTCGTCCGCTGTCCCTGCAGGCCCGCCCCCTCCATACCCTGACACATTGTCTTCTCAAGTGTATTTCCTGGGAGACGACTGGTGCCTGGGGAGTGAGATGTCAGTCTTTTTGTGTCTCTCTTGAAAGAGGAGCAGTGAGATTCAGCACCCGAAGAGGGACTGCCCCTTCTGAGTATGGACAGCTGGGAGGTGTGGCGATGCAGACTATCACTCTGCAGATAAAGAATGAGATTAGGAAGGAAACTATGGGTGCTTTCAGACACCACAGTTTTCAAGTGGTAATACCAGCATAAAGTGCCATGTGGCAGTCTTCACTATTCCATTGCATGGTAAACCCATGGGGGTCCAGGGTAAAGTTTCTTAGATCCTCAGGTTCTAAAGTTCCTAAGATCCTCATTTAACACAAGGTAGAAGTGTCCTGAGATCACAAAATGCATTCTACTGGCTTTACCAGTGGAAACTGTGACCTGTGGAATTACCCTGTGATTCTGATTGCTAGGCTGCTTTTGTGAGGTGGAGGAGCTCAGCTACACGCTGCTGTCCTGGTTACAAGCAAGGAAAACGTATAACTTCATTCTAGCCTCAAGCAAGTGTGTCACTTCAAAACAAAAGTTGTGACAAGCTGCTGATTCTTTGCAGTTTCTCACTGCCTGCCCTGTGATCATGGTAGAGAACAGGCACCCAGGGCTGGTCCTAGGTATTATGCTGCTCCAGGCAAAATTTGCCACCATCTTCTCCCAGCGAATAGATGGGAGAAGTCCGACTCTGCAGTCGACTGCAGCCTGACTCTGTGATGGCACCAGGGCCCTGAGAAGCTCTGAGTCTGGGGGGGCAGGTGCCTTAGTGCCGCCCCAAGAAGGACAGGCACCCTTCACAAGGTGCCCACCAAGGGGCGGACCAGCCTTGCACTGGCCAGCATTGCCTTTCACAACCCATCTTGATGAAGATAAGTGGGTTGATAGAAGATAAGACAATTTAAATGAACCCAGAACAGTTTGTGACTACTGCAATGCCGGTGTGCGTCTGTTATCTGGTGTAAGATTTCTGAATCTAACCTTTCAATCTGTGCTTTAGAGAGAGAGAGAGAATGGGGTGAAATGAGGGTCCTTGTTGTGTTAAATTGGATATTAAATTCATCTTATCCTCAAGGTCATGATTAGAGAACCCCAAGAAATTATGGATTGAATTTTGCTAGGTATACACTGTTGCAAAATAGCAACACCTTAATACTGTTGCTTGCACAAATTGAGATTGGAACTTCTTAATATGAAAATGCATGCATAGGAAGCAAGAAGGTAACTGAGGAAAAAGAAAATGACTGGGCATTTTCTGTCCTGAGACAGGAGTGGCATTGCATGAGGAGTTGGTGGTACATTTCAATGGTATTACCTGCACTTACCATGTATTATCTAGAGGAGGAGACAGACATTTACTTTCTTTGTAGAGGCAAAACACAAGGACCAGTGTGCTGGTTGCTCTCTTACCTCTACTGCATTCTGAACGAATAATAGTATAATCATTGTTCTGGGCGACGTCGGAGAAATCGCATTCAGAATATGATTCACATGTTGAGTTAATTCTATGTTGTATAATTATTTATTACAAAAGACAAGAGATGTAAAGACAGTAGTTTAAATGATATATTTTGTTGGAGCAACTTCTATTGGTGAGAATATGCAAGCTTTTGGGCCGCGGAGGGCTCTTCCTCAGGCATATAGCAAGTTTAAACGATAGAGACTGCAGCATATGGAAGATCAGCATACATGGGGAGTCAATGACTTCGGAGGGAGTGGCTAGGAAAAAGTAACCCTCTCTAGACTAGCCTGGGCAAATCATTCTATCTCAGTATTTTATTTTCCCATTTTATAAAAGAAAGCTACTTGTCTCATTTACAAGGATGTTTATTTAGTTTATTTATTTATATTAAAAGTTTTATGCTGCCCCCTCCTGCCTCAGGCATCTCGGGGCGGCTCACAGCATATTAAAAACATTTTAAAATATTTAAACAAACAATAATAATTCAATTAAAAAACAATATAAAACCCCATTCCCCCCTACCCTAACCCAACCCACCCACCCCATTTTATTATTATTTATTATGATTATTATAAATATTTGTATAGCACAAACTGTACCTGGTGCTTTACAGAACAAAGATAAAGATGTGGTCCCTGCCTACGGCTTACAATCTAAAAAGACAAGGAGTGGGCGAAAAGAAGAGCAGACAAGGGGAAGACAAGGGAGAAGCAAACAAACATGCAAGCGGCTGCGAAGTTTCAGGTGCACGACCCGGTTTGGTTACAGTTAGGCAGGAGTCTGCAGAGGAGGGCAGACCGTAAGTATTAGGGGAAAAACAACTAGCAGGCATTGGGAAAGGCGGCACGGAAGAAGTGGGTCTTGAGGAAGGATTTGAAGGTGCAGAGGGAGGAGGCGAGGCGGATGTGGGTAGAGAGGGAGTTCCAGGCATGGGGGGCAGTAAGGGAGAAGGGATGAAGGCGGTTAGGGGAGCATAGGAGACGGTGGAGAGTGAGGGAGGGGACAGAGGAGGAGCGGAGGGCACGTGCAGGAGTGCGTAAGGAGATTAGGGCTGATAGATGGGGGGAGCTTAGCTGTGAAGTGTTTTATAGGTGAATACCAGGAGTTCGGGAAGGGGGAGCCAGTGGAGAAAGGAGAGGCTGCATATGGTCAAAGTGATGGGCTGAGTGGATGACCTTGGCAGCGGAGTTTTGGATGGCGATAAGGGGGAACAGGTGAGAGCGAGGGAGGCCAGTGAGGAGAAGGTTGCAGTAGTCGAGGCAAGAAATGACCATGGCATGAACAAGGGTTTGGGCAGAGGAGATAGAGAGAAAGGGGCGGATCCGAGTGATGTTATGGAGGGCGAAGTGGCAGGACTTGGCAACAGAGTCAATGTAAGGTTTAAAGGAAAGATGAGTGTCAAAGATGAAGCACAAGCTACGGGCTTGGGGAACAGGATGGATGGTGGCTCCATCGATGCAGATGGACAGGGAAGTGGGAGAGGAAGAGGAG
>QEPC01012687.1:3256569-3296205 GCA_003113815.1 Sphenodon punctatus
GTGTCATCATTGTAGAGATGATATTGGATGCCGTGGGAGGCAATGACTTTGCCAAGGGAAAGAGTGTAGATAGAGAAGAGGGAGAGGGCCAAGGACAGAGCCTTGGGGAACCCCCAACTGAAAGGGGGAGGGAGGAGGAGCTGAAATTGGGAAGAGATACATTAAAGGAGCGGTCAGAGAGGTAGGAGGAGAACCAGTCAAGGACAGAGCTGCAGAAGCCCAAGGAGCGAAGCGAGTCCAGTAGAAGTGAGTGGTCGACCGTGTCGAAGGCAGCAGAGAGGACAAGAATGGAGTAGAGGCATTTAGATTTAGCGACAAGTAGATCATTGGTGATCTTGGCAAGGGCAGTTTCCGTGGAGCGAAGAGGGTGGAAGCCAGATTGGAGAGGGTCCAGGGAGGAATTGGCAGAGAGGAGGTCCAGGCAGCGGGAGTAGACAACATGTTCCAGAAGCTTAGAGGCAAAGGGAAGGAGGGAGAGCAGCCGGTAACTAGAGGGGTCGGATGGGTCCAGGGTGGTTTTTTTGAGGATGGGAGAAACAGTGGCATGCTTGAAGGCGGAGGGGAAGGAGTCAGTGGAGAGGGAGAGATTAATGACATGTAGAAGGGGTGTGTGGCAACAGTGAGAGCAATAGAGGTCAGGAGGCCAGCCAGGTCTTACATTGGGTGTTTTTAGACACACATTTCTCCTGGATGTTTGCTGTAACATCCAGAACTTTCTGTGTGTCTAAATCACTCATCCAGATCTTAAATCTGGATGAGTGTCTAAATCTTAGATCTGGATCTTTGAACTTCTGCGTGAAACTTGTCCCAGAACTTTTGTGTGTAAAAGGTTCTCCTGGTAAACTGCTTTGCTCCAGGCATCTGTGGTCACTTGGTTTCCATGGCAGTCTGTCACGTTTACAGCTGCAGCTACTTTAGGCTGCCTCAGGGCAGCGTTTGTGTGAAGAATGAATCCAGAACTTACTTGTGGACATGTAAACCCAGAAAATTGAAACATCCAGAACTTTAATGTGTGTCTAAAAATGCCCATGGTCTACAGAAAGAGGGGAGGCCGGCAGCCAAGCGGATCACTGAGCTGAGGGAGTTCCACAGCCACGGCGCAGCCACGGAGAATGCCCGTCTCATAGTGGACACCTGGGAAACCCGGGGGACCTCGAGGAGGGTTGCGAGATTCAGTTAATTAAAGTTGATCACCTACATAAAGTAGTAGTAGCAGTTGGTTGTCCATTATTTTATTTATTTGGTCATTAATTTAGAGTAAATTCCTGTTTTTTCTATATACCAGCCATGTTTTTCATATCTCTTATAGATGGGTGTTAACTCATTCCTAAACTCTTTATTTTGTAATTCACAAATCTAAGTGCATTTTGCAAGACAGCTTTGCATATCTGTAATGTGGTGGAGCCAGACACTGATTAGTGTGATAAAGTGGGTTCTCAGTCAGAGGTGACATAAACAATGTGCTGCTAAAATGGACCCTGGAGAAAAGTCAATGATAGAAGAGCAAAGTTCTTGTTGACTAAACTAACTGAGGCAGGATAAGGAAATCAGGTAGTAGAATTTGGAAGATAGATGTTGGAAGTTTGCAGCACAGAACACACAAACAAACTGCATTTGCAGGCTGTAAAAGCAGAGCCGTTACTTTGTGTCACAATTGCTAGTTTCTGCACCTCGGTGGTGTTACTATAAGATGCTAGTAGCCTAAAACAGACTCTTTACATGGCTGAGGAAAGGCCCTGTGTGGCCAAAAAGCTTGTATTATTCTCACCAGGCAGACGTTTGTCCAATAAAAGATATCATTTGAACTATTATTGTTTGGGACCAACACGACAACACTCCACCCCACCCCTCTCTCTCTTGCTCTCCAGTCCTGGGCGGGGTGGGGGGGTGGGGATCCACTTCTTTAGGGCTCTGTCCTGCAAGGAGGGAAAGACTAAAAAAGGTCAGGCAGAGAGAGCACACATTTATTTATTTATTTATTTATTTTGAATGCGTGACTGCTGTCAGGTTTTGCTGGTGGGAAAGAAGACAGTGTCTCATAAAACGAGATCGATGAGCAGGTGTAGATAAGAGGAGGCTGATATTAGGGAGGTTGCCCTTTTGAATGATGGGTTACAACAGTGTGGGAAGCGTTCTCTGCAGCTCTAACACCAGACTGGTGAGTTACTGAAAAACCCGGGTTTGAGAATTATATTTGATGGGGAGGTTTAAGATGCTCTTTGTGAAAGATACAAAGCTGTTGGGCGTTTTATTCTAACCAGCTTAGTCACAGTTTATGCTTAATATTTATTTTTAGCAAGCTAAAGAGCTATCTGGAAAAAGACAGTTTATTTTGCCTGGCTGAAGCAAAAAATCAATCGCTGTTCAGAAAAAAACCTTTGTCTTTAGACCAATCAGCATTTTGATTTCCTTCAGTGAAAGGTTTTTATAAAAAAGTAAAATATTATTATACTAAAATAGTCAAACCTATATGAGTTGCTTTTATAAAAGAAATACTAATTAGTCAGTGACAGCCAAAATTGCTAGATAAACTTTACTTACTATGGCAATACTTTCTACTTATATAGTGCCCTTCAAGTTCCAGTGGGTAAGTGGGATATAAAAACAAGAAAAGCTCTTAAGTGTAACCAGTTTTAGCAATAAAGTGCAGAAATGAGAACTGCAGAAGTGCTCTAAAGATTTTGCAAGTAAGCAAGATGGATCTAAATTCAAATTGTTGTATATCCTAGACTGAGAGCAGATAAATTCTTTCCTTTTCCACAAGGAACGTAGAAGCAAATATTTCACTTATCACTCGAAACTAAGCTAGGTTTCTTTACTTTGCTGTTGGTATAATGCTGCCATTCCCAGCCCAGGAGGGATGAGAGAGACAGCTTTTAAATTGATGACACTAATACATAGAAAAATCTATCCTTCAGGCAGATGTAAGCATTGAGGGAAATTTCAAGTTTGTGGGGAGGTGAACTGTATTTTTTAAAAAAAATGTAAATTGAATAAAGGAAGTTGTTTATTTAACGATTATCAGAGTTCAGAATGTCAGTATAAGTTTCTGAGAGACAAGTCTGTGGACAGAATAGAGCAGGGATTGGGAACCTCAAGCCCAGGGGCCAAATGCAGCCTGCAATCTTCGTGTGGCTCCTTTCCAGTTCCTGGATCTGGCCTCTGGATCCATTTCTTACCCACAAGAACAGAAAGACTGAGCTCAGTGTTAGGGGAGGGACGGAGATGAGGGACATGTTCACAATGACAGGGGACAGAATCCACAACACAGATCCATGATCTGGACCCTTCTCTCCCTAAGAGCACCCTTTAAGCACCCTCACCCTCAACTTCTCTATGGCCCTTGGAGCTTCTACTAATTTTCAGATTGGCCCCTGGGTGGGAAAAGGTTCCCCACCCCTGGAATAGAAAACAGGCAGTAAAAGGTATGTGCTTCATCTGCATATCATTCTGTAGTGTAGCTCATGAGTTGGGTATCTCTTCTACTTGTGTGTGCTGGGCCATACATTTCATATTGCAAACACTTTTGTATTCAAAGAAATTTACTTGAGCTGGGCTAATAACGTCCAAAGTTATGTGTGTCTCAGGGCCTTTTTAAACAAGCGGGTTTTCTCCCACAGTTTAAACCTGTGGCTCTTGGACATGTCCGCGAGGGAGCTTTAGACACTCCTCCGTGAACCAGAAGTCGCCCAGGTGCTATTAGAAACAGTGGCGCCAGGCGACTCCCAGGAGTTTTGAGATGCGGCATAGGTAAGACCTCGATATCGAGATGCAGCGTAAGACTGATGACCTACACTACAGAATGATATCGATATCGAGGTCTTACCTATGCCACATCTCAAAACACCCGGGAGTTGCCCAACGCTGTTGTTTCTAATGGCACACAGGCAACTTCTGGTTCACAGAGGAGCTACTAAAGCCCCCCTGCAGAGGTGTCCAAGAGCCGCAGGTTTAAGCTGCAGGAGAAATTCCGTTTGTTTAAAAAGGCCCTAAGTGTTTGCATTGCAGCAATGGCTCAATAGAGTGTGTCATAAAGCTAGAATATCTGCATGTGCTTCTCCTTGTTTGGGTGCAATAATATCTTTCCTTGCTAGTGCACTTCCTTGGGCTACATGATCTCATCATTATCATTATCTAGACCGCTCTAGGGAGTGTTTCATCTGATCTCAATGGCCGCTCACTCGATGACCTTGTGACCATGTGGAATTCCGTGTTGGTGGAGGCCATCGACCGGGTGGCTCCCAGATGTCCGCTCCCGAACCGCCGACAACGCAGGTCTCCGTGGTATACAGAGGAGGTGCAGTGGATGAAGTGGAAAGGGTGGCGGTTAGGGTGACGGTGGCGTCACTTGCGTGCTGAAGTTGACCGATTGCGGCATAGTGTCTCGTTGCGTACCTATGCTGTGGCGTCCGCTAAGTCCCGTCCGGCGAAACTTTTCTGGGTGGTGAGGGAGCTGGTCAGTCCGGCCTTCCTTCGCCTGGATTTAGAGTCATCAAATGCCTGCTGTGATTTGTTGGTGGACTTCTTTGCAGATAAAATTGCTCAAATTCACTACAGTTTTGATGCAACACTTTTAGCAGTAGGTGAGCCAGAGACGGTCTTGTCCTGTTTTGTGGGATGAATTTCAGGATGTGTCGCCCTCGGATGTGGGGGATGCTCTTGGGACTGTTCAAGCCACTTATTGTCAATTAGATCCATGCCCATCCTGGCTGATCAAGGCCAGCCGGGAGACATTAGGGCCGTTGCTGGCGCGGATTGTCAACGCCTCCTTTGGGGAGGGCAGAGTGCTGGACTGTCTCAAGGAGGCTGTGGTGCGGCCCCTGCTCAAGAAGCTATCATTGCATGTTGGCGTCCTGGCCAGCTATAGGCCGGGCTCTAACCTTCCCTTTTTTGAGAAGGTTATTGAATGGGTGGTGGCTCAGCAGCTGCAGGAGCATCTGGACCAGATTAATTTTTTCAATCCGTTGCAGTCTGGCTTTCGTCCAGGATATGGCACTGAGACTGTGCTTGTGGCCTTGGTCGATGACCTCTCCTGGGAGCTGGACCAGGATCGTTCGACCCTGTTGATCCTGTTAGATCTCTTGGCTGCATTTGATACCGTTGATCACGAGTTGTTGGTGACTCGGCTGTGGGACCGGGCAGGGATTGGCGGGCTCTATCTCTCTTTTTCATCCAACTCAGGCCCAGCAGTCTCGGTGCTTACCCAGTGCTTGGCAGCTGTGGGGGATTGGATGAGGTCGAGCCACCTGAAATTAAATCCTGACAAGATGGACGTGATGGTGGTGGGGAAGGCTGAGGGAGTGGTGGCCCCCATCATTGATGGGGTCCGTCCTGCCCTGGTAACTCAGGTTCAGAGTCTGGGGGTGCTCCTGGACCCACAGCTTCACCTGGATGTCCAGGTGGCAGCTGTGGCGAAGGGCGCATTTTGCCAGTTACATCTGGTACGTCAGCTTCGGCCGTATGTCTCGGACTCTGATCTGGCCACGATTGTCCATGTTTTTATTACCTTGAGACTGGACTACTGCAACGCACTCTACGTGGGGCTACCCTTGGTGCTGGTTCAGAGACTGCAACTGGTGCAGAACGCAGCGGTTTGTCTCCTAACGGGGATGGGACAACATGAGCACATTACACTGGTGCTTCGCTCTCTGCATTGGGTACCGATAGTCTTCTGTGCCCAATTCAAGGTGTTGGTGTTGACCTTTAAAGCCCTAAACAGCCTGGACCCCGCCCACCTGCAGGACTGATCCTGGATCGGTGCCTGCGGTAGACCGGGGGTGCCCTACTTGAGGTCCCCCGGGTTTCTTGCAGAGGGCGTTCTTTGTGGGTGCACCATGGCTGTGGAACTTCCTCCCGCTGGAGGTTCGCCTGACCACCAACCTCCCCTCTTTCAGTAGACAATGTAAGACCTGGCCGTTCCACCAGGCCTTTCCCAAGGGAGATGGGGTGGGTGGGTTGGGTTAGGGTGGGATAGGGGGTAACTTGTTTTTATTGTGGGATTTTAACTGTATTATTGTTGTTTATTTTAATCTGTTTTAACATGTTGTTAGCCATGCTTTTAGCAGGAGGGGGTGGCGTACAAATTTTATAATCATCCTCATCATTCTCATCACTGGGTCTGTGTTTCATTAGTTCCTTGCGGATAAAAAATACTCCATTTTTAAATTAATAAAATTAATAAGAGATGTGATTCAGAAAAAATGTACATAATAGATAAAGCACAAAGTTTTAATGGCTTTAGTGTTCTATTAGTTTTCATTAACTCCATACGCATTTTCAAGGTAATGTAGAGTCTGCAGTTCCCTGTGCTGGTTGTGATGGATGCTCTTTTGTGGGAAAAACCAAACTTAAACCCCAAGCGTCGGGCTGGCACCTAAGTAAAGGAGGAACTGCATGTAAACCAAGTTTTCTTGTTTAAACATGTATGTCCTTGAGGCATATTATATAGTTTGTCATGTAAGCCATTATATGGCAGATTATGTAGTTAGTTTGGTTTCATTTTAAGAATTTCCTATTTATCTTTCTAAGAATATTTTATCCCTCTCCTGAAGAAGGGATACACTCTTGCTTTCTTCCTTTCCAGCCTTTCGGTTGTCACCTGCAGTATCTGCCACCATGGGTGAGCTTCTGCTTGCAGTCTTTGACAGGATGCAGAGACACTAAGGATGGGACTTCGGGCAAAATCTCAGTTTTATTGGTTCTCGGTTCTCCCTTTATCAGTTCTATCATCTCTATTGGTATCGGATCTTTAACGTTGCGGTTTTCTCACAATTGACTTCAATGGGGAAAACCACAATGTTAAAATTCCGAGAAAAAGAGCAATGCAAAAGAACCGATATTGCCAATACCAAGAGTTATCGGTATTATCGGATTAGAACCAAGAGCGCCATTATCAGCCACGCTCAGTTCTCAGCAATACTGAGAGTCCCATCCCTAAGAGATGCCATCCCCAGAATGGCACCGGGCCACAGTTGACAACAACACCACACCATGTGCTACAGCCTTGGCCAATAAGGAACCATCACCAGATCAAGGGGGGAGGAGCAGGAAGCTCCAAGAACTTTTTCTTCCCCGATATTAAGGGAAGACAGCCATTCCATCCCCTCCCCAACCCCCCATCACACTCCTACCACAAACATCCACCAACCCCCTCATTCCCTATCCCTGCCTACCAAATGCCTTACCAAATAGAAAGGTATTGTACCACCTACAGAAGATGTCCAGGCTTGGGCTCAAACAAACCTCTGGGGGAAGGGAGTTCCATAGCACTGGTGCAGCAACCAAGAATGCCTCCCTTCAAGTGCTCACTGTACGAACATGACTAACAGGTGGTATCCACAGGGAGGTGCTCCCAGCTGCTCGCAGGGGTCACAGTGGGGCATGGAAGGACAGGCGGTCTCTTAGATATATGTTGCTAAGACCATTTGGGCTTTAAAGGTCAAAACCAGCGCCTTGAATTGTGCCCAGAAAGCTTTAGGGAGCCAGTGAAGACTTCGGAGCACTGGTGTAACATCCTCCCAGTGCCTTGTCCCTAAAAGGGGCTGAGCCGCCGCATTCTGCACCAGCTGCAGCTTCCGAACAGTCACCAAGGACAGCCCCACATAGGGTGTGTTACAGTAGTCTAACTTTGAGATAATGAAAGCATGGATGACAGTGGCCGGATCCAGGTCAGAAAGAAAAGGCTGCAGCCTTCTCACCAGATAGAGTTGGTGAAAAGCGTTCCTGGCCACCGCTGTAACCTGGCAATTCAGGCGCAACAGGGAGTCCAGAAGGACTCTGAAGTTTCAAAGGTTGCAACCGCTGCTATGACTCCCTGTAGCTCTCCCTTTCACCCTTGCTTCCATATCTTGCTCCAGCCCCTCGTTCCCTTTTGTGGTTCCTGCTTCCACATCCTGCTCCAGCCCCTAACTTCCCTTCTAACCTCAGCTTCCTGCATCCAGCCCTGGCTTCTGGGTCCCACACTGGCTTCTGGTTCTGTCACACCAGCCGTGGTGGCCATGGAACTCTACAGCCATCTGCCCCTGTGCATCTGCTTGTTCCCTCGGACTGCCTCCTGGAAGGAAACTGACCTTGGCTCACAAACTGACTCCAAGCTTGGACGTCTCTCTCTGTACTGACCCGGGCTGCACTCGACTATACCCTGACATCAGTTTCCAAATCAAACATAGAATCTTAGAGTTGGAAGATACCTCAGAGGTCACCTGGTCCAAGCCCCTGCTCAATGCAGGAAATCCACAGCTACAACATCCCTGCTATAATCTCCAACCTCAAACAGGCCTGCAAACCGAGGGCTTGTCTTACGGGTGGGGAGTGACCACGCTGAATTTGTGTTGGCTGCTGTGAAGCATTAGAGTTATTCTTCCACACCCCCTTCCGTGTGATGGCCCAGGTCCAGTGGGGTCTGAGCTTGCTTTGCTGTAGCTGCTGTCTGTTCTGTGGGTCATTTACCATGACCTCTATGTGTGGACCTTATTTCAGGAACTACTGACTGTGAATATGTAAAGGTCCATTCTCATAGGTTAAAAAAAGGGTGTCTTGTATGTCTCTCTAAATGTATGAAGAAGGCATATGAATATGTTTATATTATTTTTATTTTTAGCTTGGATATATTAGAAATGTTGTATTTTGTCTTCTCTGACTTTGCTGAAGAGACTGTTCGGGAGGGGCAGCTGTGTGATTAACTCAGCCCTTAGTCTTAAGGAATGTGAATGCTAACTGATAAGAGCTTTTGTCCCCATGTGTTCCTCAGATTAAGTAGGAGTTAATAAAAACAGACCAAGAAAACCACAACATAGTAAATGGTTGAACTAAAAATACCTTTTCTCATTAGTGGGAATAAAGATATCTTCTCTCATTAGTTTTTACTTGCTTTGCATCTGCGTACAATATTGTGCAAGAAATAAGTCCACTCCCAAATATCTTCATGTTTCTCATACTTCTTTCATGTGACATAATGAACCATAGGATAATATTAGCTCCAGAATTCAGCAACCTAGTATAGTTCTAAACAGGGTAGTATGAACTTGGAGATAATGAGAAATTTGTACTGAGCTCATGTTAGCGTGAAATGGTGTGAATGCACCAACTAGACAACTGTGTTTGAAATAAAATGAGTTGGGCTAGTGTAATGATGTAGGCTAGGCAGTGTAGACATGACTTTGGGTTTTGTCTTGACTAGGAAAAGCGGTCCAGTTTGAATTAGACTTGGCTGTTGTTTGCTAGTCAGGCATAACCTGAACTTGGGCCCCTTTCTCCAGTCAAGATCAGTCATCAATATAGATTGATGAAGAATTTAGTTGAATCAATACATTAAGGTTGCACTACTTTAGGTCTGTCCTAGGGTCCTGGTTATGGGTGATATGGTCAATCCGTACTGCTTCTGTGATGATGTGATTAATCAGGGCTGCCTTGCAGAATGTTGCCAGGTGTTGCACAGGGGTCATTATGGAACCTTCCCTTTCATGACATTTCCTCACAAACATATGATACAACATGATATTGCTTTGAAGCCTGCTGCCAAAACAATATTGTGTCATGTTACTGCAACCACCTCCTTGCTGGCCTCTCTCGCTCTCACCTGTCCCCCCTTATCGCAATCCAAAACTCCGCTGCCAAGGTCATTCACTCTGCCCCCCTTCCTGAACGTATCCTGTTTAAACTCCTGGTATTCACGTTCAAAACGCTCCACGACCAAGCTCCCCCTTACCTCTCGGATCTAATCTCCCTAAGCACTCCTGCACATGCTCTCCACTCCTCCTCTGTCCCCTCCCTCACTCTCCCTCGTTTCTCCTGCTCACCTAACCGCTTTCGACCCTTCTCCCTCGCTGCCCCTCATGCCTGGAACTCCCTCCCTGCCCACATCCGCCTTGTCCCCTCCCTCTGCTCCTTCAATCCCTCCTCAAGTCCCATTTTTTCCTCACCGCCTTTCCCAGTGCCTGCTAGTCGTTCCCCATATACTTACTGTCTGCCCTCCTCTGCAGACTGCTGCCACCAACCTGATTGTAACCAAGCCAAGCACACGCACCTGAGACTTCGCATCTGCTTGAATGTTTGTTTGTCTTCTCCCCTGTCTCTCCCACTGTCCCCTCTCCCTGTCTTCCCCCTCCTTGTCTTTTCGATTGTAAGCCACAGGCAGGGACCGCGTCTGTGTCTATGTTCTGTACAGCGCCAGGTACATGACCGGCGCTATATAAATGTTTATAATAATAATAATAATGAATTAATAATAATAAATCCCATCTGCCAAATTATCAAGCTGCTAAAACCTGACTGTTGGAAAAAGAAAACTTATTACACATACTGGATAGACACATGACCTCTAAATAATTTTCTCAAATGCCACAGGTGAACAGACATTTATCTTTTAAGAAGCTCTGATTGCATCCTAAATTTATTATGCCTCATGCTGACACACTTGCCTTATTTTATTGAATGATGATCAACTGGTGAGTTGTTCAGACCACGTCTCTTGATAAACCTAAATCTTCAAAACGGATATTCATTTTCTTTTTTTCCTGGGAATTGTCTGGCCAAAATCAGCTCCTTCATCATAATACACAGGAACTCTTGACAGTTTTTGAGAAACTGATGTAATTATGTTGAAGGTAGTGAAGTTTCACCAAATTACACCATCTGAGGATCTGATCTATAAGGCTTCATTTGGATTTTGATAAAGTAGATCTCTTTTTTATAAGCAAGGGGACATGTTTCTTTTATTTTCAGAGTTAAACTTTTATGGGGAAATATATCATGGGAAGAAGGCAATTTGTGTTTTATCGAGAAGTTAAGACCTTGGGGTGAGGACGAATGCTAGAATGTGTCAGAATTCCAGCCCTGAGGCAGGAAGAAAGAGAGGCTGGTGCAACTCTCTGGGAGTCCATGTTCCATGGAGTATCCAGTCCAGAGGGGCAAGCCAGAGATGGGGTGGGGGAGCACAGTGCATGTCTTTAGCCAGGAAGTTCTGTACTTCCCAGACATTGGGTCCAGGAGGAAAGCCAAGAGCAGGGTCAGGTCTATAGCAGCCAGGGTCTGTGGCTGGAGAATCAGTCCAGGAAGGCAGACAGCAGGTGAAAACAGATGTAATGCTAACTCCACTTTAACAGCATTTTAACACCGCTTTAACATTTCTTATGCATATTGCAGGGCTGTATTGGTGCCCTGTGCAGCCCTGCAACATGCATAAGAAATGTTAAAGGGATGTTAAAGGGGAGTTAGTGTTTTGTCTATTTTCACCCAGGGTAAGGAAGTTCCTATTTGCTGACAGGTTGAGTTGCTGTCTGGGAGCTCAGGACTTGAAGGCTGATCTTTGAATGCTAGAATGTGTCAGGATTCCAGCCCCGAGGCAGCAATAAAGAGAGACACCAGGAAGTATACATAGAAGTTCTAGTCAATTAAGGAGCAGGGTTCTGCTGACCAATCAAACACTGGGTTAGGTAGCGCTTCTGAGACAATAGGTCTTCAGTTGCTCCGTCCGGAATTTTAATACTTGGACCTTGGTGGACTTGTGGCAATGGCCTTGTCTGAAAGATCTGAGGGTCTGAGTTCTAGACCTGTTGGTGCCAAATCCTGATAGAATGTGCTTTCATCATTTCCTCTTCCTATGCAGACATGAACTTCATTACCATATGCTACCAAGTATAGTGGCCCTACCCCAAATAGCATGACAGTGGGAGAAAATGGACCTAATGCAAACACTGCGTTTACATTTCTTATGCATGTTGTAGGGCTGCGTAGGGTACCAATACAGTCCTGCAATAAAGTGCTGTTAAGCAGAGTTAGCGTTACGTCTGTTTTCACCCAGTATTAGAATAACATTCGGTTAAACAAACTAGAATCTTAACCTTCAGATGTCTACAATGTGCTATGTTGTCGACCTGGACACACATTTTCCCTTTTAGCTATCTATTAATAACCAGTTGAGTTCACTGTACGATGTATTTTTTTTACTACTTCCAATTACATTATATACATATATCAAATTAAAGCTCAGTAACTGTGACTGGCCACTTCAATAACAACCACCTATACAATAAAAACAGCTTTTAGCAAGTGACTCTGACTTGATAAAAGTATTGAGGCTCTTCATTCTCTCTGCAGACTTCAAACAGTGTAGATCTATGCTCAGCAATTTTCTGAATTTCAGTTGCTTGGTTTTGTGAGCCAAGAGCAGATGTGAAGACAGAGTCAAAACATATACTAAAAACATTGTTTTCCAAGAAGTGTTATGACTTTTTATGTGAATATACTCACAAATTTTTCATGCATTCCTAACTAGTTAGTATTACTGCTTTATTGTAATACTCTTTTAATAATTGAGTTTACTTCTTACTCCCCTACCCGTTATGGAATTAAATAATGTAGAAATAATCACAAAACCACTTTTTGGTGCTTTCAGATGCTTTCCTTGAACCATTTGTGAGTTCCTGAGGCTGCAGTGCTACAACAGTCACCTGACACCCACAGGACACCATCCTTGAGACATACTGTGGTGCAGAAAAAGGTACTCATTAATCTACTTAACTACATCTAAAAAGCATAATTAGAAAAAAAAATGCAGACAAATTGGAAAATGCCCAGTGAATGAAATCAGAGCCTCCTTCCGATGGACTGCTCTTAAGCCCAAGAGCCTGTCTTAAGTAGCTCTTTCCAACTTGTTATCCCACTTAAAACTCCAAAGCAGGAAAAAAGCCCACTCCACTCCTTCCTCTCTCCCACCTTTAACCTCCCAGAGCCTGTAGGATAGAACAGCTCCATTGTTGCTACTAATCAGGCGGTTCTAGCTCTCAAGCATCTGCCATGGAGTCTTGACTCTCTGTGCCATGCAGCAGTCAAGAAAACTAGTATTTATTGATCACTTTTTTCCTGCCCTTTTCCCCAGACTATCCCTGCCCTGCCTTTGAAACTCTACTGCGTGTTTGAGGGCTCTGGACCCTTGAGGACTCCTGGAAACTCTTCCAAACCCTACACTATCCTATGGGGAACGCTAACAGTTCCATTGAATGTGCGGTTCCTGACCACCCCACTGAGAGTGCATGTTACTTGTACTTGACTAGCAACATCTGCACACATAATTCTAAGTTCTGTGCATTATGTACGTACACAAAGTCCACTGGATATATTTTACGTATACAGGTCCTATTGCTTGCACGTTGTGTTGCTTGAAAATTGTGAATACAAAGTCAAGCATGTCCCAACTATATGGTGAACCTAAGAAAATCAAGATTTGATCGTTGGTATTATTTATTTATCTTTCATATAATGTTCAGGGTGCCTTTAAAAACTTTATCTATTTCACCTTTAAAAAATAACCCTGAATTAATCTGAACACTGAATTGTGAAGGTTGCTATTAAAGGTTACACAAAGTATACTTCTCTGCATTCCTAATTCTTTACAGTTCCTCTGTCCTAATGTATGTTTTTTCTCTTCCAGGTCTAAGCTTTAGATGATTCTGATTTTACATTAGATTTTTAGAATAGTCCCATTTTACAGATAAGGAACGGAGTCTGAGAGATAATGACTCTCCCAGAGTTCATGGCTAAAACAGGATTTGAACTATGGTCTCCTAGGTCCAACTCCAACAACATGCTTTCCAATAGGCTATACTGGCTCTCATGTTTAATTAATTAATGGTTTACTCTAGGTGTTTAGCTAATTAGATGAAGGGTATAGAGCTTGTTCCTATGCACTTAGTTTAAAGAGTGACTTGAGTCCTGTAAACAGCTTTTCAGTTTTCATGGCAGCTTACTTTGACTTTTCTTTTGAAGGGATACATCTTGTGGAGAATTAGTCAAAGTAAAATCACCTGTAATTAAATGGCACATGAATCATTAATGTACATTGTGTATTTTATGAGACTCAAGCTCTAGCGTTTGGGGTCAGGTTCTTAGTGCATATCAATCTGTGTTTTTTAATTGGTTTTAGTGGAATTATGCCAGTTTACATCACCTAAGATTCTGGCCTTTTGAGTATGTCACTTGAGGCTGTGTTTTGCCTTGTCTCCAAGTGTTGGTTTCATCCAGCAGTTTTCAAAGCAAGATATAAATAAAAATGAGAGCTGTTTAAGGATGACAATGTCCAGGGAAACTAATCTTGTAGCTAGCAAATTAGCTAATCTTGTAGCTAGCAAATTAGCTCTGTACAGACCATATAGTAAAATCTTAGGGTGTTAACAAACGAGATGGTAGCCCCCTGGAGTCCAGGATCAGTCCGGACATCCCCCACTCGCATGTTTAAACATGTAGAGTGTACTAAATGGGCAGCCTGCTGTGTATTGCTTATGCATTCAGGCGGCCCCCACTCACAGATTTAGTGTGACAAACCTAATACACAGGACCTCTTCCCTGCCACACTCTGCCCACCAACCCCCTCTTCTCAGTCTCCTGCCCCCATGAATTATTTGTTTGTTTTTGTTTTAATTTCTTGCCCCGTCCTTCTCATCAAAGGCGGCTCACTGCCAAAGGATGACTCTCAACTGTGGCAAACCATGAGAAGAAGAACCGCATGAGCTGTTTCTTCTTTCCGGGCTATTATGACTCTGGGTGGTGGTCCGGCACCTGCTATCTGGGTGCAGGTCCGGGTGCGGGTCTGGCACCCACCCGCAGAGGTTCATACCTGGGTTTAGACCTGCTAGTACTTGGCAGCTAGAAATATCCTTTGGCTGCACATAATACTGAGTTTATTGAGCAAAATGCATCCTTTATTAAGCACCTATAGTAAAAATTGAAAGAGAAAATAAAAATGGAAATCGAAAGCAATCAGTCTTTGCATGTTGTCACCAGCTGGTTTCTCGCATTAGTAGCTCACAGCGATGTACGGGCAGGTAGCAACACACAGTTTTAGTGGGGTCTTGCCTGCTGTGGTGTTGGCAGTCCCGCTCAGTTCACATAAATCCCCCCAGTCAAATCTCAAAGCCTCTTCTCGGCGCTGTTGTAAAACATGACTGTTCTGCCTGGCTTTTGATGGGGAGGACAAGTAGGGTGGGGGGAATGGGTTAGGGTGGGGGTGGTTAGGGATGTTTTAATTCCTCCATGTTTTGAGAATGTTAAGTGTTTTTATTGATGATTATAAGCCACCCAGAGCTATCTGTGGCAGGATGGGCGGGGTAACATTTTCTTAAATAAATAAAATTCTATCCCTCTCTATCATCTTCTGCATTACCATACAGTGACAGTGGAAAACATCCCTGCTTGTCAGGGCATGCTGCACTTCTGCAAGTGCCCAAACGTTGTATAGGACAACAAGCTCTCCTTCACATTCCCTGTACTCTCGAGTCACTTGTTTCACCAGAGATCCGATCGAGGCCCTCCTGGTGGCCCTGTGGTACACGCAACCTTATTTATTTATTTATTTATTTATTTATTATTTGTTTTTGCATTTATATACCAGCCCCTAATTGACGGGACACAAACATGTGGGTGCACATTAGCCCACATTCACCCACATGGTGGGCTCCACATGCTCTGGGACCCTGCTGTGAATGGGGGTTGCATGTTTGGTGGGTGGTAGCCACGTGGCCGGTGGGGACAAACACCTAATAAATGGGCAGTTGGACACCCACTTGGTCTGGGCTATTGTCTCGTTTGTTAACACCCTAGGTTGTACCTTGCAAGCTCCTAACCAGTAGAACGTAGTAGCTGCTCAGCTTTAAATAGTTCATAATTATTAATGTACTCTTGCTGGAGCTAGCAGTCCGAGCAGAACTAATCTGAACGTTCAATTGTGAAGCTTACGAATAAAGGTTACAAAAAGCACACTTTTCTGCATTCCTAATTCTTTACAGTTCTTCTATCATAATGTATATATTTTGTTTTTCTCTTCTAGGCTAAGTTTTAGATTTCTCTTTGCAGTAAGAGTCAGCATGCTGTTATTCTATCACATGTTGGCTATAGTTTTTGTTCAGATCTTCATCTTCTCAGGAAATTGGGCACTAGCCAAGAACATCAACTTCTATAATGTGAGACCTCCACTAGACCGTAAGTAGTCAGTTGTAGTTCTCTAGGGATATGGGAACACAAGTTAACATTTGAGCAATCAGCATTTCCAATTTAATTCCTTGTTTCAAGGGATTTGGAGTGTGGTTCTTTTATAGACCTGCATAGCACTCCCATACATTAAAAAAAAAAACACCCATACATTCATTTGGCTATTTTCCAGGACTGTTTGTTGTTGCTCCAAACAACTGGATAAATAGTTTGAATGAACACACAAATGTGCACACGTGCAAATGTGTTCAAATTATGTAAGGGCAAAAAAGAAACGATTTTTAGATGTTTTTATTGGTTATGTCCAAAAATGTCTTTGTATTGTACAATTTATGGAGTGGTCTTTTCATTAGCAGTGTGGGTTAGCTATCCCTATGAGTTATCCTTCTGTGTGTGTGTATATTGAGCAGGGGAGAGGCGGGAGAAAAGAGCTGGGGGAAGCAGAGATTGTGTGTGAGCATGTTGCACGGTTATTACAAGGTAAATAATAAATGTTAACAGAAGTATAACTGTGATGCCTGCCTGTTAGTACCTTCACTGCATGTCTGCTTCTTACCCTGTACTGAGAACAGCACCCCTTTCGCTTTGACAGCATAAAGGTAGTTGTGCTTAGTAGGATTTTCAGCCCAATGTGCTTTACAAAAAGAGAATTTGAATTGAGCATCGCCCACCCCCTGTCAGCAAAGTGTATTTCAAAGTGAGGAAAAGAGATCTGGAGCTGTTTTTGAGGCAGTGGTTGCCTCTTCTAGCGGGAGCAGAATCTGTGACATGAGAAGAATCCTCCCTAACCCTGGATAGAAGTAACTACTAGGTTGTTGCAAACAGTTCCGGTGGTGGTGGTGATCCCCCTTGTGGAACTGTTTGGGATGGCAAGCCAGATTTGTTTTCTTCCAAGATAAAAGGAGGCAGCAATCTTAGAGCAGGATAAGGAACTGGCACAGTTCTGCCCAAGAGACTGTACCCCAGAGAAGTGTTTTGGGGTGCCAGACACGTGTAATGCTAGACACAGGGAAAATCTATCCCGTATTTATTTATTTCTTTATTTATTTATTTCAACAAATTTATACCCCGCCCCTCCTGCAAAGCAGCCCGGGGCGGCTTCCAACAGATAAAAATACAATAAAAACAATCTAAAAATTCATAACAATAATAATAAAATATTAAAACAGGGCTAATATCATCAAATCAGGTGGGGGAGCTAAAAAAACCCTCACCCTACCCTCCCCAAAGGCCTGGGCGAACAGCCAGGTTTTGCAACTTCGCCGGAATGTCAACAGGCTAGGGGCCAGGCGAGCTTCCTCCGGAAGGGAGTTCCAAAGGTGCGGCCCGGCCACCGAGAATGCCCTCTCCATTGTGGCCCCCCGCTTAACACGGGGGACCTCCAAGAAGGCACCCCCGGCAGACCGAAGGAGCCACACTGGGGCGCGGAGGGCGAGGCGGTCCCTGAGGTATGAGGGGCCCAGACCGTGTAGGGCTTTATAGATCAACACCAACACCTTGAACCTGGCTCGGCACGCCAGGTTCCTCCTTGAATATGGCATTGTGTGGCTGGCATGCGCTTGTACTGTAGGGACCCATGGTTGACCTAGCACCCTTGTGGCCCTGGGTGCAGTGGGTGGCTCTGCAGTGCCACCAGTTCCTGCTGGCGAGAGCCCAGTATTGGCTCCAGCACACCGATCAAGCCACACCCCTCCTTAGCCTCACCCCATGCCCCCCGCTTCCTGGTTGATTGTTGGCCTGTATAGAAGGCTAGGCAGTAGCCACAGCAAGCTTAGCTGGGTGGATCATCAGCAGGGATCCTAGTTTTCTGTGATTAAAAAAACAACAACAAAATTCTCCAATTAAAAACCATAAAATCCATGGCTTTCCACGATTAAAATGAAACGTTGAAATTTAGTATCCCGAGCCATAAAGAGTTCCACGTGTTCTACGGCTGTCTCCATTGGAACACAGTCTACAGCCCTGCTGCATGCAGTATAGAAGAACATGTTACTATCAAGGTGAAGCCTGCCCTTGCCAAACTCAGTGACATGGCCTTGAGGGGTGATTTTAAAAGTTTTTGGCATCTTTTCATAACTTTAATTATTCACGTCTGGAGACTGAAGTAAAATTTGAGGTGCATTAAAACACAAACCCCTGTACACCGTGGAGTAACCTCTGTACTGCAGAAGCAGTTTACTGGAGTAGGTTTATTTATTTATTTTATCAATTTCTATCCCGCCTAATCTGCCTCCTGCAGCTCTAGGTGGCTTACAAAAATATTAAAATTCCACAATATAAAACAATCTCATACAATATAAATCAAGTAAACAAACAATAAGAACAATAAAACCCCTTCTAATGTTCAAAAAGAAAGAAAAGAACCCCAAACCCACCCACATCTAAACCTCCCCTAACCCCTCCCCGTCAGTGAAAGCCTAATGGAAGAGTCATGCCTTGCATTGGCACCGGAAAGTGAGATTAGGGCTGAGACAGACTGGGAGCGCGCTCCACAATGCAGGTGCGGCCGCCGAGAATGTCCATCTGTCGGTCCCCACCAATCTAAAACAGGGAACCTCCAGAAGAGCACCACCACCCCTGCCTCAGACATGCCTGCCCCCTTGGTCCATGAACCGATTCCCGCCATGACCTTTGGACATCAATCACGCAGTATCTCCTAGATCTTAGACCCTGATCCTGCACCAACTCTCCCACCATATTTCCATCGACCTCATCCTCACCAACTCTGCACCAATTCTCCCACTATGTTTCCTTGGACCTCATCCTGCACTGACGTTTCCGTGCCCCAGCCTGTGGCCTCTGACATGTACAAATGGACTAACCATGGGGTAGTACCAGTAGCTGGGGGAGGAGTGCTGTTGCACCAGCGTTCACCAGGAGTGGAAGAGGCTGCCTCAGGGTCCAGGGATCTACTGCTGCCTCTGCTGTGTATGACAAGGTGCCCCAGGCTGTCAACAGACATAACAACTGCTACCTGCCACTGGATTACTCTTTGAGTACGCCTGCAGTGATTATGGTGTAAACAAGGGGCAGGCCAGTGGCAAACAGGTAACAAATATGTGGCAAGTCATCTCCAAATGTAACAACCTGCTGCATGTTCACCACTGAACCGGTGGTGCCGCGCAATGCTTCTTCTCCTTGACACCCTTGGTGAGTGCCTGATGTGCTGCCATACAAGATACTTCTGGGCTTCTGTCGCGTATAAACCAGGAGTGGGGAACCTTTTCTTCATACAGGCTCTGCAGTCTAGCTAGGACTTGGGTGTGGCAGTGCTTAAGAGTGTGCTTAAGGTGAAGGAAAGAAGGGGAGGTTTCAAATTGGAGGTCTATGCCATGGATCCATCCCCTATACTTGAGTGCATGCCCTCATCCTTGCTCCCTTCTCCTGAGCTCACTCTTTCAGAGTTTGAGGCAGGGACTGGATTCACGGACTGGGTCCAAGAATTGGAAAAGAGCCAAATACAAAGCAACCATAGGCCATATTTTGCCCACAGTCTGAGAGCCAATGTATGTGCTGGGCTTGGACCTGGGAAGCCAAGGTTCAAATCCTGCCCTAGCCATGAATTTGCTGGCTGGCCTTGGGCAAGTCACAACCTCTCAGCTCAGTTCCCCATCTGTACAAATGGGAAGGTGTCTGTCTGTCCCTGCGTTCCCCTCACCCTTGTCCATCTTAGATTGTAAGCCCACTGGGCAGGAACCTGTCTCTGGAAATCTGTAAAGTGCTGCATATACCTAGTAGTGCTGTAGAAATTATTATCTATAAAACATTTCTTTGTTTTTTTTATTTTGTCACAGTCCAAACACTGTTTAAATGTAGTGGGTGCGTGGGTGCATGTATATAGAAAAGGTCATATATTCTGCCAGTAAATATAGTTAGCGCATTTTTAGACGTGACCCTGCTCACGGATTTAAATCTAGTTTTAGAAAAGTTGCGGGGGTGGCATTTAGACATGCTGCCACCATTGCATACCGTAGCTTGCTCATTCTTTTGAAATTGCATTGGTAAAACCTCAGTGTCAGGGTTTTACCAGTGCAGTTTCAAAACAAACCGCAAGCCGTGGTTTGCAATGGCCACGGTGCGTCTAAATGCCACCCGTGCGACTTTTCTAAAAGCAGATTATTTAAATCCATGAGCAAAGTGTTATAGCGATTGTTGATTGACATTGGCGTTTTGGGTTTTTTTAAGCTTGCAAATTTAAACAATTCTTTTTTTTTTTTTTTTTTAAAGCTACCCCATTTCCAAACAGTTTCAAGTGTTTTACCTGTGAAAATGTAGTTGACAATTACAACTGCAACAGATGGGCTGAAGATAAATGGTGTCCTCAAAGTAAGTGTGCCTGAATTAGTGGGATTCTGTAAAGCATTTCATTTTGATTTTTCCTTAGCTCAACCATGTCGTAGACATCTAGTTAAATAGGATTAACATGCCAACATATTTATGCCTTGGAGATACTATTACGAATAATAGTGGGACTTATGATTTCTCTTGAGATGATCATTTTAGCCATTTGACTATTCTGAGCAATACTTCACACCTGGTGGAAAGACTCATGTGTTTAATGCTTTTGATGTTAAGTAACTTTTTATTGAATAAGGAAGCTACTTATGAAAGTAGGTGTGACTAGAAATTTGTTAATGTGAATTGACAAGTTTGGATGGCTTAAATCTCACTGAGTATTTCAGTCCTTAAAATGCAGTCACTTGTTTGGATAGAGGCCATGTGCCTAGAGCAGTGAGCTTGCTTATCTAGCTGAATACAGCTTTATCTGCGTTCTAGAGTGTAAAAATGGTGTGTTAACCAAGGTTGGCGTGAACAGCAGAGCATCAGGAAACAATGGGAGTTAACAAATGTGACAGTGGCCTGCTGTGGCCCACTTGGAGCCATGGGCTACGATCACATTTCTTAAGGGCCATCCAGATGTTTGGTCCATAGCTACCCCAGGTGTGGTGGCAGCTAGCCCGGGCTGAGACTCCAGAGACCTGGGGAGTGTCACATGCCTGGGGAACAGCATGCCCGACCAGACTACAGCAGGCTATCATGTGCTGTTCCCAGTCCAGAATCGCTCCCATCATTAGCCGCCATGGCCAACCATCATGGAGGGGTGGGGAGGCGGGCTGCTGGGTGCAGGGCAAAGACAGTGCCAGCGGCTGCACATTTGTGCAGCTCCCTGCGCCTCCTGGGCCCAGCCATATGAATGTTTGTTCTGCGGCCAGACCTGATCCTGACTGGAGAACAAGCAGCTTCCTGGTCCAGATCAGTTGGTCATGGCAGCACGCCGCCATTATGTATGTTAACACCTAATGTCCAGCTTCCTGACAGCACCTCTTCTCCCATCCACAAAGTGAAGATTAATTCTCCTGTTTGCCTAGGGAGGTTATAGAATCTTCTTCATTTGGACAATTGAACAATTTCAAAAACCAGCTGGACAAGCATCTGTTTGTGGTGCTGTAGATCACGGGTGTGGCCCTAACGGGGTTTTGCGTTGTCCTTTTCCAGTTCCTCGATCTAGCCCCTGGATCTAGCTCCTCTGCCAAAGCACAGAAAAGCTGAGCTTGGGTTAAGAGATCAGAAATGGTGCCATGCACGCAAGGATAGGAGACATCTATGGCACAGATCCACGATCTGGACTCTCCTTTTCTTGAGTGCACCCCTGCCTTCAACTTCTGTGCAGCCTTCAAAGCTTGTGCCAATTTTCAAAGTGGCCCCTGGGAGGGATAAGATTCCCCACCTCTGCTGTAGATAGAGGGTGTCCAGTCTTGAATCAGGAGTTCTGGCCTAGTTCTCTTCCAACGTAGTGTGAATCTAGAATTTCTTGAGGCTCAGGAGCTGAACAAATTCTTAATGTCTTGCATGAACTCTTTAAATTGCATTGAGAAATAATAGGGGAAAAGTCCTCTACAAGCTGGCGTGAAATGTTCTGTTTGAATGGTTCTTCTGCAATTTCTCATTTAGGTAATATTTCCAAAGTGAGAGAGGAACTGGTGCCACATGGAAATAACCCCAATTTTTTTATTTTTTTTTAGACACACGGTATTGTTTGACAGTCCATCACTTCACAAGCTATGGAAGAAGTACTTCTGTCACAAAAAAATGTGCTTCCAGGGACGAATGCCGTTTTGTTGGTTGCCACCACCACAGAGACACTGGCCATACAGTAAGCTTTCATTTTTGTTTCCTAGAAAGAGGTTTGCTTTACAACTTTTAAAATCAGGGTCCCATTTAGGGTTCCTCACTCCCTCCTCAGGCAAAACCTCTCCTTGATGGCGTAAGGAGTTCCAAAGCCCCTTCTGTTTTTATCCATTCAAGTGATCCATCTGCAGCAGGAATAGGGGTGAGCATTCTGAAGGATTTGGTCCTACGTTTCTATGAAGAAGACAGTTGTAGTTATCAGGAAAGACCAGACTCTGGCAGCAGAGTTTCTGTTTAATGAATAACAAGTGTGTTATGCCAGGAGGTTTGACTGCTTAAGTGAAGTTGACCCCCATTCCTGGAAGTGAATAGGAGTAGTAAGAAGATTTTTATAAAAAACAATCCCGTCTAGCGGTGATTTTTGTGATCGTCGCCGGGGTGTGGAATCTGGCAAATTTGGCCCATGGCTGTGTTTCATTTGGCCCCTTTCCATTTCTTGGATCTGGTCCATTAATCTAGTCCCTGCTCCAGAAGGAGAGAGCACCCTCATGAGCATGCACTCAAGGATAGGTGATGGGACAGATCTGCACTCCCACTGTGTCTTGACCCCACCCTTTAAGCCCCACAGCTCCCAATCCCTGTCCAGCCTACAGAACTTGTACTAAACGTCAAATTCTAACTCCCAGAAGTCATGGCAGCAGCTTATGAAAGCTGTAGTTGCTAATGATGGACCCAAACTGAAGTGTTTCTTTCTTTTGTTTTGGAAACAGCACATCGTTTTGTTTAGCCTGGAAATGTTGAGATGAAACATTCTCTCTCCCTGCTCAGAATGGGCAGCCTGGACTGATGGGATTGTCCCTCCTCGCTTGCAGTAGGCAGGATTGAAGATTGACAGACTCTGTGAGTAGGAGGGGTCATCCTCCCTCAGCTTCCCAGTCTGATCCTGCCTTGGTTAGAGCAGGAAGCAGGATCCTGGGCTCTTAGAGCCCAACTAAGCCATAGGTTTTACTTTCTCTTTCTGTTTCTTTTCCCCTTTTGCCTGGGGTCTGCTCCTCCACCTCTGCGGAGTTAGGGACCGTTGGCTGGGGCATGTTGGCCTTTGGGGGAGTGAGGGATCTTCCCCCTACTCCCCTTCCCTGGGCTAAGCCACATCCCTTTAGTGAGGGAGGAAGTCTGCCCCCAGGTAGCTGCTCCTCCTGATCTCCACAGTTGCACAGGAGGGAACTGAGCTGGCAGCAGAGCTTTTTGGTGGTGGGAAGCCACGCTTGGTGCTTTCGCGCCTTTTCTCTCTCGGTGCCTAGAGCACTCTCATCTCTGATGTCCAGCCCCCAGCGCTGGCAGCCCAGAAATGGCAGTTCCAGGCGGAAAACCCTGCATGTGGGATGCCATGGTGGTCCCCAGCTGGGGTGGCGTGGCATGGCATAACACAGAAGGCATCGTAGCCTCCATGGGAGAGAGTCAACACAGACGCAATAACTCTCGTGGTCTCTGAGGCCGTGGAGGCCAGGGACAGACAGGAAATCCCAAAGGTGGTGCTGATCTGGCTAGGGAGGCGCGGTAATGCGTGTGAGTGACAGTGCTTTCCTGCATTCAGGTATCCAGTCTAACCCACACAGGGACCCCATTCAGCCATGAAGGGATCTGGAAGGCACCCATCCAAGCACCTCGAAGGTTCTCCACGAACAAGCTCAATGGGGTTACATGGTCAAAGTTCGCAGACTGGTGTTCATCCAAGCAGGGCTGGAGACACGACTGTGTAACGTAGTGACAAGTACTGACAGGAGCAGTACACACTGTGGAGCTAGCAAAATAGAGAAGTAACCCTTTAACAGCTCAGAATACTTGGGCTAATGAGGCACCTGACCAGCACCCAGGCTGGAACATTGAAAAGTCTGGAAACTGGAAGCAGAAGGAGGCTGAGGGGCAGAAGGGAGGCCAGTGCTAAAGCCAACCCGCCCAAGCCAACCCGAGGGTTTTGATAGCAGCTGGTCAAGCTAATTCCCTACAGAGGGCACTAGAGCGAGGATTGTGTCAGAGCTACTGCTACAGACTGAAAGCAACAACTATGAAACATTACCACCTATGGAGGCCGCCTTTCCATCTCAATACACCTTCACATGAGGTGGATACTAAGGGCAGCAAAACGTATTTGTCCCCAAGTTAAACATCCCTTCCCAACTTGGAGGCTTAGCATAGTTCTTAGATCCCTCATCCCCCCCCCCCCGAACCTCTGTTCCGGGTTCTCCTGCTCTTCCTATCCATAAAAACCCTCTTCCTAGTAGCAGTTACTTCTGCTAGGAGAATCTCAGAGCGGGGAGCTCTATCCTCGGATCCAGAGCTCTGATCTTTTTCATAGAAACAGGGTGATCCTCAGACCCAACCCAGCCTTTATTCCCAAGATCAATTTCACATTTCATAGGGAAACAGAACTTACCCTGCCATCCTTTTGTCCTAAGCCGGGTACTCCAGGGATGAGGAATGGCATACCATAGATGTTAGGAGAGCGCTCAAGGTGTCTTCTCAAGATATAGTCACTTTAGAAAAGGCTCAGCTCTCTTCCTAGCCTTTGGGGTTAGAAGGAAAGGGAAGAAGGTAGCAAAGTCCAACTTTTCTAGATGGTTGAGGACATGCATTCTAGAAGCCTGCAAGGCAGCTGAGTTACCTCCTCCAGTAGAGGTAAATGCCCACTCTCTTAGAGAAGCAGCAACAGCAAACTCGACGCTCCTAAATAGGGCCTCTCTGGAAGAGATATGTAGAGCCACTTCCTGATCCTCAGCTCACTCCTTCACTAGAGGGTTGACTCTTCAGCATCTTCAGAGGCAGCCTTTGGCCACAGGGTGCTACATAGGGTTCTGCAGGAATAAATCCAACAGGGCCTCCATAAGGAAAGGGCACCTTGGGCTTGGACCGAGAAGGAATCCGCCCTCCCTAGGGAAGGCGTTGCTTTGGGACTTCCCATCAGTCCAGGCTGCCCACTGGACTGGGAGAGAGAGAGGTAAGTTTCCACTCACCAGTGAATTCTTGTTCTTCTCCCTAGCCGAGTGGGCAGCCTGACCCCTTCCTATATGAATTCTCTTGACCTTCCAGCACAGTATAGTGGGAGGCTTAAGAAGGATGTACAATTTCTCTCTGTTGAGAACTTTACTCTCTATTAATTATCTTGTTTGGTTATAACTGTTTTATTACTTAAATAGTTTACTAGTTTGGCTAGCTTTGACAGTCTCATCCTGGGGAATTGATGGAGGATGGCCCCTCCTACTCTCAGAGACCGTTAGTCTTCAGTGCTGCCTACTGCAAGTGAGGAGAGACATCACTCTGCCCACTCTGCTAGGGAGAAGAATGGGAATTCACCAGTAAGTGGAAATTCACCTTTTTGACATTTCCAAATCAAACCATTTCAGAACTTTTGTTTCCCAAGTCAAGATGAAAATGAATGATGGAAATAGATGAAATTTTGCTTTGTCACCAGTCCTAGTGAAATGGTTGCAATGTTTTAAATACCTAATGCAGAAGCTAGGAGTATTTCTGTAAATATTTGAACTGATTTTAAATTAAGACAAATTGGGGCAAACAATTTGTAGGTTAAGTGCAGAGAGGCAAACCAGTGACAATTGAGTGGAGCACAAATTCCTATTAATGTCACTAAGCATTGATCGATTGGGGACAATATATCGTCTTTAAGAGTTCTGGCCGCTGTAAAATAGGCTGTAGTGCCATGAGGAAATGGGTAGCCCCAAGCGCTACATTTGCCAAGCTAAGAAATTAGTCTCTGATTCTCCAAATAAAGAACAAAGCAAAGTTCAAGTACCATTATCAGTTGTTCAGGGCGATTGGATTAAAAAATGTGGGGAAAGACATACTGCTGAAAGGGGCAATTAAATGGGAACAAAGATTGATTTTATTTTTTAGACATTTCATTTAATAATGTGGAACAGAGAACATTCCAAAGCATGTTTGTGCTTAATAAGCAAACTCTCACCAGGCCATGGAGTTGATTAATTACACTGCATTATTATTATTATTATTATTATTATTATTTATTTAAATATAAATATTTAAGTCAGACAGCATGGTCACATAGGCTAAACATTTAGGAGCCACTGCACTAGGAACATCAGTAGAAGTAACTGATTTCAAGTCACTTGTTGGACTCTATAATAGTTGATTACTTTTTAAAGCATGTATTCATAATTTATTAACCAGTTAAGCAATGTAAGTTTGAACCGCTTTGGCAATAACACTAGCTATCAGTTCTGCTGTAACTACTTCCACCTAACAAATCCATGCTTTCTACTTTACAGGAATGTGTCTCTTGCTGTGAAGGAATGATCTGCAATGTAGAAATACCAACCAATCACACAAATGCAGTGTTTGCAGTAATGCATTCTCAGAGGATATCAGATGGAAGCAGATGGACAGTTAACATTCCACTGCTAGCATCAGTCATAATAATATTGCTGTTATGATGCATCTTCTCATGCAGACTACAGATGACCCAGAGGGGACAGTCTTCTTGCATGTGAACATGAAGCTATAAGAAAAAGGTGTCCTTAGCATTCTTCGGATGATACGGACATACAGAAGAACATGGGAAGGCACTTGTGTTATGAAGCCTTTGGATTGTTTAGTGGAAATACGTGTAAATGATCTGAAGTATTTGAAAGAGCAAGATAACTGGTGACCAAATGTTATGTCGTATATGGAGGCAGCTACTGGAATTCTCCATTTGGTGGAGGAGAGTGCATACTTTAGACATTACCTGAGCAGGGGACCTAGCTCTCTTGTGGCAACCACTTTACCAGGTGGGATAAAAGGGAGCATCTGGATGGCAGAGTTGATAGTCTGTCACAGAAGATTTTTTTTTTTCCAATTCTTTCAGTGTTTGATGTGGTGCACCAGGCCTCTTGTTGTCTTCCTTGATTAGCAAGCATTGTCTTTAAAGTCATCCTAATCTTGGTGTTAATGGAGAAGAATAAATATTTCAACAAGTTTTCTAAAAAACAAACTTTTTTTTGTACAAGCATTAGTGCTGAAACAAATATCTGGAGTGAATACTGTATTTGCCAAATTGCTTCTTTGGATATTCGCTCTGGGGGTTTTCAGTTTCTTGTTAAGAGTTTGTTTTAATGTGAATATTCACTTGGATATTCAGAGTGCTGTCCAAAAATGCAAATAATATTCCTGAATGCAGAATCTACTATTTATTTTAGCACCACTCAATGTTGGTCAAACCTGTCGTACTTTGGAAATCAGGCCATACACAAGAAATAAATCTTTGAATTGTACATTTTTTCTCATGTATTACTGCCACCGGGTGGCATGGGACGACTGCCCCTCCAAGTCCCTCAATGGCCCCCATTTTCACTAGGGCAGAAGTGGGGATCCCACGTCCAGCAGGGGGACCCAAACACCACCACTTGTAGGGCTTCCTGGAGAGTGCCCCTGAGGGGGCGAGGTCACCAGGGGCCTTGGATTTTATCGTCGCTCTGGCTGGCCCTGTGGCAGTCCAAAAAGTGTGAGGTGATGCACATCCATGTAGAAGTAAATGCTAATTCAAGATGAACCTGTTAGTCTCATAAATACTTATATAGTCACGTAAATAAAGATGGCCAGATTTCCCAGAGTGATGAGTACCTGTGACTTATGGCCTCCTGCAGGAATTAGGGGGTTCAGCTCATTCAAAGACTATGCTGCTTTTATTAAGGCATGGTTTAATAAAAATGTTTTATTAACTGAAGTAAGGAGTTTAAAAATAAGATTTTTTGACTAAGTAGTATAATCTGACTATCTTGAATAATTAAAAATGCTAGAATTTAGGTGATTGTCACTTGCCAGGCATAACGTCCCTTTGCACTGCAGTGTGACCTTATATCTGGCCTATAAAATCTCAGCAGAGATTTTTATTAGGTTTTTTTCTCTCCATTTTTGATTTCCTTTTTCCTTTAATTTCAGATGAGCTATTCTTTTTGGGAGGTACTTTATAGTAGATGTTTTTAGATTTCTCACTCTTGCTTTTTCTAATAAGCTCCTGGCTTCATAAACTAGCAGAGATAATCCCCCCAAAAGCTTAAAAATTCTTCAAACTGTTTTCATTTATTGTATATAAACGTTGAATTGCAGCAAAAAGTTGCATTAAAAAAATCAGTTTGCTGGACATTTCAAGCACTTATGTTTTACTGACATCCCAGCTTGTATGTTGAAAGTTCTTTTGTACTTCCCTCTAAGTGCTTGAATTTAAAATATCAAAAAGAAATTCAGAATGGATGACGTTCTGTAACTGCATCATCCAGGAGCAGTAGAATTCTTGGGAAAGGTTCACTTGCGTTATTTCTCTCTACCTGTGACATGTTGAAATTTTATCACCCTGCCTAAGAAAATGGTATATTAAACCTTAATGGGAAAAAACCTGTTGGGTCATCAGGTTAATTCCTTTGTCAAGCCAGGTTTGCTCTTCTCTCTGACTTATTCAAGCAATGGGTTTTTGTTTGATTCTTTTGGGATACTGACTATCCAACAAGCTAATGGGTTGACATTAGGAAGACTTATTTCTGTCCACTTACAGGGAATCTCCAGAGATTTATGACAGTGGCCTGTATAAGCTATGGATTCTCTCTCCTCTATATATGTAGTATAGATCAGTGGTTCCCAACCAAGATGCCTGGGCACCAGTCTAACTTGCCATGTATGCCCTGAAAATTTAGGTAACTATAGTTGTCCAGTGAACTATGATCTTTCAAGGCCATGTCACAAGCATTATAATGGATAATAAATATTTAATATTATAGGTGTAATGAGTAATTTAATAGTTAATTTTGTCCTTGGCTCCATGCAAGAAAAGCTTTCAGTGTTATATTTGTTTTAGCGGCATGGCTATGTGGTCTGTCAACAGATAAGCATGGTGTGCCATGAAGTGTGCTGAGCCATACGTGTGCCTGAGTCCAAAAAATTTGGAACCGCTAATACAGATGGAAAGAAAAGCCATAGATGTTTAAGTTTCCATAAGAGTATCCCCATTCAACTTGGCCTTGCTCGGTGTAGGCTTCTTGTAATAGCCGAGCAGACAACTAAAAAGATCTGTATGCCAGGGTCACAGTCCAGGACATGAGCAGGCTTCAGGATCAGGTCCAGGAGTTGGAGCAAGATCAGAGACTGGAATGACAGGAGGACCTGGCTGCTATTGCTGCTTGTAGGTCTCTCGCTCACTATGTAGACCTGGTTCCCGAGGCAGCAGCCCAGGCAAATTATCTAGCATCTGCATGTTCATTCAGAAAGATACATATATTCCTCTGTGCCAGGCTAAATGCTCTCCCCTCGCAGGTACTCGAGGGAAGATTTAGAGCCCTGCCATTTCATCAAAGACTTTGCCCATTCGATAAACTTGAAACGGAATCTGTGGGCCACATTTTGTGTTGTTACCATCTCTATGATAATGCCAGGACTTCCTGGTTGGCTAAGTTACTAGAACGTTTTCCCGGCAGATCTTCAACGGAGGTAGTGAGATACTTGCTATCAGATCAGTCTTCGGTGACCACACAGGCAGTTATGTCTTTCTTGCTTGAAGCATTTCAAGCCAGAGAAAAATTCCTTGCTTTTAAACCTGTGAATGATGTTTAATTTTAGGAGTATCAGCCTTACTCTGTATGGTTTTATTTTATGTGGTAGACCAGGTTTTTCTTGTGTCTTTTGTATGTTTTTTTGCAGACCAAGTAACTGTAATTTTATTTTATGCAATGGCTTTGGCCACGCAATAAACTACTTGACTTGACTTGAGACTGGAACAGGATTGGATCTGGGAAGCTGGAACATATGAACAACAGGGGCAGATCCAGAGGAGAGGTACTCAAGCATGGGAACAAGCACAGGCTTTGGCTCATGTAGAAACGGGCAGGATTGGAAGCAGGAATATAAGACGTTAGCGCAAGGCTGGAGCTCAGGTGCCACTCGAGAAGACAGGAACAGAAGCCCATAGGTTGGTTCACCCAGCTCCCTGTTGCTCTGGATGGACCTATATATCTGTATTGACCAATCAGGAATTGGAGGAGATGAGACCTAGCTGTAACACAGTGTCTGCAGTTCTGGACCAAAGTGAAGAGATGGCGAAGATGCTATGGAACTATCCACTGCCTTAAGGCCCCAGTCTTGCTAGTTCAAGGCCTCAGTTCCTTACACAAAGCCACCCTAGAATTTCTGGACCAGAGTCACTCAGGAAGTAGGTTGCTTTTCTAATTAGAGTAAGAGCAACACCATGGCTCAGCTGGGCCTCTCTATAAATCATGAAGATAGGTTGCTTGTGACTACACTTGTTGACCAGGTATTTCCCCAGCACCAATGGAAGCTTTACGTTCTTAAAAATGTACTGCCTTCAGTTACCAGAAATCCACCAGTGCTACTCCTTCCACTCACCAGCAGAGCTTAGCCTGGAGAGATTTTTAAAAAACCACAATTTTTTGATGATATTTCCGCAAGTGTGTGTGTATGTTTGATACCCTGAGGTCAGAGAAGTTAACATGATTGACATAAGATTAGTGTAATCATTCTACTAGATGCCTTCAGTTTTGCTAAATGCAGCACTGAGGTGAAAAGCAAGCTTAATGAAGTGGAAAGATTTTGTTATGATTAAATGAAGGAATGACAAACATTAAGAACAAGAAAGCATTTCCAGCACTAAGTAAGAATGCTACAGAAGAGATTTGAGAATCATGGGAGGAAAAGCTTTAAAATGAAAATCCGGAGTGAAGACCTTAAATGTACAATCCCTGAAATGCACTGGGAATGGCCTTTAAATTCAGACTTGTGCAGTGGATTCCATCACAAATGAAACTAGGGAACGACAAACATATTTCTTCTGTACGTACCCGTTGTGCTACATTTTCATAATAGTCCAGCAAGGTTGTTTAAGCTTAGGTTTCTGTGGAGAGTATTGTGATGTCCTTGGAATAGCAAGCTTCTGTGCCCCACCCTCCTTGTAAGAGGCTGACCACCTGCCTGTAGACCCATTTGGCTCTTTGATAAGGAGATGTAAAGAGACCATCGGGAGAGGTGGGGCTTGAAGCATGGAGACTATTTGGGACTCGGCAGGGAAAGCTGCAAACAGGAGTTTGGGGACCAGTTGCGGACTGAAGGGTGGTTTTGGGTGGGAACTGTGCTGCCAAGCTGTGGGGGTTGCAGTAATCTCTGTTTGGGGAAGTATTACAGGTGCCCTTGGCTGCTTCCCAGCCACTTCTCAACTTGTAAATGTGTAAATAAAGAGATTTTTATCACCCGCTATAAGACTCCAGTCTCTCTCCGTAGAAGGAAACCAGCCCAAAAGAGGCTATCCTGAAAACGTCTCAGAACTTGGGCTAGGGGGAGCAATAGTGTCCTGCTAGAAAATTCCAGTTACCAGAGGGAGGGAGATTCTCTGAAGATGTTCCTTGTTTTGAAGGATAAGAATATATCTGTGTGAGAATAAAATCTATATTATTACAGGAAAGAGTTTAAAAGGTCACGCCGCAGGGTTCCTTTGTTTTCCTTTGCCCTGACCTTTTACCACTGTTGTTCGTTTTTCTAAATCACTGCCTCTTATTTTGTGCCATTATAAACAGAAGATTGAACAATGTAATGTTATTCTGGAGTAACAATACTAGGGGAGAGTTGTATAAACTCTAGATAACTGGGAACATGAAATATTTAAATAATATGAAAATAAAATTAATCTAGTGTTAAACAACTAGGAGAGCAGGTCAGTTATGCTGTAATACTAGAGAGCCAGTGAGGTATAGCGGATAAGGTGTTGCACTTGGACCTGGGAAGCTAGAGTTCAAATCTCACCCTAGCCATGAATTCACTGGTTGGCCTTGGGCAAGTCACAACCCCTCAGCCTCAGTTCCCCATCTGTAAAATGGAAATATGTGTGTGTCTGTCTTTCCCTGTGTTCCCCTCACCCATGTCCATTTTAGATAGTAAGTCCCCACTCGACAGGGGCCTGTCTCCAAAAATCTGCCACTTTAAAGCACTGCATACGCCTAGTAGTGGTATAGAAATGATTGGTAGTAATAACACTATGACTGATATGTATTTATTTACATTTATTGGCCGCCCCCTCATGCCTACGGCATCTCGGGGCTGCTCACAACTAAAACAGAGTCTCAGAATGAGAAATCTCATTGAAATCCAGGTTCTTGGTTCGTCATTGGACAAACCGAGAATTTCTCATCAGGCAAATTTTAAAAAAATTCACTGTGCATGTGCAATAGTAGCTACTAGGTGTTTTTATGCCTGTGCAAAATGGACACCGCCCTTAACCAAAATGGCAGCAATAGCATTGCTGGCCATTTTGCACATGCACAGTCCTCCACCCTTAACCAAAATGGTGGGAATAAGGTCTTAAATTAATTTTGTATGGTTTTTATACTGCATATTTATTTTGATTTTTTTTCTTTAAAAAAATAATAATTTAATATCCACCTTCAGGGTAGGGATTATCCAACTGAATAAATAAATAAGCAACTTTGACGGATAGGGCATTTTTTGTAGAGAGGAGTAGATGTCTGTCTCATCTGTGTACGATGGTCCTTACATGGGCTCTGCCCCTCTTTTTGAATAATGGTAGAACTCCGAACACCACTAAATCTGTCATCAGATATATTTTTGGAATTCCATCCATTCTTAGACTAGCCAGTGCCCCTAAACCAACTGTGTCCAAAGTTTTTATGCTACTTTATTCTGCTGTTTAACTTTGAAAAAGATAATAGTGCTGCAAAACAAGCTGTAATGTATACAAAGGAAGACTGGAATGTGCCTACATTGAGAAGCAGTGTCTTGTGTGCCCAGTGTACATTCTGTGCATGATTACTGCACAGAATTAGTTTAAACGTGCACATTGCTTAATGTAATACGAGGGCAGTATTGGAGGCAGAAAAAAACAAATCTGTGTGCAATCCATTGCAATGGATCATGGCAATAATGGTCCTTGATCGATTGTGATAAGGCTTCTCAAAAGTGTGAAGGCAGTTATTTTAAGTTAACTATGGTACTTGATGCCAGGTGCTTTGCTTGAAGAATACTAATTCCAACCCCCACCTCTTTCCATTTGAAAACTCAGTCCTTGTCTTGGTAAGCCATACCAGCATTAAAGCAAAAAAAGGCCAAAGGCATCCACTTGTATTTGGAGATTCTCCAAAGGTTCCTCTTCATCATGTCTTCCACGTAGCTTCCATGTTGTCACTGGGAATGATGCTTCACAAAAAAGAGACCTCTCCTCTTCCATGTGTTGTGTAATGTCACTGGCCATCTCTTTGAATCTCTGATTGGCTCTGGGGGAGATCCTGAGGCATGTTCTTTGAGTATGTTACACAACTTGATTCATTTAATGAGCAGTTCTGCTTTCCATAAGACACCTCTCAATATCCCCAAATTTGACAATAGCCTCCTTCCTTTCAATCTAGTGTGTATGGATGGAAATCTTAGAGCAGTGATGGGGAATCATAGGCTTGGGGGAGCCAAAATACATACACCCAGCAGCTAGTTTTTAATGGCCCCTTTCCAGTTCCGGGATTTGGTTCCTAAATCCAGTTCCTGTCCCCAAACACTGAAAGTCTGAGCTCAGGGTAAGGGAGCAGAGATGGGGGCACACATATGCAAGAATAAGGGACTTTCCTCTTCCTGACAGCACTCCTAAGCGCCCTCGCCTGTAATTTCTACACAGCCCTCAGAGCTTGTACTAATTTTCAAACTGCCCCCTGAGAGGAAGAAGGTTCCCCCTCTACTGATCTACTGTAAGAGTGTTTTGTGACTTTTCTCAGTAACTGAAGCTGCTGCTGAATGGCAGCAGATCAGACTACCTAAGCCAGTTTTAGAAAGATAGAATGGCAAAATGTAAGCAGACTGGACAGCTGAAAGACACAGAAAATACTGTTTTCTCTGTGAAAAGGAGTAGACTGTAGCCTTTACAAGTGTTTGGGTTTTACAAGTGTCTTCATTAAGGTTTGATCTGCAGGTTTGGTATCAGCTGGAGGTTGCTACACATATCAGTTGAGATTACATCATACACTAGGGAAGTGCCCTGCATGGAGATTTATGAGCTCTTGACTGAAGTGTAAATGCCCATCTGAGACTAACCATGTGTAGGGTTTATTTTTGAAAAATAAAATCCTACCTCTGTCACAAAGTTCAAAATCTGATGTGAGGCAGGAATAACAGGCATGTGTTGTGTCCCCCCCGGGAACTTTTTGACATTACCCTGCATGGCACTGAGTCATCCTACAGGATAATAAAAAAAGAATCCAGGAAAACACTCAGATTTGTGTTCTAGAAACCTTAGAAAGATTTATTTGAGTTCTCAAATTTCAGAGTTCGTACTACCAGCTTGAAATCAGTGTGATTTCACACTAAGGGGTATATCCGTACATTACAATTATCAAGTGGTGAAAAGCTTGCTGAAGAGCCATGAAATAAAGCATTTATTTATGGTCCTGGGAACCTCTTCTGCTGATCACCTATGTAACTATTTACTACATGGCTGAAGGGTTCACAAAGGTTCAAAAAAATCTCTGGTGAATTACCATATTGTGTTTTTAGCAGACTTTACCACTTCATAACTGGTATGTTGCAAAGTACCCACAAATCTATCTAGAGGCTGTAACCTGTTTTGCCATATATTTATTCCAAAATGGGGTTTATGAACTGAATTCTGTGGCTGAAAGGCATCTTAAAAGCTCTTCCACTCCATCTTCTATCCTTCAGCAAGACCAGTTATACCCGAATCATCCCTGATAGGTTGTTTTTAAAACTCCCAGTGATGGGAACTCCAGTACCTTCTTAGTAACTTGTTCCATTGCTTCACTACACATATGCTAAGAAATTCTTCCAGATGCTTAAACTAAAATTTCCTTCTACAGTTTGTTGTTGTTACTTTATTGGTATAGCATCAGCAGTGTGCCTGGTGCAGAATAGTTGTAACAAGACCAAGGTCCCTGCCCCAGGGACTGACATCTTAATTCCATGGCCTCTTCTCCCTTCTACTGAGAACAATTGATAAGCATTCTCCTTTTTATTGCAGTTTTTACATATTTGGAAAACAAAATATTCTCCTGTTCCCACCTTGACCTTTTCTTCTCTAAGCTAAAACATGCCTAGTTCCTTCAGCCTTTCCTCATAAATCATCCACTCTGAACTCTTTAATGTCTTTGATGATCTGCTCTGAATCCTTTCCAGTTTGTCAATATCTTATGGCAAGTGTGGTGCCCAAAATCAATGACAATGCTCCAGCTGGCGTCTGACCAGTTCTGACAGGAAGAATTACACCTCATCCTGCTTTATATAGGAGACAACTTAAAACAGCATTTGTTCTTTTTGTAAAAGCATTCTATTGTCAGTTCATGGGAAGGTTATGATCTGTTACAATTCTTCTCAGCGATGCTCCTGAAAAGAAGATCCAAGGCAAAAGCTGCATTTGCCAGATTTGCCTGTTTAGATTCGGGTCTGAGAGAGGGAGTAGGGAATGCTGTTTGTGCCTGCTTTGCTCAGATACTTCAGCTGGGTTTTTTGTTTTTTTTTTGACATTTTTGGTCTCTTCACTTCGGATGTTCACTCTAGAGGGTGGTGATGGGTAGTTGCTCGCTGTCCTTTTGGAATGTGATGCCATCAGTATGCTGGTGACACCCAGTTCCGTCTCTCGTTTTCATCCGATCAACGTCCTGCAGTTTCAGTGCTTTCCCAGGGCCTATCTGCCACTGGGGCCTAGATTCAGGTGAGCTGACTGAAGCTGAATCCAGACAAGACTGAAATGATGATTAGCCAGTTCTATGACCTGGGTGGACACCTGTCATTCTCACCTTCCAACGAAGCTGTAAGACCTGGCTCTTTCGGCAAGTGTGTGGTGGGGGGGTGGGGGTGGGGGATGGGTTAGTTGGTTTGGGAGGGTATCTTCATTTTATTTATTTATTTATTTATTTTATTTTTAGATTTTTCTATCCTGCCCATCCTGCCACAGGCAGCTCTTGGCAGCTTACAACAATAAAAACAACTTTAAAACACAACAGGGAGGAATTAAAAAATATCCCTAACCGTCCACCACCCTAACCCATTCCCCCCACCCTACCCATCCTCCCTATTGAAAGTCAGGCAGAACAGCCATGTCTTACAACGGCGTCGACAAAACGAGGGGAGATCCAGGACCAAACGGGCCTCCACCAGCAGGGAGTTCCACAGCCATGGAGCGGCCACCAAGAAGGTCCTCCCCATCATGGCCCCCTGGCAGACTCAGGGGACCTCAAGGAGGGCACCCCCAGATGACTTCAGGGGCTGATCCAGGACCTGGGGGGTGAGGTGGTCCCACAAATAGGTTGGGCCAAGGCCGTTTAGGGCTTTAGAAGCAAACACCAACACCTTGAATCAGGCCAAGAAGACTATAGGCAGCCAATGCAGAGACCGAAGAACTGGTGTAATAATATGTTACCGGCGGCCCAGTCCCACCAGGAAACAGACTGTTGCATTCTGCACCAACTGCAGTCTTCGAACCGTCACCATGGATAGCACCTGGCCCCCACGTAGAGCGCATTACAGTAGTCAAGCCTAAAGGTGATGAAAGCATGGATGACAGTGGCCAGGTCAGAGTCCAAGACATACGGCCGAAGCTGATGCACCAGATGTAATTGGCGAAAGGCACTCCTTGCCATGGACTCCACCTGAGCATCCAAGTGGAGCTATGAGTCAAGGAGCATCCCCAGACCATACCTGGGGAACCAGCTGAGGGCAGACCCCATCAATGATGGGGGCCATCACCCCTGCCACCTTACCCACCAGCACCATCTCCGTCTTATCGGGATTCAGCGTTAGTCAATTCGCCATCATCCAATCCCCCACAGCTGCCAGACACACAGTAAGCACCAAAACTACCGGGCCTGGTTCTGATGAAAAAGAGAGGTAAAGTTAGGTGTCATCAGCATATTGATGACACTGCACACCAAACCACCTGACCACCTCGCTGAGCAACTACATATACACATTGAACAGGAGAGGGGACAAAACAGAATCCTGCGGGACTCTACACGAGAGGTCTCGGTATGATGAAAAATGATCCCTGAACACCACTCGCTGAGTTCTTCCAGCCAGGAAGGAGTGGAACCAGTCAAGAACCGTACTGCCCACCCCCACCCGGTCCCACAAACGCGCCTCCAACATCTCATGATCAACGGTATCAAAAGCAGCCGACAGATCTAATAGAATCAGCAAGGCCAAGTGGCCCTTTATCTAATTCCCGGCATAGATTGTCAACCAACGCCACAAGCATAGTCTCGATGCCATAACCCGGGCAAAATCCTGACTGCAAGGGATCAAGAAAACCGACATGATCCAGATGCTCCTGCAACTGCTGGGCCACCACCCGCTCAATAACTTTCCTTAAAAAGGGGAGGTTAGAGACCGGCCGATAACTGGTAAGGGAGTCAATGTCAAGTGATGGTTTCTTGAGCAGGGGCTGCACCACCGCCTCTTTAAGGCAGCTCCCTAAGAGAGGCATTGACCACCCCCGTGAAGTTTGGTGTTTTAATGTGTTGTTTTTATATATTTGTATTTATATTTATACTATAATTCTTGTTTTTATTTTGTTTTTTAATTTGTAAGCTGCCTCGAGTCACTTTTGTGAGGGCGGCAGGATAGAAATAAATAAATAAAATAGACTCCAGTCATGTTTAGTACTCAGGTTCGTGGCCTGGGGTGTTCCTGGACCCATTGTTGCACTTGGAGTTGGTGAAAAGCACTCCTGGACTCAGTTGCAACCTGATGTTCCATCTGGTGAGAAGGCCAATAGTTATGAAACTCCCTGCCCCTGGAGGTTCATCTGAGCCTGCTCACCTCTGCAGACTATGCAAGACCATTTTATTTGGCTAGGCATTTGGCAAGCAGAGATAGGGATTGGGCATAAGGATTTTGGAATGTTGTGTGTTGTAACCCACCCTGAGCCCTAGGGATAGGGTGGAATATAAAATTAAATAAATTAATAAAAGGAAAGGGGGGGGGGAAACAGAAAAACAGAGCTGTTCACAAATATATTCTAACCATAGTATACAAATACTCATTTGGAAATTATCCAAAACGCTACCCCAAAAAATGCAAATAAAATTCACGAATACAGAATCCACTATTCAGTCCTACTACTGCCTAATCAGTTGTCCCCCATTTTGCATTTTTGCACATTTGAGTTTTCCTAGGTGCAACACTTTACATCAATATTTTTAAAATAAAAACAAGGTGGTTTGAATGAATCAGTCTATCAGACCTGACATGCCTAGAATTGCTGCAATTGTAGGTTTGAATTACAATGGGACTAACTTGCTCTTCTCCAGATAAATTGAACTTAATGCCACTGAACGGCTGTGAGGCTTTTTGTCTTTCATTATTATTATTATTTTATTATTTTATTTTATTAGCAAGCGTTTATATAGCACAAGCAATGTACCTGGTGCTTTACAAAGGGCTTACAATCTGAGAGACAGGGGGGGGAGGGGAACGAAGGAAGGGGAACCGAGGGAGAGACAAGGAGTGTAACATTCACGAGGAAGCGAGGTCTCAGGTGCACACGCTTAGCTTGGTTACATCAAGAATGATGGCTGGTTGGTCCATGTGGTGAGGATATTTATTTATTATTATTTATTACAGGTATTTATATCCCGCACCCTCCTGCACACTGGCAGCTTGGGGCGGCAAACAACACAAACAGTCAAAAAATATAAAATCCTTTTAAAATACTACAAACATAAAAAATATTAAAATACCAAAAACAGAAGGCTAAAAGGCAGAAAAAACCCTTCCCTCAATCCCCCCACTCTACCCATCCTCCTCCCTGAAGGCCCGGTGGAACAACTAGGTCTTACAATATCTTTTGAAAGAGGGGAGGTCTGGGGACAGGCGGGCCTCCATCGGGAGGGAGTCCACAGCTGAGCTGGTCCATGTGGTGAGGATATGAGTACACACCTCAGGTAACCCTCTGTTATCAGCAGGAGTTAGGGGAGGGGAGGAGGAGTCAGGGAGGGCAGAGCAGAAGAGTGGGTCTTGAGGAGGGATTTGAAGGTACAAAGGGAGGGGGGCGAGGTGGATGTGGGCACAGAGGGAGTTCCAGGCATGGAGGGGAGCTAGGGAGAAGGGACGAAGGGGGTTAGGGGAGCAGGGGAGGTATGGGAGGGCGAGAGAAGGGACAGAGGAGGAGCGGAGTTCACGAACTGGAGTACTGAGGGAAATTAGCACAGAGAGGTAGGGGGAGCAAGGTTGTGAAGAGCTTTATAGGTGAAGACTAGGAGCTTGTGTAGGATTCGTTCAGGAAGGAGGAGTCAGTGAAGAGAGGAGGGTCTCTCTGCATGTGGTCAAAGTGACGGGTGAGGTGGATGACCCTGGAAGCAGAGTTTTGGATGGAGATAAGGGGAGAAAGGGGAGAGTGGGGGAGGTCAGTGAGAAGGAGGTTACAGTAATCGAGGCAAGAGATGACCAGGGCATGAACAAGGGTTTTGGCAGAGGAGACAGTGAGAAAAGGGTGAATCTTAGCAATGTTAT
>QEPC01012687.1:3298240-3319464 GCA_003113815.1 Sphenodon punctatus
GTGAGGAGGAGGCCCACGCCACCCCCCTGGCCTTCGGGGCATGGCTGGTGAGAAAAAGAGAGACCCCCAAAGGAGAGGGTAGCAGGGGTGACAGAGTCGGAGGGGGAGATCCAAGTTTCGGAAAGGGCAAACCGCTTGAGTGAGTGAGAGAGGTAGAGATCATGGATGTAGGGGGCTTTATTGGTAGAGGAACGACAGTTCCAAAGGGAGCAGGAGAATGGAAGTTGATCAGGGGGAAGGCAGGGAATGGGGATAAGATTGGAAGAAGGGGGGCGGCGGGGCAGGCAAGAGATAGGGAGGGTGGAGGAGGAGCAGGCGGGGAAGGTAGCCAAGGTGAAGGAGGAAGTGTGAGGAGGTTGGAGAGAAATTATGGGCTGGGGGGAGGGGGGAGGAGCAGGGGGGAAAGAAGTAGGGGAAGGAAGATGTGGGGAGAGGGGGAAAGAGGAGAAGGAGGGAGGGGAGACGAGAGATTAGGGCAGACATGATGGTGGAGAGGATACGTAATAGAGAAGAGACAGAAGAATCAGGTTCAGAGTGGCTGATCTACTGGCCACTTTCATCTCCATTGAACATCCCATAGAACTTTTCTCCAAATGCCCTTGGGCCAAAATTTTGTCTCCTTTCCCTGAAGAGCTCTTGAGCTCAGGGGTGTTGAAGTGGCTCCCAGGGATATAAAGGGTCTGATCCTGAGAACACACAGTGGCCACAAACCACTTCTTCCATAGCAGGGCTTCACTGGGGCTGCTCTGGAATAAGTGGTTTGTGGATGGCAGCCAATGCTATAATGCGTTTGGCCTATAAAGCCCTAAACGGGCCCTACCTATCTGTGGGACCACCTCATCCCCCAGGTTCTGGATTCTGGATTGATGATCCCTCGAAGTCCCCTGAATTTTTCGGGGGGCTACACAATTCTCCGTGGCTGCACCTCGGCTGTGGAGCTCCCTTCCGGTGGAGGTCTGGTTGGCTCCGGATTTCCCCTCTTTTTGAAGAAATTGTAAGACCTGACTGTTCCACCAGGCATTTGGCTGGGGAGATGGGTGATTGGGTGGGGGGAGTGGGTTAGGGGGTGGGTGGGTGGGATATTTTATAGCCTCCTTTTATGAGTTGTTTTATTGTCTGTTTTTATTGATTGTGAGCCGTCCTGAGCTGCCTGTGGCAGGAGGGGCAGGGTAGTAAGATTTTTAAAATAAATAAAAATAAATAAAATCAATGTATAGAATCGGTATAATTTCACATGCTTAGGATCATTCAGAATCAGGACAAGAGTGTCTCAATCCTTTTGGATCCCTTATGATGGAGTTGGCCATTTCCAGGACACCATCAAAAACCGTAGCATTCCTGTGGGTGTTAGGTTAGATAATTCAAACCAGCAAGCAAGCTACTGTTTATGGAGATTGCAAATTCATCCTCCCATAAATTGACTTTCCTGACATTTGCAGGTCTCGTGAGTAAAGTGTATGGACTTGTAGGACCGAGTCTAAAGTCCTAACAATTCTCGTTTGGCAATTCATATCACGGCATACTTTTACCCTTCGACACATGATTAGAGTGTGGTCCCTGCCCCCAACGGATTAGGCAAGGGAGAGAGGAACATAGGGAGGGACAGAGAGACATTCATGAAGTGGAGAGGTTGCTGGTGCACATGCTTAGCTAAACTACAAGAGGAGGAAAGAAGAAAAAGAGGGGAATTCTGCTGGGAAAGACAGTATAAAGAAGCATAGATGAGTAGCCATTTAACCCTTTCCAATCCATCTTGATTTTCACTGCCTTTGGACAAAAACCCAACCTAGCACTGTCTTGGAGGTATAGTTAGGACAATGTTGAGTTCTTTCATTACTATCATATTTTCTTGTAACTGACAACTATTCTGCACTGCCATTACATATGGAAGAGAGAGACTGCTTGAAGGAGTACATTGTATTTCAGTTCCTTAGCTGTGTGCTTCTTCCCCAAGGCAGTCACATACTTGAATTCCTACCGTCCTTAACAATAATTTATGTCCCTGTATGAGAGTGAAACTGCGTTCCCTGTAGCATAAATTTTCAGGGATGTGGTTTCCCTGAGAATGGGTTGACAGTAGATAGTTTCTGAGGTTTTGACATTAGTATTACAAGCGTATCTTCTGCCATTTAAATATTTTATTCAGAATATTTTTACATAAATTACTGACATGCAGGCAACGCTCTTTTCTTTGATCCGCCCTAACCCTGCACACTTACACCCACTGTAAATGCTGGCAGGTCAGCAGCTCACTTTGGCATGGCTTGAGGCTATTATTATTACTAATTTATAAAGATACCCTTTGTATATCACATTCCATCTCTTGTAGATCACAGACCACTTCTCACCCCCAATGCCCTTTATGCATATTATGGTAGGATTTTGCCCAGCTGGAAGGAGATCACCCTTGTCTGCGGTGAGATGTGGCCACTGATTTTTGCATCTTGGAGGTGTTTTGGAGGCCTCAGATGAGAACCACTCTCCTACAAACTACAGAGACACTACCAGAGTCTGAATCTGCAGCTGGGGAATGACGGTTTTGTTTTCCCTGACCATGCTGATGTCAAACCCTGGAGCCAGACATCCCTGAACCTTTCATGTCCCAACGCCAACTGCACTTGTCTGCCTCCACTCTTCTGTAGTTGGCTGGAAGATAATTCGGGCTGCGTTCGTATGGAAGGGACGTTAGCATGTGAAGGAGGAGAATTAACTTGGGCGAGGGGTAGTTTACCCAGGGGTCAAAATCCATTCATGCGGCTGCTCTGACCCGAGTTAATTTCCCCTCCCCCATGCACAATCCATGGAAGTGGATAGCAGTGGCCACATGAACATTGTTTGTGTTCTCTTACTGCTGGAGGGTGAAAAGCACCACATACTGGTTGCCACTGCCAGTGGCATCTTGCCACCTCTCCAGTTCTCACCCTGAGATTCTGGGTTTGAATCCAGAGCCTCCAGGCTCTGAGGGAAGCCTGGATTTCTCTAGGTCAGACAGCCCTTCCCCACTTCCCAAGGAACCTGGAAAAATCAGGGCTTCTGGGGCCAACCATAGGGACTTTCCCACCCCCTTTCTGACGTGGCCCCTGCCCTAGGGAGCATCGTGACACTCTGTACAGGGCGGGGATTGGTCGGAAAGGGCCCTGACAACCCTTTTGCCCCCAACCCCGATATGCGTGGCCCTGCCCACTGGAGCGTTGGGATGTCACAATGCTCCACAAGGGTCAGGGTTATATCAGAAATGTGTGTGGCATCTCCTTTGCCCTGCTCCTGCCAATATGGCACCATCCCCTCTGGGTGAAAGTCCCAAAGACAGTGGTAACTGTACGTACTGCTCCAGTAGGGTTTTACCCCGTGGGATGGGAGGAAACTGCACCACATGTCACCCAAAGGGGCCTTATCCAGGGGTAAAGCACCATGTATTACTCCAAAGGACCTTTGAGGTTGTGTGTGTGGTACTTCCAGAGTTAAGTTGCTATAAATCAAATGTTCATGAGGCCACTCCTCTCTGCTAACACTGAGCAGGGGTAATTAACCTCTGGGCTGGAGTGGCAACATGAACAGCTCAGTCCCCAGGAGCAAATTGTCAGTGTACAGCTTGTCAGCTGTAAAAGGCTTGTTTTGTGTAAATTTGCCTAGCGCTGCTCATTGGATTTTATACATTAGCTGTGCCTCAGCCCCCTCTCTCAGTTAAGGTACATTATTCACTAAATAATCCCTCAGTACTAAACTTGGCACTGAATATGCTATGGAAGATTTATGGAACTTATGAACATTTTAAAAAACAAAAACAAAACACACGAGTGCAGTCTGACCTTCAATAAACAGGAAGCTTGTTCCGTGCTGGCTCGAACATGAACCAGAAAGTGAAAACCGGATTCCCCCCACCCCGTCACCTCCAAAAGCAAGATGTCCACTCAGCAGAACCAGAGTTCACTCCTGGGTACTTGGAAGAAGGAAGTTTGTACCACAATAATGAATTGTTGGCAGCGCTGAATGCAAAGACTGTAATTTGGTTTAAGAGGGCAATTGTCATGCTCAGTTAATCTGTTTGCATTGGCAGTGACTCAAGTTTGTAAAAATACTTCTCATGGAAAACATTTTACTAATGAGCGTTTTCCATTGGGATGTTGCTCGCTATTGTGTGGAAAACGGTCCGTGAAGCCTGGTCAGTAACTATCAGCCAGTCCACCTTTCACATTCGTGTTACATTGCAGACTGATCCACTCCATGTGCAAACTTTTAAAGAGAAGTCTTGCTTTAGTGAAAAATGAGAACTCAGCCACCTCGGAATTACAGCAGTTTCCCCAAACTGTTGAACTACATACTTCTGCTTGTCATTCTCAGTCTTGCTAAAATGGGTTAGAACTTGTATTAGTAGAGCATTAAAAGAGATGGGAAAAGAGAAATAGCTTGCTAAAGCATCATAGTTTAAGTAGCACAAACTATTTCAAAAGACTATGGTAGCTGTAAGGAGACAAGTCACACCATGTTCCACAGATGTAAAACTGACCCCCAAAATAAGAGCCAGTGGAAGTTAACACTCCCTTCTCATCTGGGTTATGCCCCCAAAATGGGGCTTGATTGACGCTTTGATTTTTGTTGTTGTTGGTTCTCTGTGGCACTGGCCGAGTTTCGCCTCATTGATCTGAAACTGAGACATGAATGATAAAATAACTAAGTCCAAAATGCTGAGTTACCATGTACACGTGTACAGGAAACACAGTTATTTACAGGTCATCCTGAACTTGGGTTTATGACTGAGAATGATTCTCAGAAATAAAACCAAGCTGGTCATATGGCAGCTCATACCAGTCAGTATTATTGTTATGTGTTTAACATGTTGGCGTATAGGAAGGAGACCCTAGAACAGCATTGAAAAAAGTTACAAAAAATCAGCCTCTTGGCTGTAGATCTAGATCCTCCTCCTTCAGATCTAAGAGTTTGCCCAGCTTGAACACCACTCTACAAGAGGCTGAATCAAGACTCTCTAATAATTCAGAAAGTCAGCTCAGGATTTTAAACCTGACTGTTTGGTTTCAGGAGTGATTGGATACTGGATTTAGGTGATGAAAGAAGATTAAAAAAGATGATTAAGAAGAACAATAATTTAAAAAAATAAAAAATAAAAAATGCATGTAGTCCATCTTTGTGAATTGAATCAAACCTTCTTCATTCCTCTCTATGTGAATTTCCTCTGAGGTTGTTTTGGGGAGAGACTTTGAATCAGTTATAATAACATAGGCAATAATCATACTATGATTTTGTTAATCTCCCATGGAAGGTTACTTAAAACTTTAATTTTGTGTTTAATGTGGAGCTTTAGTGAGTCACTTTCAGGATAATTATCTCATTTACTTGGACTAAATAAGAATTTCTTGCCAGGTATAAAAGTCTTTCCTTGAAACTGGCTTTTGGAAATATAAACAGATCTTTCTGGCTGCAGTAACTCTCTCTCTCCCCCCCTATGTCACCTCCCTACAATTCTTGCTTTGGATTCATGGCCAAGTCCTAGAAGACTCACTCCCTTGCTGTGAATGACTATATATTAATGCTGTGATGTAGGTGTTAACCCACTTAAATTGAGTATACTGTCTATGACCTCACTGTCCAGAAGTGCTCTTTTCATCTGCTGATTTATAGATGCTGAGTTAGAACAGGATTAAGAGGCTTTTTTGTGACATGTGTTTAATTCACACATTCATAGACACTTTGATTAGAAACACAACCTAGAGACTGTAGATGCATGACATGGTGTATTTCTTTTCCTCTGTAGAGGCTATCAGGCAATATGAGTTAGGAGATATATCGTGAGGTAAATGGAAGGTCTACTGGAGTTTATAACTCCTTTCGTGAGGAGATTCATAACTTCACCAACAATGTTCTCATTCTAGAACATTGTCCTCGTAGAGTGGTGTTAATAATACTATACCTCAAATTGCTCCTTCCCTGAGAGATTTCTGCAGAGGGGGTAGGCATCTTTATAATCATGTATTTAGGCACCAAATCCCTAAAGGTCCAAGAGCTAACAACGTTGCAGGGAGCAGCTGACCCTGTGGTTCTGTTCCCTCCATTTCATTGGAGCCCAATTCACTGGCTGGGTGGAAGAAGGGACCTTCCAGGTAGGCCCATTTCCCCACTCAGGTCTAGATGGAAGGTCAGGTGAGGTGGGTAAAACTGGAATTTCCAACTGGGGAGTAGTTTGCACTGTCGTATGGAAGCCTGCTCTTAACTCCAAGGTTGGGATGTGCGTACTTTTGAATGCAGCTCTAGAGATAATGCTTCCTTCCGGTAGGATTACATCCTCTCATTCACTGCCCGGCCAAAATAACTACTCCATATTTGGTTCCAGCATGGGATCATATTTGTTTGGCACCATGAGCGCATGTCCCATTGTGCATTTCAGCACACTGCAATGTTCACACACACACACACACACACACACACACCAAAGCACTGCTGAATCCAGACGCTCCTAAATTATAAAGCTATTTATTCTACAATTAAAGTATCATCTTTAAACTTAGGATTAAAGAAAAAAGTTAGTGTGCTAAAGAATATAAAGTACTACCGCTACGTATAATTTCTATAGCACTACTAGGCATATGCAGCGCTTTACCGCTAAGATTTTTTCAGACAGGTCCCTGCCCAGTGGGCTTACAATCTAAGATAGACAAGGGTGAGGGGACCACAGGGAAAGACAGACACATACACATTTTACAGAAGGGGAACTGAGGCTGAGAGGTTGTGACTTGCCCAAGGCCAGCCAGTGAGTTCATGGCTAGGGCAGGATTTGAACCCTGGCTCCCCAGGTCCACATCCAGCACTATCAACTACACCACACTGGCTCTCAGTGTGAGAGCGGAAACTTGCTAAACTAGGGCTGAAACCCGTTCTTGCTGCTTTCAAGTTTCTCAGCGAGAAACATGTTTCTCAGCTTGTTCTGCAAAACAAGAATGAGCCAAGAAATGGCAGCTTCTTGCTCCTTCTCGCCAAGAACTCAAAGACTTTTATAACTGACAAGAACTGGCTCAAAGGCACTGGGGACTGGCTTCCTCAGCGCACCCTTGCCAGGACTTGTCAGTTACAAAGTCCTTTTGCAAATCCCTGCGTGGGGGGAAACAGCAGAGATTTGTTCTCTCTCCTCCCCGCACAGCACCTTGCAAAGGGGCTTGGCTAGGTGCTTCCCAAGGTCTGTGTGTCTCGCCTCTTCACCAAGCAAGTCTTGCTGAGAATTTGGACCAGGTATCAAGATCAAGTGAGATCTCGAGCTTGGTTCTCATTCTCACGAGATTTCTCGTGACAATTATTTAAATACTCATTTCATCCCTAAACAATGAATAGGAGATTTTAAACAAAACCCTTCTCCCTCGCTGCCCCGCACGCCTGCAACTCCCTCCCTGCCCACATCTGCCTTGCTCCTTCCCTCCGTACCTTCAAATTTCTCCTCAAAACCCACCTCTTCTGCTCTGCCCTTCCTAACTCCTGCTAACCATCCCCACCCAGGATTATCCCCCACCTGTTATCTGCAAACTCCCAATGTACTGTAACCAAGCCAAGAACATGCACCTGAGTTCTCGCATCCTCGTGAATGTTGCATCCCTTGTCTCTCCCTCTGTTCCCCCTTCCCTGTCTCCTCTCCCCCTGTCTTCTTTAGATTGTGAGCTCTCGGGCAGGGACCGTGTCTATCTTGCTCTCTGTAAAGCGCCAGGTACATTGCTGGCACTATATAAATGCTTAATAATAAATAATAATAATCCATCAACTTTTAATTTGGGCAGGAAAACAATGAGCCTAACAGAGGGCAGGGCAAGAGAGGCACTTGAGAGGGAGACTATGGAAATACAATACATGTGAGAGTGGGAGACTCCACATGATTCCCCCCTAACACAGGACTATTTGCATAAAGGCGAATGAAAACCAGAATATGTACTCATTGGTGGTGGGAGGGTTTTTTGGGGTTTTTTTTACAGGCTCTTAAACCTTGCCTCTAACCAGAAGAAACACATTGATTGTGTGAACAAAGCAGGAGTGCAAGACCACAGGGCTTTAATGAGCTACTCTGGACTAAGTGGTTTGCAACAGATTGCAACCTCAGGGTTCTAAGGTGTTCCTATGTGAGGTAACTGTTGTAGGGATAAAAGCCCTCAGGGTATGGGTCACTTCAGTGAACCAGACTTTGGCTCTGGCCTAAACTCATGTCGGGTCAGAGGCTTCTCATTCAGAGAGAAGCGAATCCCAACAGGAGCCAGTTACTGGAAATAGGAACCTTATTTTCCCAAGTCAGTAAATTGGCTGACTGTAAATTGTACTGCCTTGTGTATGCCTGAGAACAGGAATTACACTAGAAGTTTGTGTGATAAGAACTCTCAGCCAGCCACACTGGCTCCAATAGAAGCCATATTGGTACATTATTGTAGGAGGTAGTAAGAGATGACTCATGCATGTTTATGATACCAGTGTACTATGAATTTGACACTTTGTAGAACAGAACTCATACATATGAATATTCCAGTGAGCTTACTCCTCATTGGACAGGTTTGTGTTCTTTGTCTAAAAACCCATAAATACATATAAGGGAGTCTCTGGGACCCCAGATGCTCTGGTCCAGCCCAACTGTCCTGTGCCTCCCAGCACTGGAGTGAATCAGCCTTTCAACTCTACACTGGTAAATAAACCTTCTTTTACTTTGACATTTCCCTGTGTCTGACTCCGTACCTTTGATATCCTTATGGTCTAGCTGTTAAGCAGCCAACCCTGAAGGGGTTAAATTCCCAACAACTGTTCATGTGAACGATCCCTTGGTTTCTCATGCTCTAGGATGTGGAAGCAATGGGCATTTTTACACACACTTTAAAGTGCTGGTCTTTCAGTCTTCTGGGTTTACAAGTCTACAAGTAAGTTACGGATGCATTCTTCACACACACACACACACACACACACACACACACACACACACTCTGCCCTGAGGCAGTTCCTGGATACATTCTTCACAAAACACTGCCCTGAGGCAGCCTAAAGTAGCCGCAACTGTAGACTTGAGGGGCTGCCATGGAAACCAAGTGACCACAGCTACCTGGAGCAAAGCAGTTTACCAGGAGAACCTTTTACACACAAAAGTTCTTGGAGAAGTTCTATGTGTAAAAACTTTTCCTGGTAAACTGCTTTACTCCAGGCAGCTGTGGTCACTTGGTTTCCATGGCAGCCCCTCACATCTACAGCTGCTGCTACTTCCTCAGCTGAGCTGCTCCCTCAGGGCAGTGCGTGTGTGAAAAATGCAACCGGAACTTACTTGTGGACTTGTAAACCCAGAAGATTGAAAAATCCGGAACTTTAATGCGTGTGTAAAAATGCCCACTCTCATTCACCATTCTGGGTGACCTCAGCCTGGTAGGTCGTTCTGTTCATTCCTTCTACAAGAAGGAATGAACACTACGTGAGGTCTGAAGGGTAAGCAAAGGAAAATAATTATCTTCCTGGATAATTCCATGGTCATGTTAGTGCCTGCCGGGACAGCTCTTGGAATTTTGGCTGACAGGAAGTGTGAGTGGGGTAGGGTAAATAAATATTAAGAGGTCTCCTCTCATCCTGAAAGACTTTGAGTCTTTCCTCTGGGGTCCAGTAAAAGGACGGAGAAGTCAATCTGCCTGTCTACCAGTGGATTGGAACTGGTTTATTGTGGAGAATGAAGGAAAGGCAGAGAGATGGCAAAATCTTGCACGTTTATGCTGATGTGTTCCTGGATATTCAGCTCTTCTAGCTATGTTCAAGAAAAACCAGAGTAAACAGGGCAGTCTTTCCCTTTACTCCTTTGCTCTGGCTGAGTCCTTCATGCTGCAGAAGACAGCAGCTTGTTCTGTGATTTGATTTAAGGAAATCAGATACCTTCCCCAAGCAATTAGTTTCTCATCATGGCGGCTCTGCTTAATGTCTAGGGTCCAGTGATCTCTACCTGACAGCATCCTGTATTTAAGAGACATGGAGATAATCGGGGGGTATAAGTTACATTTGAGCAATTTCTTTTAGCTAAGGCTGGAGTCTAATTGGAAATATTTGGTCTTGTTTTTTTAGCTCTTCCCTGCCCTTATTTTATTTTTATTTATTCTCCTGCCCTTGTGGTGTTTTTTTTTTAATTGTTGATGTTTTAAAATTTGTTTTTATGAATGTTTTTAGTTGTACGTCACCCCGGCATGCCGTAGGCATATGGCGCGACTCATAAATGCATATAATAAATAAACTTAACCTCGACTCTAATTAATTTTAATGAAGTTTACAATTATTGTTGCAAAAAGGATGAGTTAAATATTTATATTAAATTATTCTCACACTACCTCAGGATTAGACTGACTGTAGAATATTATTATGGTTTTCTTTTAAGTTTTTAGTTTTCTAGCATGTGAATTTCATCCTCTGCAGGAAGAGGGGGATATGAGAGTTATTTTCATTCTTTTATTTAATAGAAAGATTTCTATTGGCATTATTTTGTATGTTTATTTTTAAATTTTGAGGCAAAATTTAAAAGCTTGGTGCCTCTTTAACACCTAAAAATCTGTCTCCCAAATCCTCAAAAATGACCAATGATGGAAAAGTTGCTATTGCCCAACTGACCTTACAAGGAGCTGTTCTTTAAAGCTTCAAAGTGACAAGTACAGGAGATGCATTGCATAGACAGCCAAGAAGGTTTCCGCTAGAGCACTTTATTATTGCATCCATTAAAATTATCCAGTGATATTAAATGTTTCTAATTTGTAAAAGAATGTCTGTCTTAACTGGTGTTTAAACATAAGTGCATTTTCTCCCTAATTCCGTGGAGAATATGAAATGATTACATTTGTGGGTTATTGCTTACCAATGCTTCATAGAGTGTATAGAACACAGCTATCTTGTGTCACTTTCCCTGTATCTAGAAAGGGCACAGGAGACCTTTCCACACTGCCTGTCTGTAAGAGACCTGCGTCCAGGCCTCAGTAAGGTTGTCAGCTTTTGTCATTCGCAGAACAAATGATTTTCATTGTGTGCAGAAGAGAAGCCAGTTTTCTGTCTGCACTCTGTGACAAGGATAGAGAAGAGGAAAGAATCAGCTACAAACTTCACTGGTTTTCCAGGCTGCTTTGCTATTAGCTGCAGCACCAAGTTTCCTCTAGCTGTGGAAATTAGGAAAGCAATGCATAATTGCCAGTATGGGAGAACTCAACTCGGCTGATGATATTCTTCATGAATTTATTGTTGGCGAAAGATGCTGACTCCATTGTTAGGACTGAATAATGAAGACCCTATTGAAATCTAAAGCCTAGATGCAGCCACACGGGATGCCTAGGGCAGGCTACCACACCTTGGGCAACCTTAACCCACCCTGGGCAGCTGGACCACGTGATGCAGTGTTTCTTGTGGCTGGCAGCCGCCAAATATTCCCCTGCCATGTGACAGGGCAAGCAGCTGGCTGCGACGTGACATATCCTCGGAAAAAGGCAGAGGACGTGCCACATAGCAGCCTTACCCCAAATGAGAAACCACTTTTCCCAGGAGAGAAAGTAAATCACTCTGGAGGTCTGTTTATTCCTCACTCCTTTGCTGTGAAATTAGTAGCCACGGTGGAGATAGCTTTTGCAGTTTTACATTTTATTATTATTTATACCAAATTCTTTTTGTTATTCTTGAGACCTGGACTCAGGTTTCTTACAGACAGGCAGTGTGGAAAGGTCTCCTGTGCCCTTTCTAGATAACAGGGGAAATGACACAAGATAGCTGCATTTGATATTACAGAATATGAAGTATTGATAAGAAATAACCCACAAATATAATCACTTAATATTCTCCATGGAATTAGGGAGAGAATGCATTCATGTTTAAACACCCGTTAAGACAGACATTCTTTTACAAATTAGAAAGATTTAATATCACTGGATAAATGTAACGGATACAATAATAAAGTGCTCTAGCGGAAACTTTCTTGGCTGTCTATGCAATGCAGCTCCTGTACAGGTGTCACTTTGAAGCTTTAAAGAACAGCTCTTTGTAATGTCAGTTGGGCAACAGCAATTTTTTTCAGCATTGGTCATTTTTGGTTGAAAAGACTAAAATAGAAGGAAACATCATCTGTGAATGTGTAAATGCAGTGAATCAGAAAAGCTCTGGGAGATGGGGATGTATCAGCCTCCAAAAGGTGGCGTCAAACCAGGAAAGTGTAAACCTATTAGCTTCTCTTCTATAGTGTTCAATTAAAGCGTAGAAGCAGTGAGAGGTAAATTAGAACCTGATAGTGTAACAGGAGATGTGACCATGACACTCAAGACACAGAAGATGCTGTTGTGACATGATATGACATTTTCCAACTCTTCTCGTATAGACTGGAATATTTGGCATCAGATGATGGTGATTAACAGGTGCCAGTGAATGTTTGTTTTGATCCTACCAGAAGAAAGCATGCCAAACGCTTCTAGCATGGAGGTGACTCTCTAGACCAGGAGTATGATGATTCCACAAACTGGTGGTGGTGTGTGTCTCTGTCTGTCTGTCTTTCCTTACGTCTGGAGAACCTTAGCCAGTGCACTGCAGGAAAATAATGTGAACCTGAAGTCATTAGGTGTTTGCACCAACATGTGTCCCATTCAATTTAATAGGACTCATGTCAGTGCAAATGGACAGTGCAGGTGCCTAATGGTTTCAGTTTGTGCCCAAAGGCTAATTCTTAGAATTAGCATTGTAACTGTATTTTCAATAGAAATAATAAGGCAAGTATTTAATATTTATTAATAATAGTGATATTTATAACTATTAAAAAGGTGATCATCGCTGCATTACCTAGGCTTATTAGCGAATGACATTTCTGGTTCAAACAAGCATCCACTTCACAATCTCCGATGTCATCAAACTATTAAACTTTAGAGGTGGGAAAACATCTTGTAACTATAAGCTTATTGGTGCACTAGCGTTTAAAATACAAAAGAGAATACAGTCAGTTCTCTTGTGAAACATCTAAGGAATTCTCTCCTAAGATTTTTCTTGTTTCCAATTTTTGTTATTGTACTAAATAATTTTCCTGGAAGAACATTTTTCCTCTCTGCTTTGCAAGCCCGAGAGAGAGAGAGTGGTTTCCCTGCTGTTGGTCTCAAATATAAGTGATAGAGACAAAGTAGTATGGAATTGGATGACATCTTTTATTGGACCAGCTTCTGTTGGTGAGAGTATAGAAGCTTTTGGACCACATGGGCGCGTTCTCAGGCATGTAACAAGTAACTATGGACTGAAAAAAGACACATCTAATTAAAGCAATCACTGGGGAAGGGAGCTGTGAAGAAAAAAAAAAGTATTGATTCTTTGGCCTCATTGTTTTTAAATACCGTTTCCCCCATACAGTTCTCTTGCCATCGCACCCCAGAAGAAGACAAGCACACTGTTCTGGATTTTAAAGGCCGCGCTCTTTATTCTAATTACAATGCAATCAGAGGAGGGTTCAGCCTGCAGGGTCCAGGCTCAACAATGCTAACTACTACCGAAGGTGGCCTGATGTCCCCTCAGTGACATCCCTAATGCTAATTAACCATTTAGGTCGCTCTCACACCAACTGTCTGGATGGTTGAGAAGGCATCCCTGCCTTGTAGCAACCCGAAGCAGGAAAGGAGGCGATCACCCCATCCAGGACCACTCCTGTCCTCGGTTGCGTGGCTCATCCCTCCCTAGACTAACCTGGCTGTCCCTGCTCTTGGTTCTGCCACTGCACCTGAGGACTGGAGGGTGGCAAATGTAACCCTGATATTTAAAAAGGGATCCAGAGGTGATCCTGGAAACTGCAGATCAGTAAGCTTGATTTCTGTGCCAGGCAAAATGGTGGAAACTATCATTAAGAACAGAATCGCTTGGCCTGTTGATAAACATGACCTAAAGGGGAAGAGTTAACATGGATTTAGCAAAGGTAAGTCATGTCTCACTAATCTGCTGGAATTCTTTGAGGGTGTAAATAAGCATGTGGACAAGGGAGACCCTGTAAAGATAGTATACGTGGATTTCCAGAAAGCATTTGATAAGGTCCCACATAAAAGACTCTTGACAAAATTAACAAGTCATGGGATAGAAGGTAGTGTCTTACTAGGATTGGTAACTGGTTAAAGGATAGGAAGCAAAGAGTAGGACTGAATGGTCAGTTTCCACAATGGAGAGATGTAAAAAGTGATGTGCCCCAGGGATCTGTATTGGGACTGGTGGTGTTTAATGTATTCATTAATGATCTGGAAAAGGGCGTTAAGAGTGAAGTGATCAAATTTTTAGATGACACCAAGTTATTTAAGGTAGTTAAAACACAAACAGACTACAACTGTGAAGAACTACAACAGTATCTTACGAGAGTGGGTGCCTGGACATCTAAATGGCAGTTGAGATTTAATGCGGACAAGTGCAAAGTGATGCACATAGGGAACAATAACACAAACTATGAGTACACAATGCTGGGTACTAAACTAGGAGTTACCACTCAGGAAAAGGATTGGGGAGTGAGTGTGGACAATACACTGAAATCCTCAGCGTGCAGTGTGCAGTGTAGTCAAAAAAGCAAGCAGAATGTTAGGAGTTATTCACAAAGGAATAGAGAATAAAACCGAGGATGCCTCTATACAAATCAATGGTGCGACCACACCTGGAATATTGTGTGCAGTTCTGGTTGCCCCAACTCCAATAAGACATAGCTAAACAAGAAAAAGTACAGAGAAGGGCAACGAGAATGATAAAGGGTATGGAACAGCTTCTGTACAAAGAGAGGCTTGACAAGAGAGAAGAGAAGTCTGAGAAGGGACATGATAGAGGTTTATAAATCTTGAGTGGTGTGGAACGAATGTTATTTACCCTCTCAAATAGTACTAGAACTAGGGGACACTACATGAAACAAGCTGGTGGCAGATTTAAAACAAATAAAAGGAAGTACTTTTTCACTCAATGCATAATTAACTTATGGAATTTGTTGCCAGAGGATGTTGTCGATGCACCCAATGAGACACAGAGACTTATATTGGTGTAAAACTGGCCGCACTCTTTATTAAATCATCCACTTGTAGGCAGGTGGGGAATTGCACCTTGCAATTTGGGTCCAATATGCCATTTAACTAATATGAACTTATTAACTCAGGTACTACCCGGATCTGCCCTCCGTTGACAGTATCCTACACAAAAACTCCTCCCTTCCTTCGACAGGGCAAGGCCGAAGGGAGGTGGGGGGAGAACCCACTGTGGGCTTGAGTAAGAAGTGAAGTGTCCACCAGGTCCGAAGACAGTGCCTGTCCCTGCAGACCCTGTTAAGACACCACTCCCAGGGAGCATGATCCCAGTGCCTGCTGTGCCCTGCATTCCACTGTGTATCATCTCCCCATCTCTTAATGAGATGACTCTTACTACCTTAATAACCTACCTATTAAACTTTTGCTGGCATACTGGACCCCTGCTGAGTGCGACATTAAATTAACTTTATCCAATTCCTGTATACTGTAGAGAACTTGTCTCGTTCTCAATCCTTTACCTCACGTTAAATTCAAATTCCCTTTTTTAATTAGCAGAATCGGAGCTACGAACAACAACAATCTATTTATAGTTGCCAATTAACCATTATGGTAATTAACCTATTTAGCCTACTCAGCACTGTCGAGGAGGCAAAATCACGGTCCTTCTAAAATAAGGCTACCCACCAAAATTCCTCCTCGGTCCCATAGTGGCAACTGTTTTAAAACCACAGTGCTAGAGGGAGGTGAGTGGGGCTGACTCTTTGCGCCTCCGATTCTGGAATGCCGCTCCACGCGGCAATGCAGAGGTCCGCCCCTCCTAAAAGGAGAGGTCTCGCTATCAGGACGGTTGCCATGCAACCCAACTTCAGGCAACGGAGTGGGCTCTCTAACGAGCCTCCTTGCCAAGGCCACTCGTGAGTCTCTCCCTGAGTGGGGCCGCAGCAAATACCCCGTTGCCACCATTTTGGCAGCGAAGGGGACTTGTCAAGGTCAGTAGTATAGCTAGGTTTAAAAAAGGACTGGATAAGTTCTTGGAGAGTAGATCCATTAATGGCTATTAACCAAGTAGTTTACGGGATTAACTTCTTACTGGGAGTGAACAACGGGGAATGGATTGCCCATTGTGACTGTTAGTTCGTCTCCCATGCGATCGAGATTGGCCACTGTCGGAGACAGGATGTTGGGCTTGATGGACCATTGGTCTGACTCAGTACGGCACTACTTATGTTCTTATTGTTTGCCCTTAGCCCTGTCGCTTAAGGAGATGTCTTTGTTAATATTCTAAAATCAACTTTTAAAAAACTGACTGGACCCCTGCGACTGCAAACCACCAGCCTATGTTTGACTGTTTCGCTCCCATGACCCTTCCTCTGATTTAAAAGTGGCACTAACTTCTCCTTTAGAACCCTGAGGTACATCTCGACACCCCTGTCTGACAAGTGTACGCCGTCGTCCCAGTAAAGTTTGGGTCTAAAGAAATGAATCTCGTTATGAGCGATGCAGTTCCCATCCTTTTCTAGCACTAGCCTGCCCACTTCCCTATTAATTTTTCTCCTCACTCTATCTACTTTACCAGGTGTGATGGCATCATGCCACTTGATCCATATGATCATGTGTGTCCAAATGAACCTTGTGCGGGGTAGGATACGGATTCTTTCCACCCAATCCATCTTAATCCTAACCAGTAACTTTAACCGGGGTTGTCTTGGTAAGTTAGTTTCCCTGAGGTGAATGACAATGAAATCAGGATGCCGGCCAGCTGCTACCCTATGGAGAAGTGGCATGAGTTGTTCCCAGAGCATGCCGATCCTGGCTCGCTACACTATTTCCACCGAGTCACCAAGTTCTAGCTGCGCTCCCCAGTGAAATCTGCATGCTGTCTTGGTGGCCCAGTGGATGATGCTGTGACCCACAATCTAAATCGGCTTGTGAGACTCCTTGGCCACCAATTCTGTAATATGAAACAAGGAAACAATGAATAACGTTTGCAGACAGGCTTCAACTGGGGAGAGACTGGACCTAAGTGCAAAAGGCGGTAGAACACCACCTGCCAATGTCACGTATTGGGGATTCGGGAAGGCTTTCAGCCGCAACAAACCTGGCCACCCCAATTCTGAAGGAGTGGGACCCAAATTTTGTGGTGGCAATTACTGCCATGAGCTGGTGCCTAGTGAGGACAGAACTATTGCCATGTACTAGGAGTTGACCCAGAACAGTGGGGTGTATGGCCAGATATCGGCTAACTGCTGCCATGGGGCATAGGCATCACGAACCCGTTGGGTGCAGGGTGATCAGGTGACCTGCGCCTCTCTGATCAGTTTTAGAGTAGCACAGACGGATTTGCACTGCATTCATGAGGACCCCTACATCCTGCACTCTGACTGCTCTATCACTTGGGGACCTGCGAGACAAAGCCACCAGTTCGCTCACATGGACTGCACCATAGAAAGCCAATTTGAAAGCCGTACCAAACAAAGAAGCCTCATCCTTTGAAAAACAGACTCGTACAAGTGTGTCATCCAGTATCTCGAGGATGGCAGGCGTGATGCAGCTGAGCAGGAGCAGGCATGCTGGGTGCGAGGCCATGGCCAGGACACCTACCTGCTCTGCAAGCTGTTTCTGGGCCACACTGGGGCCAACACCACACTTCCCGGCTCTGAGGAAGCAGCGCAGCAGCAGTGGCGCCGGCAGCAGATTGCAGGTGGCATTGAGAGACCAGAGCAGAGATGAGGTTAGTGGGGCTGGATTGGAGGGGAGGGGGCAGCCTGGAATCCAGTGGTGGTGGGGCTGGTCGAAGCAGCACAGGCCTGCTTCGACCAGTGGGGGTGCTGAGGACTTGGGGTTGGTGCTTGGTTTGTCCCTGCACACACTGCATGCTTGTTTGGGCCTGGGAGGGGATGCCAGCTTTGCCCTGCATGTGGCTTGAGGTTCTGTTCCCCACCACACACTGTATTTTTATGTTGGGGGTGTGTGCGTGTGCCAGCTTTGCCTTGCCATGCAGTGAGCTTGGTTTGCTTCCGCTTATTCTGCATTTTTATGTTAGGGTGTGTGTGCCAGCTTTTCATCCCTGAAGTACAGTTTAGACAGGCTCATAGCTGAAATACTTTGGTGCACAGGACTTGTATGTTAGACTAGCAGAGAATTTGTGTGTTGTTAACTGTGGAGCACAGAACTTGTGTGTAAAAATAAATAACATCAGAAATCCCAAAAAATGGTATCCCAGAAGAAATGAAGTGTGTCTTGTTAAAGGTTGCTGCCCTCATGCCTGAACTACACTTCAGTCAAGCTCACAGCTGAACTACTTTGGTGCACAGGACATGCGTGTTAAATTCACAGAGTACTTGTGTCTTAAAAAAAAACTTTGGAGGACAGGACTTGTGTGTTAAACTTAGTTTTTATTTATTAAAGAAATGAATTGCATTTTATTGTTACTGAACATTTATTTGTACAACCTTGGAGTAGCCTTGATGCCCCTTCCCAGTGTAGTCTCTGATGTGTGGATTCTTTGACAGTCAGATGCAGGCTTGAAATTGAACCTTATTTAAGTTAGCTTTTTACATTCACACAAGTTATGCAAATTAGGAGTGGAGCCATGCAAATTAGAGGTGGGCCCATGCAAATTAGGGGCTGGGCAACATGCAGCCCAGAGTCGGGAACAAACCAAATATTCCGGCCCTCAGGATGAATCAAGTTGAACACCCCTGCTCTGGAGGAAGGTATCCACTCTCTCCTGCCTGGAAGGGTGGGGCTCATTCCTTAGGCACTTCCTGTCTGGGCTCTCCTCCCTGTACTTAGAGGAAGGAAGACTGTGCCGCCCTCCTCTCTGCGGTTGAGGTGGGGGCTGGTTAAATGGTCCCTGTACCTCCTCATCCCTCCCTCCTTTAGGTTGTTCAGAATCTAGGTGGTCCCTGCAGCCGCTGCAGTGGGGGCTTCCACAAGCTGCAATAAGACAACCTCACAGACCCCCATTCTTTGAGGGACTGGAGTATGGCCTCAAAGGGGTCGTTGGAGGGGCCTGCATCCCCCCCTCGCTTTCTTGATCCGTGGCTTGCCTCCTGCCTGGGGTAGCCTTGCCCTTTTTGACCGGGCCCTTTCCCTTCTTATTACCACCCTCCTTTGACATGGTGCCAGCTGTTTTCTTTTGGCGAGGGGTGGGATGGGCAGGCCACTAACCAACACCCCACACCAAGACTCCAGACTCACTAGCCAGCTGGGGCCCCCTGGTCAGAGGAACCCTCCACCAGACAGTGGGGGAGCACGGGGCCTACGGGGCTGCTCTGGTTTAGGGAGGGGCTCTGAGCACCCTTTGTCACTAGCCCCCGGGTAGCTGTGCCTCAGGGGCCCACATGCCCCTGCACCGGGTCCCTGTGTGTGCGTGTGTGTGTGGGGAGAATGGGACAAGGACAGCCCACCCTGTTGTGAAAAAATGGGGGGTGGGGGTGGATTTCCGCACCCTTCACCCCCCACTGGCTGAGATTCAGGTCACTAGGCCCTGCTGAGTCGCTGCACTGGGCAGGGCTCAGAGAAAGCTGCTGATCACTATGAAGGAGTTCCCGGAGGCAGCCGCTGCCGGGATTCTACCTGCGCAGGTTGCCCGCTGTGCATCATCGGGCCTGCTCTGCACAAACTGCTCCTAGTCCTGGAAGCATCGAAGGGGCCACCTGATGTTTCTGCTTCTCGCTTGCAGGGACAGCCTGCCCTGTCCGTCCCTGAACTCAAAATGGCGCCTGCCGATCTCACGATTCAAGAACTGCCTTTTTTGCGCCTTTGCCACTTGGTTGCCATGGCAACCATGCACAGCCTGCAGCTTGCCTCTTCCTTTTATTTGTGGGGGGGAGGGGGAGCAGGGACAAACCCCCTTCTCTCCCACGAACACCGGCCACAAGGGGCCGCTGCTGGGAGGAGGGAAACTCCAAGTGGTTGCTTTGATTAGATATACCTGTCTTGCATTTTCACAGTCCCTAGTCCTGACATGTTGCATGTCTGAGGAAAGGTCCTGTGTGGCCCAAAACCTGGTATACTCTCATCAATAGTAGTTGGTCCAATAAAAGAAATCATCTGAACTACTTTGCTTCCATCTTCTGCAAGATGAAGTCTCAATTGAATTCCAATAATGGGGCCTTTCCACACCCACATTAAGGGAGACATATCTTATAGACAGAAAGGCAGAAATTTCCGGTGGCCTGATCTAGTTCCTGCTGATGTGAATGGAAAGACATCCGATGACTTCACTATAAGTTGGGTAGGTTCTTAATGAACTGTAGCTTTCTGAATGTGCCTTTGGAGCTTGTACTAATACTCACAGAAAAGAAAAAGGTTCTTACCTCTGGACTGTGCAGACCCGAAGCCTGTTGCTAGGAGGTAAAGGCTAGCCTGCTGGGGACGGATATGTCAGTGTCCGGCCCGCACATCACAATTCTTGCTCTTAAGTGAAAGCAGTGTTACTATTCTGGCTTATTTTTTCTCCTATGTTTCAGACATGAAGCAAAAGAAATGTCATGGCCGTACTTACACAGAGCAACCAGACCAGTTTGAAAGAGGGCTCTTATGCATGACCTCCGCTGAATGCATTTGAGATTGATGGCATGCAAGTCGTGGCATGTTACTGAATTTCCCAAGTCTTGTTAGTTCATTGCTAAGAGAGCAATTGCAACACCAGTCTATCAAACTCCATACACCTGTGTGCCTCACTCTGTGGAAGGTTTATCACATCGTTCAATCTCAGTCTTTGTGGCTGGAAGAAAACTGATATTTGCTTCATATTGTCTTATGAAGAATGTTGCTCTCTCTAGTGCATTTGCTCTCAGCATGGAGAAAGAACACCGAAGTGGTTATGCTATCAAAGCCAAGTTGATGGATGTAATTGATATATGTCCATAGCAGAGATCCTTGCTGGCAGGAGCCTGATCCTTTAAGCTGGAGGGTTTTCTTGTTGTTGTTACCTAGCTGTTCGAGTGTGCTCCATCTCCTATTGAGAAGCTGCTTCAAAAAGCTGTTGAAAAGCTATTCAGATAATCTCCATTGTCAGTGCCCACTTATCCAAAATGTCTTTAGGACAGATTTGTTATTAAAAAATCTTTGCAATAACATGCTAATGCAATTCCTGCATCTGCCCCTCAAAAATCTCCATCTTTGCATGGTTTAACCTATCACTAAAATCTGCCACTGTACCCGAGGACTGGAGGGTGGCAAATGTAATCCCGATATTTAAAAAGGGAACCAGAGATGATCCTGGAAACTACAGAC
>QEPC01012687.1:3332561-3407243 GCA_003113815.1 Sphenodon punctatus
TACACTGCTGGCGCTATATAAATGTTTGTTAATAATAATAATAATAATAATAACAAGGGGGACTGGGAGTCAGGAATCCTGGGTTCACTGGGAGGGGAGTGGGGGCTAGTGGGTTAGAGCAGGGGGGCTGGGAGTCAGGAATCCTGGGTTCTTGGGGAGGGGAGTGAGGCTAGTGGGTTAAAGCAGGGGAAACTGTGTGTGGTAAAATGGACGTTTGGAAATCCTAAGAGAGATGTCACTGCAAGTCATGCAATTTCAGTTGTGGTCAAAATGCTGGAAATGGGATGTGCGGCGTAAAATTGGACTCAGGCTGTGACTGGGGTGCTTTACAAGGATGGGTCCCTGTGTTTTGGGTTTATACATTATTTATTTTAAGCTTGATGTGCATGTAGACTGTGTTTTCTTCCATCCAATGTTAACCCTGGGAACTCCTTGCTGCTGGGTTATGCCATGCCACTGGCCTACTGTCCCCCTAACTGCACCTACCATCCCCCTGGCTCCGCCTACCATCCCCCTGGCTCCGCCCCAAGGCCCGCCAGCCTTACTGCCCCAGTGCCCCTCCAACATCAAAACCCACCAGCCGCCCCTGATTAATCCTGTTCATTTGGCGGGGGGCGGTTCATTTTAAAAATGATTTTAAAATAAAATACATTTTTTTTAAAAATCACTGTACATGTACAAAATGGCTGCCGGACCATTCCGCACATGCATGCCCTTTTCCAAAATGGTGGGGGCAGCATCGCTGCTATTTTGGAAAAGGACAGTGGTCTGCACATGTGCAAAATGGTCACTGCACATGTGCAGACTAGCTGCCCTTTTCCAAAATGGTGGCAAGCAATGCTGCCAGTTCCATTTTTGAAAAGGGCACATATGTGAAGAATGGTCTGGCAGCAATTTTGTGCATATGCAGTGATTTGAAAACATTTATTTTAAGTTAAAATGGCCACTGGGGCTGTTCTACGTATGCATGACCTTTTCCAAAATCATGCTGACAGTCTTGCCACCATTTTGGAAAAGGGCAGCCAGTCTGCTCATGTACAGAATGTCTGCCCTTTTCCAAAGTGGCGGCGATGCTGTCGGTGCCATTTTGGAAAAGGGCACGCATGAGAAGAATGGCTCTGGTGATCATTTTGCACATGGGCAGTTTATTAAACTTTATTTTAAATTATGAATTAAAGCAAACAACCATTGCTTATTCATTCATTTTTGTATCCTTATTTACAATAATGAATGCGGCTCCATTTGTTTTAGTAACTTTACAAATGAAAATGAATTCCACACCCCTAGTTTGTATCTTTTTTTAGGATGTAGGATTTTTTTTGCTCTTTACAGTTTACTGGCCACAGACTTCACTTCAAACATCTTTAAATGCTGCATGCCAGATTCTTCAATAGGCTGGCGAAGCTACACTGATTCACACCTGCTGACAAGAGGGCTTTGTGTTTTATATGTCATGAATACATCATCCAAAATTAGTTCTCTGCGGGGAAGACGGGGGGATCATAAGGAAATGTGAACAGCCCTACGCTTGGCAAGAGTCCAGCAGATGCTCTCAAGTATTGTGTACACTATAGATTAGTACAGCCAACTCCTGTTTTCATTGACTTAAAAGGAAACAAGTTTGGGCCTTTAATTATAGGGACGGAAAACCCCAAAACCATTTTTTGAAACTTTTTTACAGTTTCTATCATTTCTTTGGTGGTGTTAATCATAATGTTTTGACATAATATCCAAGGGAGTTGCAGGAAATTTGTTTTACAAACTGTTTTTTGTTTTTAATAGTTTCTGTCATTAATCTTAAAGTCGGTTATAATTTATGCAGCTTTTAAAACTAACAAGATAAAAAAAAATCTCAGATGCATTAAAAAATGATCTAGGGCTTTGCTTAAACATACTTTGGTTAGCTCAAACCCTCTCAGGAGTCTTCTCACATTCTCTTCTTCAATCAGCGTTAGCTATTCCAGAATAGCTAGAATTCTTGGGCAGTTTATGGTGACTGGTGCTAATCCCCCAGTTAACCAAACTTCAACTGTGTTGATTGTGAAAACAGAGGGGCTGATCCTAAACCCCTGCCCATGTGGTATGTATGCATATCCATGTGTGTTGCATGCCATTTACCTGCAGTCTGTGCATGTGCCATAATCCCCATAGTGGGGGTGTGCACAGAGTCCATGGGGAGAGGTGTGTGCACAAGGTGTGTGGGCACTGTGTGTACATCACGTGAGCAGCATGAAGGGGTTAGGATCAGCCTCACTGCAGGTAAAGTATGTTGATGGACTCTTCTGGGGTTCTTAGTCTGGAAGAACTGATGTTGAGGATACACCCTCAGTAACTTTGTATAGCTTGTGTTTTAGAAAGTTTGCTGTTGATTGATGGTGCTATTCTGCCTTTAGTTTTTTCCAATTCCTTGCTTCTGGGTGTGTGCCATTACTTGATATCGTCTGATTTTGTACATAATACAAACAAGTGAATGTCTGACACCTGCCATATGAAGATAGTTTCAGGGATGTGGTGCCTAAGTAGCTTTCTTACAACAAGCCAAATTTCCATTCCTCAACACTATTTTGGCACAAAAATGCTCAAGAAACCAAATTTCATGTGTCAGTGTTTGCTTGGGAAAACAACACAAAATAAATATCTTATAGTATCCTGTCTGTCCTTTGGCAGAATAGAACTTGTGAGATGCATAATCATGATTTGCATCCTTAGCAATAACTTTGAGATCACTAAATTTGTACAGCGAGCCCTGTCGCATTGTGCCTCAGTTTCCTCAAAAGGATTTTGCACTTAGTGGTCCAGGCCTGACATGATCTGGTCTGAATATAGGGTGCTCTTTTCCAATATGTGGAAACTCAGTTTATTTTTTTAAAATTTATTTATTTAATATATTTATATCCCGCCCCCTCCTGCAAACAGCTTGGGGCGGCTAACAAATTTCCATTAAAACAATTAAAAAAATATTAAAACAATCATAAAAATCTTACAAAAACAGGGAGGACAGAAATTTACAAAAAAATAATAAGGAAGGGTAGGGTGATAAAAACCCATTAACCCACCCTCCCCAAAGGCCTGGGCGAACAGCCAGGTTTTACAAACTCGCTGGAATGTTAAAAGGCTCGGGGCCAGGCGAGCTTCCTCTGGGAGGGAATTCCAAAGGCGCGGCGCGGCCACCGAGAATGCCCTCTCCATTGTGGCCCCCCGCTTAACACGGGGGACCTCCAAGAAGGCACCCCCGACAGACCGAAGGAGCCGTTTACACTTTGCTAATAAGCCAGCCCACTCAGCAAAGTATTGTAAAGACCATTTATTTGTATAAATGAAGCTATGAGACTTAAGATTATAAAAATGAAGCAATAGTTTACTTAAGTTCAAATAAAGACATAGTACAAAAGAAACCGTGTCAGTTAAAAATACGTGACTTAGAAAGACATGTCCGTTCAAAGAACAGCTCTGTTACAAGTTCAAAGATCTTAACATCTATAAGATATAACATATGCTCTAAGTATTATTGCTATGGTTGACTCAATGCATCATATTAATATCTTCATATTACCCAGTCCTTTGCCCATACTGCCGTATGAAAGAAGTGAGAGAAGCTTCAGGGAAGGAAGCTTTCTGAAAAATCCATCTTTCCTCTCTCTTCTTATACAGAAAAATATGCTTGGAGGCCAGCTAAAAATGACATCAGATCAAGACTGCGGACAGGGAGGGTTTTCTCAAAATACATAGTGAGAAGCCTGTTGATACATTCTAAAACAGTTTGCTATCATATAAGATAGGATTAACAATGACTAAACTCCAAACAAACAGGGGATGAAAACAGACATGACGGTAACCACCCTTTAACCACCCTTGCATAGGGCACCAATACAGCCCTGCAACATGCATAAATAACCACCAAGGGTGGTTAGCATCATGTCTGTTTTCACCCAAGGCCTCTTCCTGCCCTGCTTGAGAGTCATGTATCTTGAGACTGGCCAACAGAAAATGTGGATTTGTTTGAGAGACAGACTTAATTATATCATCTATTCCAGTATACAGGCTGATTTTCCAGTATCTGGTCAAGAGTTCAGTAGAAAGGTCGCTACAGAGGCTAATTCTGATTTGCAATATATTGAAACACAAATGGTCAAAATATATGCCTATATACAGGATACATGACAGCCCTGTTTGAACACCCTTTGCTAGTTGATACAAAAGTGAATAATAAACCTAACTTGTTGGGAAATGATTGCTGCTACATAAGCAACAAGGAAAGGAGAGAGTTATGGAACACCCGGAAGAGTACAGAGCTGGATTTCCCTGCTCTGTACTCTTCTGGGTGATCGAAGGTGTGAATGTGGTCTAAGTCCCTGAGCATGCTCAGAGGAATTCAGAACCGCTGCAGAACCGAAGTCCACAGGTATTCTCAGTGGGAGTGGACCTGTTTGGGCATGCCCCAAAGTCTCTAAAGGCTCAGTTACCAGGGTGGCTGTAGGAGAAGGACATCATCAGAGAGCTCTCCTGTGTTGAAGGTGTTGCCCAAGCCAGAAGAATTCTGCTGGAGCCTGTCTGAGCCAAAAGGGTCTGGGTTTACTGAGGACTGTGTCTGGCCCAGAGACCCAGGGACCTCTAAGTCATAATGGACTGAGCCTAGCCAGCCATAGAGGATGCCTGGCTGGAGACTGGAAAGGACTATTGGGAAAATGAGGCTTGTGCCTGGCCTATGGGAGTGTATAGGGATATGGGCTATGTATATATAAATGGACGGTGGAAATGTGTGTATAAATAGTCAATGGAGGAATATAATGGAGGAAAATTGTATGAAGACTTGTAAGAGACTGTATATTGTTATAGAGACCTGGTGTTGCAAAAGTAAAGGGCTTTTGAACTAATTCCCAACAGAGACAGTGACTTGGAGGGGTCTAGTCCTGCAAGGGCGTACCCTGAGAGAACTGTGCCCTGTTAATCCATGATTTTGATTAATAAGAAGGATTAAAGAATAAGTGCCAGCAATGGTGTACGTTACCTACCAAACTGAGGCTGCTTATGACAGCTCTTTGTTTGACAGATTGGTATCTCCAACATGGAGAAACATGTTTGTTTTCTTTAGCATGCATTGATGAAATGTAAAGTGGTTTCACAGATTTGCAAATGTGGCAGCTTCAGGATGTATGAAAAGAGGGATCAGATTCACAGTAACACAAACACATTGGAGCACCACAGTAGTATACACTCCCTTTCATCTGAGGATCTTTCCAGGCCTTAATTAAGTCTCGCAACATCCCAATTATGCCCATTTTACAGATGGCTGATCATAGGCATCTAAATTGCATTTTTTCAAGGTCACACAGTGAATAGAGATGGGTCTCAGCCAAAACCATGTACCCAAACACCTTTGAACATCTAAAATCTAGATCCAAAAACTGGGCTTCTCTTGAACCGCAAGTCAATAGCCATCACCAATAGGGTTCTGATTCACGGTACCTGCCGCTTTCTGGGTACTTATTTATAAATTTTTGAGTCAGAACCTCAGCTGCCATATCCTTGCAAGAGCTCCCTTAATTTCAATGGAATTGTCAACTTTTGCCTAACAAGGACAGGCTTCTTTACCCTTAATGGTATATTTCTTATATTTGTTTCCTAACCCAGTTCTGATTTTGATTGGAGACAAAATGAAATTTGACAAATGGCCTTATCTCACTGGGTTTGGAAGCAACGTATGCTGTGATCTATTCTGATTCCCACTCCCCCACTCCTCCCACGTTCCAGAAATGTTAACTATTCTTGTGTTTCTGCTCCAGGAAGTCTGGTTTCTTGCTACTCACATTGTTTGGCATCGTTGTCTTCTTAAGGTTTTGCCCCTAGCTCAGTTCTACTACAGCTTCTGTTGGGAAGGGTGAGTTTTTGTTCTAAATTGATCATCATTATAAATAGAAGGCTGACCTTAGAAGATGCCTGTCTCATGCTTTGCCGCTTCTCAGTTTGTGGGCGACAACATTCACACACGTCTGCATCGCTCTTGTTGACATTCCATACCTTCTGGCCTTTCAAGGACGACTATGGCCTCAATCCAACATTCTGTGTGTAACCCACATTACCACAATGTGGGGCTTTGTGGGCTCTTCAAGAGACTAGTCCGCACAATCTGTTAATGAGTCTGTTTCAGCTGCTGGCCAATGCGTTGGAGCCCATTCCAGCCAAACTCTTAAGCATGTGTGTGAATTTAAGCTTGTGAGTGGTCCATTTAAATATCTTATCAGGCAAAAGAGTGTGGAAATAGGGTCTGAGGCCTTTGTAGTATTGTGGATGAGAATAGTGCATGGCATTTGGCTGGACAGAAGCCCATTCTTGTTAATCTGCATTCTAGTTTAATGTACCTACCTCACACAGTCAGGAAAGGAAACTTTGAACCTCTGCTGCTGCTGGCAGTTTTTCAGACCCATTAATGGGCTCAATCCAACTCCTAATAAAGTCAATGTCTCAGCTCCCATTGTCTTCAATGGGAGCTGGATTGTGCTCAATGTCTCTTACATCCAGTTTTTGTATATTTAATTGTGACATGTAGAGAGGAAACAGCTATTTGAAATTTCTAACTAGAAAACTGCTAAAAACAAAACAGAAAACTAGCTCACTATCAATAGGTTATATTAACAACATAGCCATTGTCAGTGGTGACTGAAGAAATAAAAGGTACGTGCAATGCAGTAAAAAAAAACCTTAAAATAAACTCTAGGACCGATTTCCTTTGCACTGAAGTAATAGTTTAGTTTCGTTTAGTTACGGCCAAAAGCCAACTTAAACTGAAGTAATAAATCTTTCCGAACAGTTTTGAGGTGAAATGAGATTTAAAAGGAAAATGTTACTTATAATTTCTTCCTGGCATCCTGAAAGCCAAAAGCATATAAATCACAATTATACCTAGTGCTTACAATAGTATCATCATTCACCTAAAGATGTGGCATCATATTGCAAACAATAATTAGCCAATTAATTACCCAGATTTTGCACAGTTATACATAACAGGCCTGATACTACTACACTGTTTTATGCAGCCCCTTCAACCAGCCGGGGGATGATTCACCCAGTAAGTTGGAGAAAGTGGCGAGCAAGCACAGAGGTAGTGTTAACTGTTCTTCACTTCCTTACAGCCTACTGGTCCAGCTCAGGGCACTTAATGTGATCACATGTGTTCCTTGGCACGTCTGTGAACCTGTCCTCCACCCCCTGGTATGAAGCCATCTCCCAAATAACGGCACAATTCCCCCTGGGTCTTCATAGAGGTGAAACAAATACCAGATTTTGTATTCACAAATATATGTTGTTCATACTTTGATAGCCTGCTGAATAATAATAATAATAATTAACAACAACAACAACAACAATAATAATAACAATAATAATAAATAATAAATTAATAATAATTTTACATGCACTCGGAACGCTTTACAAAAGTAGATTAAAAAGTTAAAATAATATAAATGCAAAGCAATTTTAAACAGTTTAAAACAGTTATTAAAATTGTATAAATGAGGTAGGGAAAAAGGCAGGACAAAGTACAATAAGGGAACCATCAGTGGATCCTAAAAGCACCTAGAGAATAAATATGTTTTCAGGGGCTTTTTAAAGGTCAGGAGGGAGAAACTGAGATGAACATCCGTAGGGAGCGAGTGCCACATGGAGGAGCTTGCCACAGCAAAAGTCTGCTTGCCTGTCGACTTCAGATGCAATGGCAGAACTCCCAAACAACGGGTGGCTCCTCCTGAGCGCAGATACCCCTCAGTGTGAGGTTCCAGGAGTAGGTCTCAAATCTAGCCAGGGTCTAAACCTTTCAGGGCCCTAAAAACCAGCAGCTCAATCTTAAACTCAGTCCGTCGCTCCCCAGGCAGCCAGTGCAGAGAATGCAGGGCGGGTGTAATATGATCCCAGCTGCCCAGACCAGTAAGCAGCCGTGCTGCCATATTCTGAACAAGCTGCAAGCGACGGATAAGCACTGCCGGCAGCCCGTAGAAGAGGGAGTTACAGAAGTCAAGCCTTGTACTCACCAGGGTCGGGGTTACTGTGGGAAGGTCAGCCCTCGATAAATAGGGGTATAACTTATGCAAATTGCATAGTTGAAAAAAGCATTTCTGAACCACGTCTGACAGCTGGGCTGTCATAGACAGAGTGTGGTCAAAAATGACATCCAAGTTCTTTATCTGGCCCACTACCTCTACCTGGACCCAGGTCATATTCATGGGCCCGAGGGAGGCAAGGGCATCCTTATATCAGCTGTCCCTTCTCGCCAGCATGATATCATCTCAGTCTTCCCCAGATGGAGCATGAGGTAGCTCCGACGCATCCAAGTGGCTGTGTCATTCAGGCATTCCTCCAAGGCAGAGGCTGAGTTGGCAGGGCTCGCGAGGCAAGAGATTCACAGTTGCGTATCATCAGCATACTGATGATACTCAACCCCATGCTTGATCATGACATCCCTAAAGAGCTGCATGTACAAGCTGAACAACATGGGTGAAAGAATAGAACCTGGAGGGATGCCGCAATTCAGTCCCCTCGGGGATGATGCATAACCATCCATCACCACTGACTCCTTCCTTCCAGGTGTGACCGAAAGCACTGATCAGCAGCTCCTGTCACACCAGCAACATTCCTCAGCCACCGAAGCAGCAACCCATGGTCAATTGTATCAAACAATATCAGATATAATAATATCCAAACAAATATTTGGTACTGAAACAAAATCTCCTAACCATGGGAGAATTTGGATATTTCACTTTGGATACCGTGCCTATTTTGGTTATTATTTGTTAGCCCCCTGTTCTCAGTTCCAAAACAACCTATCACAACAGGGGGGTTCAAATGGCACCAATTTATTGTTAAACTTACTAAGGCATGTGAAAAGGTCAGCTTGTACAAAGCCCTAATAATACTAGGCTGTTCACCCCTCTTCAGAGTCCTTGGGGCAGAGGCCTCCTGTCCTTTCCCAGCATGCATTTTGCGTGGGGGTGTGAAGAGACCTGTGTTCACTGCATTTCCCCCGTTGGTGACAATGGGGAAAACACAGTGAATACATAGGTCCAGTCCCAAGTGATGGAATTCCCCCATCCCCTCTATCAGGGTAGACTCCAAATTATACAGACCCTCTTGTTTCTGCCAAACACATAGTGGCAGAGTGTTCTCTTCAGCAGTATGCCCCCCTTCCTCCCAACCCCCCGCCCCTCCAATGAGGTGGCTCTTCTCATAACTCCCATTCTCATAACTGTAGGTTCAAACCCCAGCGGGGTTGGCGACCAGACTGGAAACGTAGGCTTGGAATGAACTGGGTCCACGGTCCGGTCCCGTGAGCTGCCCAGGTGAGCCAGAGATGGGTGAACTTCTGGGCGCATCTGTTTGCGCACCCACCCACCCTACCCAGCGTTGGGGGGGAGGGGTGTCACCATGGCAGCCAGTTATGACTGCCTGTTATTGGCAGCCATGGCTGTCCATCATGGCAGGGTGCCAGCTGAAGCACAGGGGTTGAGCCAGTCAGTCGCGTGTCACTCCCTACCACTCCTCCTCGGCTGGGTGAGGCCATGGGGACATGTGTTCCCACGGCCAGAGCGTACCCGGACAGGGGTTGCCCTCCCCATCTCCGGGCGGGATTACAGCAGCACCGTCACGTTTGTGAACACTCTGTCTCAGTCTTAGTTATCCATCTGTAAAATGGAAATAATAGGATTCTTGTGAGCATAAACTAGATAAGGATGGTAAGGCACTCTGAATAGAGAAAGTGTTATAGAAATGATTAATAATAATTGGGGATACTTGGGAATGCTGAAGCTGCTCTGAAAGCAGTTTTAAATAATGCACCCTTAGGTTAAGGCCAATGTCCCCCATCCATTAATCTTAGCACAACCAAGAACCTCACTGGAGTGGAGTTTTGGATGTGCATCTGCTAGAGGACCATGGCCAGGATGTTTAAAAAACAAATGACTTTTGTATTGTCATGTCAGGTGCTAATATCACCAAAGAACTTTCCCCATCACTCAGGCATGCCTTGAAAATTCTGCTTGTGAATCTATAAAAGTACTGACTTATTTAGGCAACTTGTTTTATCAAGTATTTAAACCAATTTTTCAAAGAAAATACCCTGAACTTTACATATTCATTTTGATATTCATTTACATATTTGTTTCCAAGTGTCTGCCATACGCATATTGTATCTCCCCCAATTATTATATTTAATACCTAGAAAACTGTTCCAGGAAATAACAGAGCTTCTCAGACTAGTTATTCCAGTTTAGAGTTGAGACCTCTAATACTTGGTAATGTCTCCTCTGTGGTCTTCTATTTAGTTTGCTTGAGGAAATTGTGGGATTTAGAAGATATATGCATTGTGTAAAATTTTGCTTCTGTTGAAGCAATAAGTCACTGCAAACATTTCCCAGTTGAGATAAGGCTCAGTTTTGCAATTATGAGAAGGAAAGGATTGCTTCTATGGACTCTCAGTCCGGTTATTCGGAATCTGGGAGCAGTCTGTCGCATGGCCAGCAGGAGGCAGCACCAAACTTTCAGCCCGGCATGCGTAGAGACATTGCTCCCTCGCTTCCCCAGTTGGAAATCTGCCCCCGGCCAAGTAGGAGTTGCAGCGGGGTGCTCCGCACCTGTACAGATTCTTCTCCGTTTCTTTTTTTTTTGTTTTTTTGTTTAAAATTTAAATGGGGAGAGGCTTCTGCCTCTTGTATTTTTGTTGAAGCCCTGCAGGCTTCAACAACAGCGGCTCTCCGGAAACCCCCCCCTGATCCGGCCCCCCGGGTATGGACCGGGGCAGAGCGGGTGCGGGGGATCGACCCCCGTGGTATGTCCCCCCACCTCGGGATACCAGCTAGAATGGCCAAGACGGCCAAAACTCAGAGAAATGCTGCGCGCCGAGCCACGGCAGAGCAGGAGAGCCACGACGGGGAGATCGAAACAGAAACCACTGCCATCCCCACTGCAGCTTCAGTGCCCTGCCCCCAATGCTGGAGCTCCAGCTCAGCTGAAGAGGACCACGTGGAGGCAGCCTCTTCTGCCTCCAGTCAAGTAAGGTGGTCCCCCGCCCAGGCGTTCCTACAGCTGCAGGACACTTTTAAAATCCATGATGGGGGTGCTAACCTGGATAGAGAAAAATCAGATCAGGGACAGGCAGAAATGCAAATGCACTCTCCCCCCCGCGGCCCCCCCAACATAAACTGTCGTAGGGCCGGCCTTAGAAATTGCGGGGCCCAGGGAGAACACAGAATGCGGGGGCCCCTCAGTTCCACTCACTTTCCACAGTCTGCCCACTTTCCCATGGCTCCTCCCACTTTCCTGTGGCCCCTCCCCTTTTCCAAGGCCCCACCCACTCTCATTTGAAAATTAGAGAATTGTCATATTTGTCAGTACAATGTGCTCCAAAAAACATTTAAATTTGGTTTAGATGAAAGGGAGCCCAGGACACAGATATGGTTAAAAGGCAAAGACTCTTATTTAAAACACGGGAGGGCATGCACACAACAGATAGGGACAGATTATCCATGGCCTGAACTCTCCTTCTCTGGAGCATATTCCCATTACACTCCCAACACAGGAGTTCAAACGTAGATCCAGCTGATCAAACATAGATCAAACAACTCCCACACAACCACAGCCCTCCCCCCCCCCCCCCATGAAAGCAGGGATAAGGAACTGAACCTCAGGCTCAGAGAGGCCAAACACAGCTCTCCGCAAGATTTTGTCAGTGTGACCCTTTTCCAGTTATTGGATTTAAGGATCTCAAGCACCAAAGCACTGAAAATCCAGTTAAACATATCAAACAAGAAAAAAAAAACACAATCACAGCAGCCCCGCCCAATCCCTTCCCTTCCCAAACCACCCCCCAGATGGCCCCACTCTACTTCCAAAGCCCCACAGAGGGGGGCAGCAGCAACACAAATCAATTCATATCAGGAAAGAAGAGGAAGAGGTATTGGGTGGGTGGCCCTTACCTCAGCTGCTGCTGGCCCTGGGTCTTCTGGGAGCCGGGCTGGAGATCAGTCCAAGGCTGACAGACTTAGGGCGGTTTTAAACGATCCCGCTCACAAGTGGGATCATTTAATCTGCCGCATCTCCCCACCGCCTTCCTCTCTAGGATGGGTCTGATGTTCAGAAGAGCATCAGACCCGTCTCAGAGACTATGTGCGCATGCGCGTCCTTCTGCGCGTTCACACTCTACAACGGGGACCCGGAAGTGCGGCTTAAAGCCGGCACATCAGGGATCTGCGTCGTAGGGGGCAGGGTCGCCTGGCCAGTCTAACGTGGGGAAGAGCCACCTTCAAAGCAGGTTAGACTTTTAAATGAGCACAAAGAAAGGCGGCTGATCGAAGGATCAGCTACGTTTCTTGTCTCGTTTAAAAACGCCCTTAGGCTGCTAGGCAGGAGGGGACAGCAGGAACATTCTGCTGGGCCTCTCCTTGGACAGGGTAGTGGCTCCCTTTTCTCCTCCAGGAGCCATGGGAGGCAGAGGCAATGGGGGGCAGCCAAACAGCCATGGGAAGGGGGGGAGAGAGGGAGCAACTCCCTCTTGCGCGCACACACTCACCCACACATACACCCTTCCCTCTCTTACACACATCTCTCACTCACATTCATTCTCTCATACACACTCATTCATTCGCTCATATCTCACACATGCTCAGTCTCACCTCTTACACATTTAAACTCACCCACATGCTCTCACATCTCTTCTACTCACCCTCCCATTCAAACACACACACGCTTTCACCTCTCTCTTTCACTCACACCCCCACTCATACTCACACAAACACTCTCACCCCTCTCTCTCACGCCCATTCAAGCTCACACACACGCCCTCACCTCTCTCTCTTTCTCACACACACACCCATTCATATTAATACACATGCTCTCACCGCTCTCTCTTACACACACACACACTCAAGCTCACTCTCTCTCTCTCTTACACACACACACACACACACACACACACACACACATACTTAAACAAACACACACACAGCACGCGCACACACACACACACACATTTAAACGAACACACACACAGCACGCACGCGCGCGCACACACACACATTTAAATGAACACTCACACACAGCACACACACACACACACACACACACACATATTTAAACGAACACTCACACACAGCACTGCCTCCTCCGGGTCCTGACTCTGGAGGTGGTACTTGGAGTGGGTGCAGTGGGAGGAGGTTGGCTGCTCTGCTGAAGGCTGGGAATCGCTCTCCGATCCAGAGCGGCTGCTGCTGCTGTACTGGCTGAGGTTGGCAGTGCTTCTAGACTGCTCGGAGCACGCCTGGAGCACGGAGGGGACTGGAGAGGTGGGCGGCACGGCCAGCTCCAATGCGCGCTGACCAAGGAGTTTGTAGGGACCTGACCAGAGCTGGGAGCTCCCTCCAGCTTCCCATGCCGGCTCTGCCTCCACACACAGCCCAGGGCAGAAGCCAAGGAGTTGAGTCATCTCGGGCTCATCTGGCAGCTGCTGCGGGGGAAAGGAAGTGAGGAGGAGGCAGCAGCTGCTGGCTGGGGCTTCCATGCATCCTGCCCCTGGCACAGCCAGGTCCAGGTGAGTCTGTGCGCTGGCTGGGGCCAGGCCAGCAGCAGCAGCCCCAGGCGGGAAGAGCCGGGCTGGGGCAGGGAGGGGAAGCAGCCACGCCTCCACCACGCTGACTCAAATCCGCTGCTGCTCCCACCTGCCACCTTCGGTCCGGATCCCATGCTGCTGCTCCGTCTGGGTCATTGTTGTTCGCCGGCCCGACTTCATGGCCACGCCGCCACCAACGCACCAACTTCCCGCTGCATCCCCGGGCAAAATGTTCCCACCAGTAAGTTTCATAAAGCAACTTCTTGTGAGGGGAGGGGGGATGTGAGGGAGTGAGAAGTGAGGAATGGCTGGGGTCAACCACGTGGGGCCCTGCCAGAGGCTTGGAGGGAGAAAGGACTCAGGATGAGCAGTGTGGTGGATGGGTCAAGTGGTGGTGAGAGGGCCCTGCGGGCCACGCATGATAAACATGCATGACACACACACCCCGACACAGCTAGCAGTGTGGGAGGGACCTCAGCCCCCACCTCCAATTTTTTTAAAACAAACAAACAAACAGCCCAATTTCAGGTCCTGGCCATCGCGGGGTCCCTCAAGGGGCGGGGCCCTGGGCGGCCGCCCCTAGCCGCCCCGCAGTAAGGCCAGCCCTGAACTGCCGTTTAAGGGATCTTCAAGAGCCTTGGGCAAAGGGAAGCATAGGAGCTCCCGCAAACCCTCACAAAAGAGACCCATAGAGAACTTGTCGACTCATCCTCTTTGGCTCGTCAGTCTGTTTTCCCTTCTAAAGGGGATCTTTTGCCCAAGGACCCCACTGACAAGGGGGTGCAGACCGGGCTCAGAAAAAGCTACGAGGCCCTCACCAGCATCCTACAAATGGCTACTACAGCTTCCTATGTTTTCAGGGCCATTTTTTTTTTTTGTCCATTTCATTTCATTTTTAATTTATACTCCGCATTCTCTCGCCCAAGGCGACTCAAGGCAGGTCACAACATGTCATAATACAAAAAATAAGGTCCGCAAAAGACCAATACAATCCAAAATAAACACACAAAACCTCTCACCATTTAAATAATACAATCCTAGTACCTTCAATATTAAGCATAGCATATAACAATATAACACTCTCTCTCTTTACCTCCTATTATTCCCAATATCTAATCACCTTCCATCCCCACTCCCATCCTCCACCCTGTTGCTACCGGGGCGGGGGGGGGGCGACCCTCCTCTCCCCCATCCTCCTGCTCTCACCCTTCAGACACTACTTAATACAAACTATATCTCATAATAACCAAAACAGCAAACCCCTTACACTCGAAATTATACAAATAAATACAGCAAAAAACCAGGTATCACCCTCCCCATTTTATCTCCATACTATTCCAGTACCTGGCTACCTTTTATCATTTCTTCCCATCCCCCACCCTGTTGCCAACGGGGGGGGGCCTCCTCCTCCCCCCTCCCGCTCTCACCAGGAGGGTGGATTCCTCTACGCGCTAATTCCCCTTCCCACCACATACTTATGATGTCAACCTTCTTCCCTGGCCCCAGCTGTTGGGCCCAGCTGAAGGACCTAGCTAAACGACATGCCCCTTCGGCACGTGCCACTGGCATGGCCATCCCCTGAACTTGTAGGGGCAGCCTGGGAACCGGCTGTCCCTGCCCCCGCCCCCTTGCTAACAGCGGAGGCGGTGGTGACATCCCACTCCAGCTGCCAGGTGTGTCTCCCTGAGTCCACTGACACTCAGGCTCTAGGGGAGGGGACAGCAACCACCTCCTGCCACAGTCCTCACGGGGAGGAAGGGGGTGAAGACACCTGCACCCAACGAGCACATCCCCAGGGATAGGGAGAGGCCAGTCACTTTTGTCCTCCTCCCCCTCCCTGCCCGCAGTTGCAATGTTGTGTCAGACACAATGGGTGTTTTCAGACATTATGGCCCCGTACCGAAAACACCCTATCCATTCCCCGCCGGGATGACCCCGTCACGCCGTATCAGATGTGCCGGGAGGATCCCGGCGGGGAATCTGGGAGGGGGCGGGGCTGCGTGGCGCAACGTGCGGCCGCACGGCCCGCCCCCTCCACGCGCCCCGCCGCCTGCCCTCTGAGGCCGCTGCATCGGGCCAGATTCACCACGGCCCGGGATCCCACCGGTGATCCCGGGCCGTGGCGCCCGACCAGTCGTGATGCTGGGGTTCACCCCGGCATGGAATTGCATTCAACACGCGACGGCCTCCGGCCCCACCACTTCGGCCGCTCGCGTGGTGAATGTAATTCCACACCGAGGTAACATCTGGGGGGGAACATCAGTTCCCCCCAACAGACGTTCCGGAATCACAGCCACCACCAGGAATTGATCGTGGTTGACTGTGATCTTGTAACGTCTGAAAATACCCAATGTTGCAACCATGGGCAGGGAGGGGGAAGAGGCCAACACAGTAGCTAGAAGGGCCCCCAGCCAGCTCAGGTGGCAATTTTTAAAAAAGAAGAAAAAAGGAGGGGGGGGAAGGGTGGCTTAGCTACCTTGGATATTCGGCCCCCAGCTAGTATGGGTCCCGGGCCGAATGTCCCTATTTGTCCAATGGTAGCTACGCCCCTGGCATACGTTCACTAGGCATTACAAAATTGATATCTTTGACTCTGTTGAGGCCTCTTTTGGGAGGTGGGTTTTGCAGGGTGTTTTGGATACCACTGATTGAATTAATCCCCACCCTCTGCCGAATAATTTTACTGCTTTTTACCTCCCAGAGTCCGAATAACCAGACTGAGAGTCCATAGGATGGACAATTGGGTCCCTTATCTTGGGAATTGTCCTTCTGTGGACTCGATGGGAGGTTATTTGACCCACCTGGGGATCATACTATGTGGTTTTACTGGCTAACTTTCCCTAGTTTACCTGACCCGTGCTTTGCCCCTTTTATGGGGTGGTTCCTATGTGTTTTTCTCACTGGTTGCGGGTGTTGGGTTGTTCTCTTACTTATTTTTCAGGTCTTCCTTGTCCAGCGGCTTTACGCACCTGGGGGAGCGAGGGAGCAACATCCCTACGCATACCCAGCAGAAAGTTTGGTGCTGCCTCCTGCTGGCCATGCGATAGACTGCTCCCAGAGTTCGAATAACCTCCCATCGAGTCCACAGAAGACAATTCCCAAGGTAAGGGACCCAATTGTCCGTTTCATACAATTGCTTTGTCTGCTCATTCTAAAGCTGAAATGAATATTACTGAAATGAATAAAAACAGGAATACCGGTTGAATTTCCAGTACTCAAATTGAGCCCAACATTTCGGGTACTGACTATTAGGGCCTGATTTGGGTACCTGATGTCCTGGAATGTTGACTTCTGGTTCCAAAATGTCAACTTCTGGTCTCAACTTTTCAAGTTTCTGTTCCAATTTTTTTGGTTTTTGATTTACCAATTAATAATCAAAAAAATGGTAAATATATAATGGAAATTAGTTACCAATTTTTTTTGTATTTGGGTACTGAATCAGTGATTGGTTAGTCTGCCGAATACCCGATGCAGCACCCAAAAGTGTGGGTATTACCCGTGGGTACTAAATTAGGTACCTGTTTCAGGTCTAGCTCGGACACATGTAGAAACTGGCTTGATTGCTTACTGGGACAGGGTGTGACTTTATACCAGAGGTGGGGACCTTTTCACTCTCAAGGGACACTTTGAAAATTAACGCAGGTTCACTGGCTGGCTAGAAGTTGAGATGTGTGGGGAAGGAGGAGATGTACTCAAGATGAGGAAAGAGAGAAGAGGGTCTGGATTATGGGTCCTGTCCTCACATGCATATGCCGTCATCTCTGCTACCTTTTTCTGTGGACACACCATTAGTGCTGGAAGTAGGGGCTCGACTTGATGGACAAAGCCAGGAACTGGAAAGGGCCAAATAAAATATGGCTGTGTGCTGTATTTTTAAAATTTAATTTGTTTTATTTTTAATTTAAAAATTTATCCCGCCCCTCCTGCCCACAGGGCAGCCAGGGGCGGCGAACGATAATGTAAAACAATAAAACAATTTTAAACAATTAAAAAATCACCAATACAGGGAGAAGAAACCCACCCTCCCAACCTTCGCCCTACCCCTCGCCAAAGGCCTGGTGAAACAGCCAGGTTTTACATAAACGCTGAAATAGCAGGAGAGTGGGGGCCAATCGAACCTCCTGTTTGACCCACAAGCTAGGGCTTCCCCATCCCTACTTTATACAATACATAAGAAAACACCCATAAAAATAATTCCAATCCCAAAGGTTGCTACTTAGTTGGGAAAATGACTTTCATCTATGAATCCTCAGCGAAGCCTTCTTACTATTTTAGCTAGTTGTACGTAACAGCTTTGAATTTTGCTTTGGGTTTAGACTCCTACATTAAATTATAATTTTCTGGGTTTTTCTTTTATTCTTTTGTACTCAGCTATGTCTAGAAGTGGAAGAACTGTCTTCTTCTTTTTTAAAAAAATTTTTAAAATTTTTTTAAAATTATAACCAAAAAGTAACAAACATAATAACCATTACATTTTCACTTATTTCTCATTCGTTCCATATGCATTAAGTCATCCCCCCAAACCCATAAGAAACAACACCCAAAACTGCACTTTGCGAAGCGTTTTCACCACAACAACACTGTCCGGTAGAGGCAGGTTTGATCATATTCCTCACAGTCTATAGATCCAACTGCTGGACTCTCTGTTGTACTGGACTCTCTTCTTGTAGTGTTTCAAAAAGTGTTGACCATTTACCACAGAAACATCACCTTTAAGCTCTGCTAATAATCTTTCTCATAATAACATTTCCCCGTATTCTGTCCATCCAATCTTGTTTCAGTGTGCCGGTTTCCCCTTTCCAATTTTTTGCAATACCATAGAAACTGGCCACCAGACACTCCCTATCAATTTGTCACTGGTATGTTCCCTTTATTTGGTCCAACGAGTGCCCTAGTATGGCCACCTCTGGCCTGAATGGCAAATTTACCCCAGTGTAAGGCGCTGGGGCATGAGGGGCAGTGGCAGAGCACAACGAAAAAAGGGCCGAAAGCGAAGAGGCCCACAGAAACTAGGGCAAGTCCCCGTGGGGGACCACGACATAATACCAGGGACCCCAACACAGGGGCAAGGCACAGAGCCTGAGAGCGAGGAAGCCCCGCAGGAGAAAAGGGAACAGCGAGAGCTGACATCCACGCCACCAGCTGACCTAGGGGGCGTGGCTTTAGCGCCGCGACGTTCAGCGCGGCTTCGGGAGCATGGGGGCGTGGCCCGCACTACATAAGGAAGTCAGAGAGAACACAGCGCTGCCGGAGAACAGCAGCGCTGTGAGACTGGCCCCGAGCGATTTGAAGGAGATAGAGCGAGGAGTGAAGCTGAGTAAAAGCGGTGTGACTGAGTGAGTGAGAGTGGTCGAGGCGAGAGTGAGAGAGCAAGGTACGGTGAGAGTGGTGTCTGTCTCTTATACACATCTAGATGTGTATAAGAGACAGGAGTTACAGCGGTGTGGCTGAGTGAGTGAGAGTGGTCGAGGCGAGAGTGAGAGAGCAAGGTACGGTGAGAGCGGTGTTGGGTGGCTGTCTCTTATACACATCTAGATGTGTATAAGAGACAGGGTGTGCACAAGGGAGCCTGAGAGAAGGGGCTCCTCTCGAGGTTGTGTCCTCCACCCCAATGATGAAAGGGCCCTGCTTCTAACGAAGTGTAACAGGCCACCCAATATCCTGAGGGGTTGTTTTTCCCCGAATACTCGAGTGGGGCCCAACGACTGGCGAGATTGTCAGAGTGCGGTGTGCAAGGCTTGGGGATATCCGTGGGACCTTTCCCTTAATTCCCTACCTCCCCTAACACCCAGTAGCCACCCTGATATACTTCCAGATCCATCTCCAGTAACCTAGAATATGTGGGCAACTCCAGCAGTGATGTACTAGGTTACCCTGATTACTGCAACCCCTCCAACACTTTCTGCTATTATCCTTCCCCAGGTGTTTTGCTCTATCCAGTGTTATATAATACCTAAAAATATCTTCAAAATTGTGTCTTGTGTGTCTAATGATTTGGATGTATCAAAAACATATCTAATAGACTGTTCTCTAGTTGGCTTGTCAATATTGATTTGCAACTCTTTCTCCCATTTACTCCATATTTGTGTGGGTTTTCTCATGTATATTTCCTGTAGCACTCCATATAATTTACTTAGAGCCCCCGTGCTATCTCATGGTCTAGTAATAATTTTTCTATTCTAGTTGGCTTATGTTGAAATTCCAATATTAAATTCTTTTGTGAGAAGTAGCTGCCTAGTTGTACATGTTGGAGGAAATCCACCTTCACTTTCATAGAAGATCCTAGGTATGTAATATTTCTAAATCCCACTGGTATGAACATTTGTCCCGCTCTAATAAACCCATGTGTCCCTTGCTGTTTCCTGAGTGTGACCGCAATCCCTTTATCTCTTAGTTCTATCCTGTCTATCTTTGAGTACGGGGATGCTGTCTGCCTGACTTTTATTTTTTTAAGGGTATTTTTCCATGTTGTTAAGGCCCCCTTGGCGAAGGGGTGTTTATCCCATCTTTTCCTATCGGGCTTACCCTCATCTAATAGGTAATCTGTGAAAGAGTCAATTTGTAGTTTCTTCATTTCTATTTCCACCTACCTCACCATTCATGGGCTAAAGTACCATTTATTAATGGCTGCTAATTGGGCCGCTTCATGATATAAAAGTAAGTTGGATATATTCAGGCCCCCTGCCTTCCTTGGTCTATATAATATAGCTTTTGCAATTCTTGGGGTCTTATTTTTCCAAATTAATTTACTGAATATCTTTTCCATTTTTTCATAGAAGACCTCTGGTAGATCTATTGGGAGTGCTGTCGTTTTATAAAGTATTTTTGGAAGCGATAGCATTCTAAACAAGTTACTCCTACCTAACCATGAGCATGCCAGTCCTTTCCATTTCTGCATGTCTTATTGAGTTTGCTCCAATAGTTCAGGGAAGTTCTCTCTGTACAAGTTACCTGGTGATTTGGTCATGTTAATGCCCAGATAGTTAAAACCTTTCTCTGTCACTGTAAATGGTACCAATCACTCAGATACTCTTTTCTATTAGCGCCAGAGGCATAAATCATGGCCAAAGATTTTTCCCACTTTATCTTATAACCTGAAACTACACTAAACTTAAACTCTTCAATCAACTGCATTAATAGTGGGAGTGATGATTCTGGGTCTGCCACAAATAGCAGTGCATCATCCGCATATAGTGCTATCTTGTGTTCCTCCTCCCTTACCTTTATGCCTTTAATTCTATAATCCTGCCTGAGAGCACATGCTAGCACTTCCAGCACTATATCAAATAGCAGCAGGGATAGGGGACATCCCTACCTAGTTCCTCTCTTTAGTTTAAATGCCTCTGCCCCCCCCTGTTTATTAGTAACGCTGACTCAGGTCTGGAATATATAGTCATTATTCCCTCCAAAAATCCACCCTGCAGACCCATCTTCTTCAGCGTCTGAAACAAAAATGGCACTTCCACACGATCGAAGGCCTTTTCCACGTTGGCCGATATAACCACTGCCTCGAAATTTTGTTCCTCTATTTGCTGAATAAGATTAACTGCCCTCCTGATATTGTCAGCCCTATGGTGCTTGGGAATAAATCCCACCTGATCTGGGTGTATTAATTCCTGTATTAGCCATTATCCCTGCAAAAATCTTAATGTCCACATTTAAGAGTGAAATTGGTCTGTAACTGGCTGGCAATTCCAGCTTTCTTCCTGGTTTTAATATTAGCGATATACGTGCTTGCTAAAATGTTTGTGGAATCTCCCCAGCTGCCAGATAGCATTATAAACTTGTTGTAGTAATGGGGTTATTTGATTCTGGAAAAATTTATACAATTCTGCAGGGGACTTATCTGGCCCTGCGGCTTTATTATTAGGGAGAGCTTTCATGACATCAGACACCTCCTCCTCTAAAATCGGCCTATTTAAGAACTTCATTTGATCTGTATTTAATGTTGGCAGTGCAATTGTATTAATAAAGTCGTCTATTTTTTTAGGGTCTGGATCCTGCGAGGAGTATAGATTTTGATAATAAGAGACAAGAGTCTCATTGATATCCTTCCCTTCATTGGACACCATCCCGTCCTTTTTCTGCACTGCAGTTATCATTGTCCTTTGTCTCAGATTTTTCACCATTCTAGCCAAATTTCTATTGTTTTCAAAATAAAAGCATTTTATTTTCCTCAATTGTTGCACAGTCTTTTCTGTTTCAATCGTATTAATGACCCCCTTTAATTTAGCTATTTCCTCGTAGTTTCTTTTTTGTGGTTTCACCCGATTTTGTGCCTCTAGATCTTGTAGTTTCCTATAGAGCTATTCCAGTTCTGCCTTTTAAAAAAATTCTAGTTGCTTTCAGGGCAATCACTTACCCCCTCCATACTGCTTTCCCTGTCTCCCATAAAATCTCTGGGGAGCCTACTGAGTTCTCATTTTCCTTGACATAGAGCTCTATTCCCTCCGCTATGTCTTTCCTGTCTCTCCCCATTTTGAGAAGGGATCTGTCAAATGTCCATCTAACCCCTTGCTTGCCTTGCCGTTCTATTTATAAGTTAACTACAGCGACCACTGCATAGTGATCAGAGAGAACCACCGGCAGTATGTGACAATTTGAGACCCTCTGGAGTATAGCCTTATCCCCCATAATATAATCAATTCTAGTGTAGACATTATGCCTAGCAGAATAATAAATATATTCTCTTTTTACCGGATTCAATGCTCTCCATAAATCATACATTTGATTTTTTTTGCATTCCTGTTGAATTTTCCATTGCCATGGTTCCATCTGTTTACCCCGAGTGGTCCCTTTCCCGAAAATGGGTATTACCCATTTTGGGGAAAGGGACCACACGGGGTAAACAGATGGGTATTTAAGTCCCCCATAATCAGTATCATTCCCTCAGCTTTCCCCTGTATTAAGCCCATGTGATCCTTCATAAACCTTTTTGTCAATGTATTGGGTGCATATATAGAAACCACAGTTATTTATTTGCCTTGCAACTCCCCACATAACATAAGAAACTTCCCTTCTGTATCTTTGTGAACTGATTTTACTATTAAACCACAATTCTCTGTGAAACCAATCATTACCCTCCTTTTCTTTGCCCCTGCACAGGATGCATAAATATGTGGGTACCTCTTAGATTTAAACCTTTGCATATCTTGTAACAACAAATGAGTTTCCTGCAAGTAAAACAGGTCCACCCTTTGGGCAAATAACAAATTATTAACCCTTTTTCTCTTTACTGGTGTATTTAAGCCCTGTACATTTAGAGTCAGACATTTCATTCCCCCCCCCCCATTGGCTTAAGTTACCATATCTCCCCCATGACCAACCCCTAACCTTTTGTGTTTTTTTGTTCCATCCCAAAGTGCAACACCCCTCTTCCCTTTCAACAGCGTAAACCTCCCCCCTCCCCCCCCAATCAACAAAACTATACGAACCTGGGAGACTAATTTGCCATGCTTTATCATTCTCATCAATTATCGTTACCTAAACTCAATTTGCTTGGCTCCCCCGACACTACAAGTTGCTTCCCTTGTTTTACTGCACTTGTATCTCAAGTGCAGCCCATATGAATCCTGTAGGACACACTGCTGTGTATCTTTAAGTCTTGAAGCAGCATCCTGCATTTAGTCTATATCTTGGTCATATACCTGTCTCTCAAACCGATTCTGCTTTGTGCTTGAGAATGAAACTTTCAAGATCCTCTTTGTGCAGAAAGATCCTCCTCTTGCCATTCCACATTATAGCCATCTTTGCAGGAAAAAAGAGGTATGAGTCTGTATTCATTTCTCTTAGCGTCCCAAAATATTTACCCCAACTCTCCTCTTTTCCATTGTCTCTGGTGCATAGTTCGGTGTAATCCTGATTGTCTTGCCCTCATATTGCAGTTGCTGGAATTTCCTCGCTAGTGCCAGTATTTCTTCTTTCTGGGTAAATCTCAGAAAATTTACTATAATTGGTCTTGGAGGTTCTCCCTCTTTGGGTTTTGCTCTTAGCGCTCTGTGTGCTCTTTCCACTTCTACAGTGTGGAGGTGCTGGGCTTTGGGGAAGTTGTCTTTTACAATTTGTGTTATCAATTGCTTTATGCCCCCTTGCCCAGCCTCCTCCTTCACCCAGAAAATCTCAAGTTATTCCTCTGGGACCTATTTTCAAGGTCCTCTATTTTAGCCATGCAGTGTAGTGCTGATTCCTTGCGCTTTTCCCCCTTGCTCTGTAGACCCCATAAGCTGCTCCTCCACCACTAAGATCCTCTCTTCTGCAGAGGTAACTCCGTGGCAAGTTCTTCAAGTTTATTATTGCCCTTGTCTACAGAACTCTGTAGTTTATTAATTTGATTCTCCAGCCTGTTCCTTGCTTTTTGCGCCGTTGTCAATTCTTTTTTCATTCTCCTTAAGTTCCATCAACATATTAGCAATCTGCTTAATTGGATCCTCTTCCCCTCTCTCTGTGTTTTCTTCCCCCGACACGGGGGCTGCCATTTTCTCCACCCCTTTCCCAATATGATCTCCAGGCCGCTCCGTTCCCATGGTCCTGACAAATTGTTCTAGGGAATTTCTCGGGGATAGCAGTTTGCTCACCTTTGCCTTGCCACTCATATATTTTGTAGAGGTCTGGGGCGATTTTATAGCAGCATGTCTGTTATTTTTATGTAGGCCGGGACGGAGCTCAGCTTGGGCAATCACTATTCGTGCATGCGCAGTCTCCCAAAGAACTGTTTTCTGATTCATATATGACTGATGCCTTATAAGAACAAACACAGGTGACATGTAAAGGGCATGGGATGATATTGCTGCTCCAGATTTTTGGAAAATTCCCTTTAGTATCCCAAGACTAATATATCATTATATTTAAAACAGGTAGTAGATTGATTTTTGCAAGTATTATTCGCATCTTCAAATAGCACCCTGAATGTAGATATTTGTGACCCAAATGGATATCTGAACATCTGCTTTTTTGGGTATTCTTTTTAGTTATTTTTCCAATGTGGCTGTTTTTTAAAAAATAATAATAATTGGGGGGTCATTTCAATATTGTGTCATTGTCAGCAATTGCACATTTACAATAGTGCTAATATTGCCAAAGTGATGCAACCAAAATATTAACAAGACTGAAAAAATGAAACTGAACCTAAAAAAACCACAACCCAATAAAAAAACACAACCCTGAAAGAACCAAAAAAGCATATTTGATGGAGTGGAAATGGACAGCAGTTAATATCAAATTCGCCATTTTGGATTTGGATAGGATGTAGAAACAGAATATAGATACAAAAAAATTAGGCTATCTATATTAATATGTATACATTGTTTCTTCCATTCATTTTCAAGTCTTGTTTATTGACTCAGTTCATCATACCTCTTTCTCTCCCCAGTTCTGACCCACCATGGATAATGAATAGTAAATTCCGAAGGTTCAGTGGGAAGAGTTTGCTGACAGTCCACTGACAGTAAAACTGCTTCATCAAAGTGTTCATCAAATGGTTCATCAAGAGGAGCTACCAGATAGGCTAATGATTTGAAGAACCCAGGAAGAACTAACAATAAAAATGGTTCATCAAAGCTATCTGGTGAATACTTTGGAATAATGGCTGCCTTTGTACAAATCAGGGATGATTCACAAACTGAAAAAAATAATAATGGCTAAATGCACAACAAATATTACTCACAATTAATTTCACCAGCTTTGCTCCCAGCCCAGTCACCCTCGGTAACGATTCCAGCTATGTGACAAAGATGCAGCTGTGTTTATACGGCACTGCTGGAGTTCCTCCATATCAACTGGTGTCCATGTTCAAGTCTACTATGTCAGCATAACGACATCTTAAATCTGAATGATTCATCTGTAAAATATGAATCACTGCCACCCACCCTTTTCTCTCTTGTGTAGCAAAGATTCTCTTTCATTAGTTTAAAAACCGTGTAGAGAGATATTTATTTTATTTATTTACTACATGTATTAGTTGCCCCCCATGCCAATGGCATCTCGGGGCGACGTACAATTCAATAAAACAACATTATTATTATTTTCTTAAAAACATTTTAAAAGATCCAGCAATTTAAAAACCAAAACAGGGTCGGGATAAACAAATAAAAGTAAAAAGGTAAAGGGAGAGATAAAACCCTACCCCACTCCTCCCCAAAGGCCTGGGCGAACAGCCAGGTTTTACAAGCCTGCCAGAATGTCAAAAGGCTTGGGGCCAGGCGAGCTTCCTCTGGGAGGGAGTTCCAGAGACGCGGCCCGGCTACCGAGAATTCCCTCTCCATTGTGGGCCCCTGCTTAACATGGGGGACCTCCAAGAAGGCACCCCCGGCGGACCGAAGGAGCCGCTTTGGGACGCGGATGGCGAGGCGGTCCCTGAGGTACGAGGGGCCCAGACCGTGAAGGGTTTTATAGATCAATACCAATACCTTGAACCTGGCTCGGCACGCTATTGGCAGCCAATGCATGAATGCAGAGTCCAGAACACAGGTGTTATATGCTCCTGACGACCCGTCCCCGTCAGGAGCCAGGCCGCCGCATTCTGCACTAGCTGCAGCCTCTGGACCAGGAACAAGGGCAGCCCCACATAGAGCACGTTACAGTAGTCCAGCCTCGAGGTGAGGAAGGCATGGATGAGGGAGGCCAGGTCCAAGCACCTCCCCACCCATTACCCATCAACCACCCACCCATCATGCATGTTGCAGGGCCGCATTAGTACCGTATTCAGCCCTGCAACATGCATGATGGGGGGGGGAGGAGCTTGTCTAAAAACACCAAAAGATGCAATCGTGGAGTAGTACCTTGTAATATGTCCACTCTAGTGTTTCCAGAATTCTTCATTAACTTGCACCAAATACAGATTTCACAACAGCGAAAGGATTTGTCCTGAATGGTTTCTGCTTAAAATAGATTGCAATGTCTCATTCTTTTTCTGGCAGGTTCACTACAGTCAATATGAGAAGATCCCGTAAAACAGATTTTTGGGGGAGTTTAGGAAGAATTTATGAACGTTGTGTTAGGTTTTCAAGGGAACCTACCAGGTAAGCTAAAGATGTGAAGAAACCAGGAAAAACAAAGATGGAATCTTTGAAGCCATTTGAAAATGTTTTGTTCTTTTTGTTCTTCTCTTATTTCCTTCTTTGATGAAGGACAAGGCCTTTAATCCTCTAAACTAACTAGATGGCTGGCAACGTCACATCGGAGCCCTGCCAAATCATCGGTGCATTATATTAGTTAGTATAAACAATTACTGCCCATGCACTGAAGGGACATGCAGGCGGCAGGCCTCAAAGCACTCACTCCAGAGTAGACCTATTGAGGTCAATGGAATTAGTTCAGAGGATTTGTGGTCCAGTGTTAAAAATCAAAGGCAAATAACTTTTTGGATGTTGATTGATTGGGATAGAGCCGTTGACAGTAAGTCTGTTGACAACTCTCACAGTTTTATTGTAAAACGTACACTGCTGCTTCTCAGGAAGACTCAACCTCTGCAGGCTTACAATTACATAAGAGGCTCTGCTTTCGTGTGTAAAACTAGTATGTTCCTAGCAGGTTCGGCCCTAGTCATCTCACGTTACAGCTCCTGAACAGACGGAAACAGGCCCCTACTCCCTCTACAAGTTCCAAGTTGGGAGCGGAGTTGCGCAGGGTGTTCTGCCCAATTTATTTTCAAAATGTCTTTTCCGTCCTAACAACTTGCCAATGCCCTTTAGAAACAGCAAGCTCTGCAACAAGTTTATGGGACTCTCACACCCTGCACCAGCCCTCTTTCTGAAACCTTCTACTTGTTCTCTCTCCGCTACACAAAGAACGCAAGCTTAGTATGAGTGCTTCAGTGACTTAGGTACCTGCATTCCTTTGCCTTTCAATAGAACAAAGGTACCAAGGGGTGAAAACAGACGTGATGCTAACTACCCTTTAACCACCCTTGGTGATTATTTATGCATGTTTCAGGGCTGTATTGATGCCCTATGCAGCCCTGCAACATGCATAAATAACCACCAAGGGTGATTAGCGTCATGTCTTGTTTCACCCTAAGTCACTTGGAATTACCTTTAGGGTGTTTAGCATTACCAAATAGCTGAAAAACCACCACATCCTTCATGTTCTGTTGTGGCTTGCGCCCTCTTACAGATATCATCTGCCCACCAAGGGTGATTTCAGACGAGATGGGGCGGCATTTGCCCCATCCCGAAATCACCCAAATGATTCCCCACCGGGATCACTCTGGCATGTCCAACAGACGTGCTGACTGATCCCGGCGGGGAATCGGGGAGGGGGTGGGGCCACACGGTGCAACGTGCAGCTGCACGGCCCCGCCCCCCCACGCTCCCCTGCCGCCCGCCCTCTGGGGAGATGGGTGGGCCAATGCGACCGCAGCGCCCACCCGATTTGACCACGGCCCGGAATCCCGCTGGGGATTCTGGGTCGTGGGTGCCGGCCAGACGTTACTTTTTGTTGGTTCCTGCTGGGGATCTCTTTGACCACGCTTGCGGCGATTGTCCAGCGGGGAGTCCCGGAAGCGTGGTTGAAATTGGCCCTATGTGGGAATCGACCGTGGTGAACATCTGGCGGCCACCTAACAGACGTTCAGGGCACTTTGGCCCCATGTGGGTATTGACCATGGTTCACTGTGATCTCGTCACGTCTGAAAATACCCCAAGTTTCCACAACAAAGGCAAGTAGAGAAGTGCTCTCGGAGCCTGCTCCACAATTATGGAACTCCCTCCCCTTGGGAATTCATCTAAGCCTGAGTCTGCTCATCTTTGAGAAGCAATGTAAGACCTTTTAGCATGACCAGGCATTTGGCAGGCAGGGATAGGACTGGGTTTATTGAAAAAATAATATAAAATTACTGTTAAATAATAAGAAAGAGACTTATAAGGAGCAACAATGGCAGAAGCTTAATTTTGCCATTAAGGCTAAGGATACCAAGATGTTCTGGTGCCTGGTGTCCAAAGGGACTGCTGATTATAAATTTAATACCAGTTCTAACATTGCTCCAGCTGATTGGGTTGAATATTTTGCTGCTAAATTTGCTCTTCAACCTACTAAGAACCAGAATTGTATTTCAGTTCTGTTCCTTTAGTATTGTCTATTGTCAGCGCTAATCTTTCTTATTATATTACACCGGACCAGATGGCATACTTAATTAATCTGTAGAAAAAGAACAAAGCATCAGAACAGGACGGAACCCCAGCCGAGACTTACCAGGATTTTTTTGACTTTTGGAGTCCTGTCTTAGCTAGCTGATTTAACAACATTATTAGCGCCTTTTGCATTCTGTACTCTTGGAAAGGTATCACAATTGTCCCTATTTATGAGATAGGCCCTAGATCCTATCGACCTGGACCTATTAGCCTTATCAATATTTCTGCTAAACGTTTTGGGTGGCATCTCTTCCTGCTGATGCTATATAAATTATAATAATAAATTAATAATCTATCATGGGTCAAAGCTAATGATATACTCTGTGATGAACAGGCTAGTTTCTGAGAGAGCTATTCTACTCTAGAGTATCTATTCACTATTTATTTTAGGCATAAATAGACGCTATAGGATACCAATGTATGTTGCTTTTATTGACCTTTCCACTGCCTTCGACTCTTTAGACAGGACACTCCTTTGGCAGAAATTGTTCAACCTAGATTTCTTAGATTTCTGATAGCTTATTTATTTTTATTTTATTTTTATTAAATCATTTTATATCCCGCCCCTCCTGCCAAAGGCAGTTTGGGATGGCTTACAATATATAAAAATATAAAAATACACATTAAAATACACAAACAGCAAACATAAAACATCTAAAAAGGGGAAAGAGGGGAAAAAAAGGAGGGGGGGGAACATCCCCTCCAGGAAAACAGGAGAGAGGAAAAAAATATCCCACCCTTACCACCACCCCTAAAAATAAAAACCCACCCTCGCCCATCTCCCTCGCCAAAGGTCTGGCGGAACAGCCAGGTCTTGCATTGACGTTGAAAAGAGGAGAGGTCCGGGGCCACTCTGCACAGCCTCGGCGCGGCCACCAAGGGGAACACCCTCTCCTTAGGGGCATTCCCAGTCGACTGCAGGGGCTGATCCAGAGCATGGGGAGTTAGGTGATCCCACAGATATATGGGGCCCAAGCCGTATAGGGCTTTATATGTAAGTGCTGTTGAGGATATTGTTCACTATGCCATAGAATGTTCGCTGTATGACCAAAGAGCTTTGTATTTACAGTCTTTTTTTTTTCTTCTTCAATAAATTAAGATTTTTTTACTGCTCTTGAAAAAATTGTCTAGCGCCTCCAGCAAAAAGAGCCTGGTATAATAATGAAAGTTGCTTTATTTGCTCATAAAGTGGAACAGTGCAGATGATCTTATCCCTCTATTGCAACTGCTATTATGCTTCATTGATTGTATATATATTATTTGATGCACAGTGGCAGTTATACTTTTATTGTAATTTTTAATTGATATTTTCCAGCCTTGGCAAAGGCTAGCACCATAGTAAATAAACTGAAACTGTAGGGTTGGGTTAGGGTGTTGGAGTGGTGGGTTTTAAGGGAATGTTTATGTTTTTAATGTATTGTAAGCCACACTGAGCCTTAGGGAAAGGGCGGAGTATAAATGTGAATAAGTAAATAAATTAATTAAATAATATGTATTGCCTCTCCTAGAACATCCCTGCTATAAATATCTAATACAATAAGTTGATGCAGTACCCCTCCCCCCCCTCCATTACTTTCCTAGCATTTGCAGCCTTGACCTCCCAAGAGTCAGCTTACATGACTCCATGACCCTTATGCCTGAGGAAAATTCCTGATAAGACTGTCCTCTGGCAAATCCCACCTCTGCAAGACCCACAGGTAGGCAGGTGAGAAGCTAGGATTCTTTCTCCTCCCCTCTTTCCTTTTCCTACTTGTTCCAACCCCCATTAAAACTACAGATACTGCAATCAAATAAGTTAGGCAAGTTTTTTGTCTACACCCCTGTTGTCTGTTGAGATTTCATGCCTCCAGGGTGGGGATTGCCTTGTTTCTTTGTCTGGGCAACTCCCAGAAAAAGTACTGGGCCAATTCCACTTACGACGTTGGGGCACTACCATAACTAATAACAGTAATTATTATGGATTCATTAATAACTCCCGGTGCTTGGATGTAAAGATTAGACATGTACAAAACAATTCTCAGCTCCCTAGTTCTACCCAAATACACTGGAACGGTCAAAAACGTGTTGTTAGTGGCAATGGCCTTTCTCTACCTGTTTTTCTGAGGGGCGAAAATGGCAGTTTTATGTGGCAAGGCAGCCTTTTGCAACTGACAGATTGTATCATATCACATGACGCCAGCTGGATGATTTCTGCTGCAGGGTAGATTCCTTTAACTGGCGATAATCAATGAAATGTTCATGAATAATGAACAGTGTTCCCCCCCCCTTTTTTTTTTTTTTTAAGTAGGAAGGGGAATGTTTTAAGACATTCTGGTGGTGGTTTATTTTTAGCCACTGGCATAAGTAGATTTGAATATATACACATCTGGGTATACGTGAGACAGACAGAGAACAATGTGTTGGGGTGTGGTATAAATGTATTAGCTCCATGGATATGAGAGTCTGTTGTTTGGTGGAAATATGCAGCAATCAACAACAGTTGGTCCAATAAAAGATATCATTTGAACTACTTTGTGTCTCTGTCATTTTGGACCAACACGGCGACCACACTTTGTCTCTGAACTCCATGGCTCTTCTAATTAAGAGTAAAGAATGAGGTGGCTAAATGTGCGGATGACACCAAATTAATCAAGATAGTTAAGACTCAGACAGACTGTGAGGAACTACAGAAGGATCTTGCACCACTAGGTGAATGGGCAATAAAATAGCAAATTAAATTCAGTGTTGATAAGTGCAAGGTGATGCACACAGGGAAAAATAATCCTCACTTTACATACATGATGCCAGATTCTGATCTGGGTGTAACCACTCAGGAGAAGGATCTCGGCGTCATTGTGTTTAGTTCCTTGAAGACACAGGCTCAGCGTGGCAGCAGTCAAAAAGGCAAACCGAATGCTAGGTATTTCAAAAGGAACAGAAAATAAAAGGGAAAATATAATGCTGCTGTGTAAATCTTTGGTACAACTCCACCTTGAATATTGTGTGCAGTTCTGATCGCCCCATCTTAGGAAAGATATAATAGAATTGGAAAAAGTTCTGAGAAGGGCAACAAGGATGATAGACTAGAAGGGATGGATCAGCTTCCATTTGAGGGAAGGCTCAAGGGGTGAAAGCTGTTTAGTTTGGAAAAAGAGGCGATTAAAGGGGGATATAATAGAAGTTTATAAAATCATGAGCTATGTGGGAAAAGTAAATAGGGAACTATTGTTTACCCTTTCTCACAATAAGAGAACAAGGGGACACAACCTGAAGTTAAATGGCAGCATATTTAAAAGAGACAAAAGGAAGTACTTTTTCTTTCAGTGGACAATAAAGTTGTGGAACTCCTTGCCAGAGGAGGCAGTGAAAACCAGCACAATAATTAGTTTCAAACGGAAACTAGATAAATTCTTAAAGGACAGAGCCATAAATGCTTCCTAGTTGGGGTTTAAACCTCTGGCTACCAGTACTTCAGAGTGGTTACCAGGAGATGGGTCACACCTCTATGACCTGTACTTGTACTTCTTTTGAGCTACTGTAGCTGGTACTATCAGAGACAGGATTCTGGGCACGATGGACCATGGGTCTGACCTAGTATGGCACTTCTTATGTTCTTAAGGTTTCTGTAATGGATGGCCCTTAAGTGGTTTCAGGGCCAGACCCAAGAGGAACCTGGGGTAAATCCTTGCAGGGTGCAACCTGGAGGAGCAGTACAGAGTTTGGCAAGTACCTGTCTTTTTAAGGTGCCTGAGGGCAAAGGCCCTCAGTTGTTAGTAAGGAGGTAATGGGCTTGGAAGCAGCAGTTAACTCAGGTGGAACCAGGTGACCGGAAGTGGGGCTGGTCACACGATATGGCTGGCTAAAATGGAACCTGTGTTCACTGCATTTTTCCCAGTGGAAATGGAGTCCCTGAACATAGCTGCAAATTCTAGTCAGCAAGCAGACTCCCGGGGAGCAGGCTCAAAAGAGAAGGCCCAGAAGGCCTCTGTGCTTATCATGGCTGGCTGGACATCTGTCTAAGTGGATGGTCAGGTAGGCAGACAAAACCAGTGTGCTTGCAGGGCACCAGGAAGACGGTGCAGGGTGCAATAATGGAAGAGAGGCTGGGAGGCATGGTCAAGTCTGTTTTTTACCAGGCACTTGGCTGGGGGACCAGCGAGGGGGCTTGTAGCAAGGGGTGTTTTTAAACGAGATGTTACCCCACATGGCCACCCAGGAGCCACTCATCCAAACACTTCTCTAAAGAGGGCCACGTAGCAGCCACTCATGGAGCGCTGCTGAGAAATCCGGAGTGCTCTGTGCGGGGCAAGCCAAAAAGGTCCATGGCAACGGATGGCCACACAGTCCTGCCTGTATGAAGTGAAGTGGTCTGCCAAGACAGCAGAGCAGTCCACTGCTCATAGACACTCTGGGCCGGCTGGGGGCATGGCTGTTGCAAGTCACAAGAACTGGCCAGGAGCCCTGAGGAGCCTGGTTTCCCCAGCGCTCACGCCAGGAACATGTCAGTGACAAAGACCAGCCACCGCGGTGCTCTCCCCCATGGTCCATGGCAGGGAGACTGCATGTTGGTTATACAGGAGCCACATGGGGAACCACCCATTAGAATTCCTTTCCACACACTCCATCTGAGTGGCTGCTCCGTGACAATCTTTTCTATTTTTGATTGATATGTAAGTAAAAGTTGTGTGTTCTCATATCGCCACTGTTATTGACTTTATATATGGAGTTAATTTTGTTTATATTACATCCCTTCAGAGAAAATACTTTGTGTCCTCAGTTATGAAAAATAGTAGGACTTGAGGAGAACTTGTTTTTTTAGTAAGGACTAATTTTACATTGTTTATATTTTTAGGAATTCAATTTATATTTTTAACCCAACATAGCCTTCCTTTTCACGTTCCTTTTTACTGTCCTTCACATGTCATGATTGTTTAGAGCAGAACCATGTTGAGCTTTGAAAATATATAGCCCTGATGGAAGATATTGGCCCTATTTACACGGATGGATGTGGGGGAGGGGATGGGTGGTTAGCCACGGTGGGTGGAGGGGGTGTGTGTGCCTGTTTACACGGACACCCCCCCACCTTACACCCATGGAGCCTTGTCCAGTTTTCTGGAGGGCTCCATAGGTGGAGATGGGTGTGCAATGGGGGTGTTGCGCGGGAGCACGCATGCATCCACACCCATCCCGCTCAGCGTTCACACAGGCAAACACTGAATGGACACCCATCCCCCCACCCACCATTGGCCGTATACATGGATGCCCCCCCCTGCACACCCACCCAAACACCATGCGGGGGAGTGGAGGGGGCGTCCGTGTAAAAACAACCATGATCTCTCTAATTGGACCAATAAATTATCACTCTATAATTGTCATGCATTTACCCAGTTTGCAATTGTGACATTTTTATATACCTGAGGAAGGGCTCTGTGTGGGCTGAAAGCTTGCGTACTCTCACCAACAGAAGTTGGTCCAATGAAAAATATCAACTGAACTGCTTTGTCTCCATCTCTTACATTAGGGACCAACACAGCAACCACATTCCCTGTAGACCTATATTTAAAGGGATGGGTTTAATTCTCATGTCCTGGACCAGTTCCAGCTGAGAAAATTACATTTGCTTATCTAAATTCCTCTTGTAGTTTCAACTGGATGCTGCATCCATCTTTACTTCCTGTCATAAGCTGCTGTGTTGCATTCCTCTGTGGTCTTAAACAGCTGGAACATTGCATTCCAGAGGTGGCGTTGAGCAAGTGGTAGGAGTGTGATCCCCATATATCCCACACCCACCTCCCAGGGGAGTTGGAAGTCTTAATTAGTATCACTTTGTAAAGCCCTTTGATCAAAGGCACTATAGAAGTGCAGTGTATTATTATTAGTTCATTTATAGCTAGGCTTTTGCAAACTGATATTAATGTTGCAATACCAGAGCACAAGAGAATAATTGAGAAAAGGAAACTGTCAGGATAATCCAGCAGGATTAAAGAACTCTCTGGGAAACATAAGTGAGAGCGTCCCTGCATGTTTGTATCTGCCCACAACTCCTGGAGAAAGTGTTAATAGAGTCCAGAGTGATCAGGTCAATTTCCAGTGTTCTGCCAGATTGTAAAGAAATGCCACAGTGCCTTCAACCAAACCACTGATTAGCCTCCTTCTGAGTTTTTGCTCTAATAAATAAATGAACAGCAGCTAATAATAGGCAAGTGGGGCTTCTTTCACAGCCTTCACGTTTCCTTCTGCTCTTTGGAACCAGCTTGTGCAGAAAAATGGGGTTTTTTGGTTTTTTGGGGGGGTTTTAAAAACTTTTTATCCCATTAAATCATCTTTTTAATCCTTTCCTTCATTGTTGGAATGCTTTTGCGGCTGTCACTGATCCCATAGTGCACTTTCTGGGCAGCGTACTCATCCCGCAGAAAGATGCTCTCTGGCATGGCTGATGTTAAGGCTGGTCTGGCCTCCAGCCTTTTCTTACTGACTGATGATGAACTCTGGCAGCTGAAGAAAATGCCGTGGCAGTAGCTTGCCAACATATTGACACATGCTGTGTATGGCAGACATGCTTATACCAATACCTGTCACCACAGGAACATTCATGCTGCTGCTCAGTGTGTGGTACACAAATGATATAAATAGCTGTGGGATGGCTGATCCTCTCCCCGCCCCCCTAAATACAAGTGGGACCTTAAGGGTGAGTGTGTATTAGGACTTAGAAACAAAACCTCTTTCTGCTCCTGGCTCTGCTCCTGATTTTATTGTGTGACTTGCTTGGGCTAAATTACGTAACTCAGTTTGTCCACCTGAAAAATGGCAATACTACTTACCTGTCTCACATGGTTGTGTTGAAACTTAATGAGTAAATCCATTAAAAGGTACTTATTTCATTATTACTGTAGCATTATTGTTAACAATTCTATTGCTATTTATTTATTTGGATTTTTAACCTACCCTTCCCCAAAGGCTCAGACTGAGTACTAACCTTTGTAAAATGTACAGCCCCCCATAAAAACGTAAACATGAAATTCCCATTAAAAGAGCACACTGAACTCTTCCCCCACCTGCTAAATGCCTGATGAAAGAAATAGGTCTCCCATTGCCTCCAGAAAATGGTCAAGCTTGGACTTTGGAGGGAATTTCCAGGAGAGGGAAATTCCAGGGCTATGGAGCAGCCCCTGAGAATGATTCTGCATTCCTTTACTATATGAACTTGGTGTAATGGTGGTACTTGCACCCCCAGCTGACCTTAGGGCTCATGATGGAACATAAACGAGGAAGCGGTCTTATATGTCGGGCCTAAGCAAGCTACATGAGCCTCTTAGGGTGTTTTTAGACAAGCTCCTCCCCACTCATCATGCATGTTGCAGGCCTGCATGGGACATCAATGCAGCCCTGCAACATGCACGATGGGTGGGGAGGGGGTTGTCTAAAAACACCGTTAGTAAGAGGAGTCAAATAGAGAAGGCTGGAGAAAAGGTTGTTAAAGCAGATGGCAACCACACAAGGCTAAGAGCAGGAGAGACAGGCTACCTCGTACACTGTTTCCTGCTTTAGTAAGCTCTGGTTTTTGGGTGCTAGGATGTGTCTGACAAAGAAATTAAGGGGATGCCCCTAGTAGGAAAGCATGAGTGCTTGAGAACAGTGGTGCTTTGCTTTAACCACTTTCCCATTTTCAGTTCAAAATGAAAAGGCACTTTTAAAAATAGTCTAAAAAAGTTTAGCACATAATGTCGTTTTTTTCCTGGATACTCTCCATTAAATTTTGTGCATTTTTACATTTTGCCCATCCTGCTGCTAGAATAATGATATCTGCTCCCTCTTCTCTTTATTGATTTGTTGCAATGGCCACGATCTTGGAAAAGAGAGGCCACTTAGACCTGTGTGGGTTCTTATAGAAACTGATGAGACCGTGGGTTTAATTCCCTCCACCACTGAAGTCAGTGGCTCAGCTCCCATTGACTTTAGTGGCAGAGGATTGCACCCTGTGTGTTGGTGTAACCTTGGGTGATTTCAGACGTTACGAGATCACGGTGAACCACACTGAACCACGCTCAACCCCCCCGCGGGGCCAAAGGGCCCGGAACGTCTGAACGGCGTGCGCCAGATGTTCATCACGCTCAATACCCACATGGGGTCAGTTTGAACCACGCTTCCCGGGCTAGCCGGGGGAAGGTCTCGGGAAGCGTGGTCAAACCAACCCCCACAGGGAACCAAGCAAAAGTAACGTCTGGACGCCAATCCCCCAGCGGAACCAAAAAAATGGAGCCCCGGCCGGGGACGAGGCACGCAGCGTCGCTGCCAGGCAACCAGCACCAACACAAACACCGGAGGGAGATTTAAAGCGAGAGCAGCAGCAAGCAAGCGTGGCGGGATGGAGCGAGGAGGGAAGCGGAAGAGACCGGAGGCACGAACAGCGACAGCGGCGGCACAGGAGGCGGAGGACGTGCAGCCAGGCCCAGCGATGCAGGCGGAGGGGGCACAGGTGCAGGAAGGGGGCACACGGGAGCACCCGACCAGGGAGGCGCCCCGGGAACACCAACCACAGCTGCAGCCGGGTCGCGCCGCCCCGGGGACAGCGGCCGGAACAGGCCCACAGGAGGCACCCAGGAAACGGGTAAGGGCACCCACTGGGAGGGGAACAGGGGGCACAGGGGAACCCCCTGTGGAGGGGGCCGGGGGGACCCCGGGCGGAAGGCAGGGGGGCAGGGGGACCCCGGGCGGAGGGCAGGGGGGCAGGGGGCCCCCGAGAGGGCCCACACCCTCACCCAGCAACCAACCACCCCCCTTCCCCCCCCCAGACACGAAAGTCGGCCCGGGCGGACGAGCCCCAGGAGGAGCCCGGCCCCCGGCCCCCGGAGGCGCACCCCCAGGAGGAGGTGGAGGAGGAGCAGAGGCAGGTGCAGCAGGAGCTGCACCGGGAGGAGGAACAGCAGGGGCCCAGCCGGAGGAAGGCCTATCACAGAGGGGGACAGTGGGGCCTCCAGGAGACCCGGGACTTCATACGGATCTGGGGGACCCTCGAGTACCAGGTGGAGCTCGCAATAAACCAGCGCAACGAGCATGTCTACCGGGACATCGTGCGCGACATGGAGGCGGCGGGGCACGAGCGCACTGTCAACCAGTGTCGCTCGAAGGCCAAGGAGCTCAAGAGGGGGTACAAGGCCCTCAAGGACAATAACAGCCGCTCCGGCCACGGGGCCCGCACCGCCCCCTACTACGATGCCCTGGACCGCATCCTTCACATGAAGGGCTCCATAGTTGCCCCACGCCTGGTGGGCAGCGCTGTGGTCCAGGGCAGGGAGCGGGCCGAGGTACCCCCTCCCCTCGCCGCCCGCCCGGTAGACACGAGCTCAGGGGACCCCCACCCCCAGGAGGACCACCCGGGACCCGCAGAAGCCCCAAGGCCCCCCCCCAGCAGCAGCCCGGAGACATCCCAACGCCGGGCCGGCCAGGCGGAGTCGGAGGTCGGCACCTTCACCACCCTCAGCCAGTGGTCCCAGGGGGAGCACTCCCAGGGTGAGGCGCCGGCCTCCGAAGGCTCGGAGACGGACATAGAGGGTAAGCGGGCCCCCAGGGCAGGGGGGGGCACGACCAGGGGGCCGGTGGCAGGGGCGGGGGTGGGGGCCCTGCTGCAGGGGCCACAACCAGCCCCCTTCACCCGCTCCCCCCTCTCCCGCCCGCAGGACATGGGGAGCCCCAGGACCGGGCCAGCGAGACGGTGCAGGCCCCCGCGGAGGGCACAGGAGAGCAGGTGCCGGACCCAGGTAAGGCGGGAGGGCTGGGATTGCGGGAGGGCCCCCCGGGCGCCAGCCCAGGGGGGCCTCTGGCCTCAGTGGGGGAGGGGGGGCAGGGGGCCCCGGGACCCGACCCCGCTAGGGGACAGGGCCCTGCACTGACCCACCCGCCCATTTCCACAGGGCAGCCCCCGCGCGCGGCGCCTCCGCCGGCCGCAGCCCCAGCCCAGCGGATGCGGGAGTACCGGGCGCGGGTCCGCAGGCGCAGGGAGGAGCAAGCGGAGGACATCGTCCGCAGGGCGGAGGAACAGGGGGAGCGCATGATCGCCTCCGTGGACCGCATGGAGGCGGCCATAGAGCGGTCCATGGAGAAGGCCCTGGAGACAGACCGCCGGCTGGAGGCGGAGGTGCGCCTGGAGCGGAGGCGGGAGCGCCGGGAGCACCAGCGGCAGCAGGGGCTGCTCAGGGGCCTCCGGCAGGACATACAGGGCATGGTGCGGGAGCACAGTGCCAAGATGGACAGGTCCCACGACATTGGGACCTCCCTGCTCCTGCATGCGGGCACCATGTGTGCCTACGTGATGGCCGGCGCACCTCCGGGCGCCCTGCCCGCCCAGGTCCCCATGCCGGGCCCCTCGGCGCCCCCGGGCCCAGCCCTGCCGCCCCTGGCGCCCCCCCGGCCCCAGGGCCCTCGCATGCGCCTCCCAGTGCCCCCGGGCCTCCGGAGGGTCCAGCCCCCCCGGGGCGCGACCGGGGCACCGGGCACAGCTGCCCATCCGCCGCCCGGCCCCCTGCCGGGGCCGGGACCAGCCCAGGACACGGCAGGGGACACGGACAGTGGGGGGGAGGGGAGCTCCCAGAGCTCGGTGGGCCCAAGCGGCCGCACGAGGGGTCGGCCCAGGAAACGCGGGGGGATGGTGGGAAGGGGGGGGAGGGGGAGGGCCACATGAGGGCGGGTGGTGGACGGGGTCACGGGGACGGGGGTGGGGAGGGGGCACAGGGTGATTGTGTGCACTGTGTGGGCAATAAAGTGTTGTAAAGAGACAGTTGTCCCCGGCCCGTTTGTGGGGGGGACAGGGCTGTGGGACCGCGTGTACAGGGGCATGGGCACGGAACGGGGGGTGGGGCCCCCAGGGGCGGGAAGGCCCTCACAGCGGGCCCCCCCGGGCGATGTGGGTTGCAAGGGCGTTCCGGATCCTTTTGGCATACCGGTACTCCCGGGGGTTCCCTGCGTTCACGTACAGGGGAACAGGACCGGGGGGCCGGTGGGGCTCGGGGTACTCCAGGGCCGCCCCCTCGGTCTCGCACACATTGTGCAGAACGCAGCAGGCACCGATCACCAGGGCGGAGGTGGGGACGGTGAAGTCCAGGCGGCCAGCTAGACTCCTCCAGCGCTGCTTCAGGGCCCCGAAGGCACGCTCCACCACGGTCCGGCTCGCACACAGGTGGGTATTGTATACCTGCTCCGCAGGGGGGCTCGGGACAGGGTAGACCTTCATCAGCCAGCGGGTCAGGGGGTAGGCGGGGTCCCCCAGGATGCAGGGGGGCATGGGAACACCCTCGATCCACCTCATGCCCATGTCCGCGAAGTCCCCCCGGTACATGCGGGCATAGAAGGGGGAGATGGTCATGATCCTGGCGTCGTGACTCCGGCCGGAGTTGCCCGTGTAGATGTCTATGAAGCGGGCCCGGTGGTCCACCACCCCCTGCAGGTGCAGGGAGTAGTATCCGTGCCGGTTCACATACTCCAGGGCCTCCCCCGCGGCCGGGCGCAGGATCTCGATGTGTGTGCCGTCCACGGCTCCGATGCAGTTCGGGAAGCCCCCGGCCGCGAAGCCAGCCATCACAGCGCCCTGGTCCAGGAGCTGGATGGTCCTGTCGAGGAGCACGCCCTCCACAGCCTCGCACACATCCCGCACGATGCAGGCGACCGTGCTGAGCCCCACCCCGAAGTGCTGGGACACGGAGCGGCAGGAGTCGGGCGTTGCGAGGGCCCAGACCCCTATGGCCACCCGCTGGACCATGGGGATGGGCTCCCGCATGGAGGTGTGCTGCCGCTCCAGCCAGGGCGTGAGGAGCTCCGCTAGGCGCAGCAGGGTGGCCTTGCCCATCCGGAAGTGGGACCCCCACTCGGCCTCCCCCCAGTGGGCCTGGGCCCGCTCCCACCAGGCCTGGGGCCGCTCCGTGACCCATAGGCTCCGCGCTATGGGCATAGCCAGCAGCGCTGCCCGGCGGAGGGTCTGCGTTGCCCAGCGGAACCGCCTCGCGGCCCCTCGGAGCGCAGCGGGCCGGGTGAGGCTCCGGCAGGCGGCCAGCCACGCCCCCCAGGCCCGGCGCCGAGCCCTGAGCCGGCCACGGACTCTCCTGCGGGCCTGCTGGCCCCGGAGGCGCACGCCAGCCCGCAGGGCCAGGACATAGCGCAGGCGGACGGCCAGGTGCACCCTCTCGGTCAGGAGGCACAGCTGCTCAGTGTGGTCACGGTGCCACTCAGCCGCGAGCGCGAGGAACATCCAGTTCCCACCTGCCCTATCGCGCTCCATGGTGCTGGGGCCCCGGTGGGGGCTGGGAGCGCTTATGGCGGCCCGGTGCTGGTGGCTCCGCCCGGGGGTCGGCCTCGCGGGCCTGCGCGCGCCCTGTGCCGGTGCGTTCCGGCTGCTCCCGCCCCCAGCACCCCGGGCCCCCTCCCCTCGCTGTTTGTAGCGGGATGGCCTTGAAGGTGCGATTAGGCAGACAGAGAGCTCGCTGTTGTTCTCTGCAGCTGTGCCGGGCCCGCACCCCACGCCTCGCTCTGTTGTGCTACAATGTTGCGGTGCGGGCCCGTGTTCCCTGTCCCGGGGGCCGGGCCGAGCCTCTCCCGGCCCTGGGCAGTCTGTGTGCCCTCCGGGCTCCGTGTCCCATTCCCTGTTGTGCTGGACCATGGCTGGCTGCCCATCCATGGGGCTCCCGCTGTCCGGCCCCCAAGGGGCCCCCCATATCTGGGCCTTCCGCGAGACCATGTCTCTGTGCGACCTGTGGCACACCCCTGCCGTGCAGCTGCTCCTGGCCGGGCCGGGGAGCCGTGCAGGTGCCTACGAGAGCCTGAGCTCCGGGCTCCGTTACTTTGGCCATGTGGTGAGCGCCCGTGATTGCCGGCTGCATGCGGAGGCCCTGGGGCTGGCTCGTTTCCCCGAGGGGCGCATCCCGGAGGTGCTGTGCGCCCATGTGCCCTGGAGCGCCTCTGAGACCGTGTCAGCGCTGGTGGTGTGTGGTCTGGGCGCCTACTCGGAGTGCCTGGCCGAGGGTGGCCCTGCCTTGGCCGTGAGCTACTTCTCCTGTGTTCACGGGGCCCGTGGGTACCAGCGCACCCGTGGGGCGGCGTTCCAGCGGCTTCTGGAGCTGGGGCATCTTCCGTGGCCCCCTTCTGCTGCCTGCTGTGTGCCGGAGCCCTCCGCGGTGGAGATGTCATCCCTGTTGGCGGTGTGGGCGCGTGTGGATGTGCAGCTGGCCCTCACCATGCCCGATCCCTTCGAGGCCTACTACCTGATCGCCCACTACATGTCCTTGCAGGGGTACCGCCGGGGCATGCTGCACTGGCCCCACCTGGTCCACCGGGCGGGCCACCCGGGCCCTCGGGCCAGCGGGGCCCCCGGCAGCGGCCCGTGAGCCCCGCGTCGCTGGCCTGCCCCCCCCGGCGTGGTGCCCCCGTGTGGGCTCCCGCCCCGGCCCGGGGGGGGGCCTGGTCCCCGCTGGCCGCTCCCGACCTGCGGACCCCACCTCGGTGAGCTCCCGCCCGCCTCGCTGCTTGCTGCTGCCCCTGGCCGTGGTCCTGGGCCCCCTCCATCCCCGTGACTCCGTGGGTGCTGCCTGAGCGTCGCTGGTGCTGCGGAGGAGCACCGCTGGACCCGGCTGCCCTGCCTGTGCCAGCCTTTGACTGTGGGGCCCCCTTCCTCCTCCTCCTGGCGCCCCTCCGCCGGCCTCGCTGTGCTTTGGGGGCCCCCAACGTGCCTTGCTCCGGGGGTCCCCCCCCCCCTCCGAGACTGCCTCTGTTCCTGTGGGGGCACCTCCTTGGACTGGACTGGACTGGGGTGGCGTGGGGGTGGGGGTTGCTGCTGTCTGTGCCTTGCCCCGTGGTGGTGCCCCCCCCTCCCTGCCGGTGTTCCGGGTGGGGTGTTCCGGGCGCCCCTTCCCCCCTTCCCGGCCTTTCCCTGGTGTGTGTGTGTGTGTGTGTGTGTGTGTGTGTGTGTGTGTGTGTGTGTGTGTGTGCCCGGGCGTGTGGCCGTGCATTGTGCCCCGCTGCGGGACCGCTGTGTGAGCCGGCTGTCAGCCTGTTCTCGCTCTTTCCCCCTCCCTTCCCATTTCCCTTGTGTGGGCGTTCCCTTGTGTGCCTTGTGGCTTCGTTTGCCCTCAGTCGGCCATGTCTGTGTCCCGCCCCTGCCCGGTGCCTTGTGGGGGTTTAGCGCCCGGCGGGGGTTCGGCTGCACGTCTGTTGTGCTGCCACGGGCCGCGATGGTGCGGCCCGGTTCCGGCCCGTGGTCCCGTTCCCGGCACGTCTGTTTGGGTCGTTTTCCAACCCCCGGGCGTGGTTGCGCTGTTCGCCCCCCCTCGTGGTTCGCTGTGGTGAACCGGCCGCCCGTAACGTCTGAAAGTACCCCTTATTTGTCAGTTATCGCTCTGCAGGACTGGGGAGGAAGCAGGGCGCTACTAGTGAACTGAAGTGAATGGGATTCACACCGGCACCAATGCCCAACACTGGCGCTAAAATGCTGGAGGATCATGCTGTTAGACTGCAGTTCTTGAGACTAGGCAAGGCATCAACCTGATGTTCTCAGGGCAGATCTACACTGCATCTTGTACCCATTTAAGTTCAATCAGTTTAAGGAACTGAACTTCTTGTATCCACATGTAACATTTACATCATTCCCCTACACTGACTTATTATCCACCGTGCTGGTCACTGGTACATTGCTGATACATGAACAGTGTCTTTTGAATGGATATCCAAGTGTCCAATTAAGGGTATGGAAACAGGGGACCTTACTGTTGGTTGGCATCCGTACAGGGTTGCTTTCCCGTGTTACCCTAAAACACGCTTAAATTCTACTCCCCTATTCCCATGTTAGACATTTATTTATTTATGATTTATTTATTTACTTACATTTTTTAGCTGCCCCCTCATGCCCATGGCATCCTGGGGCAGCTTACAACAAATAAAATACAACAATAAAATTCAATTTAAAACATAACAACAGCCACATATTAAAAATTGTTTCCAAAACCCAAAATCCTTTCCCAAAGAAAACTACCCCCTCTCCCCCGAAGGCCTGGGCAAATAGCCAGGTTTTACAGGCTCGGCGGAAAGCCAATAGACTTGGGGCCAGGAGAGCTTCCTCTGGAAGAGAGTTCCAAAGTTGCGGCCCGACCACCGAGAACGCCCTCTCCATTTTGGCCCTCGTTTTACCCGCGGGACCTCCAAAAAGGCGCCCCCGGTGGACCGAAGAGGTCGCTCTGAGAAGCGGATGGTGAGGTGGTCCCTGAGATATGAGGGACCAAGACCATGCAGGGCTTTATAGGCCAAAACCAACACCTTGAATCTGGCCCGGTACGCAATAGGCAGCCAGTGCAGAACACGGAGCACTGGAGTGCATCATTCTGTGCATCATTCATAATAGACACATATTTATACACAAATAGCCATTCCCATGTTGTTCTAGCAAAGCAGCCAGCAGGAAGCTCCCGGAGGGAGCACTGGAGAGCCCGGGCAGCACTAGTTGGGAGCAGCGCAGCCCAGGCATGAAATAAGACGCTGCTGGGCTGAAGAGCTGCCAAGACATGTGGCGGCAGAGTAGGGAGAACCAGCCAGCAAGCCAAGGGTTCAGGAGGCTCAACCCGGAGGGTTAGAGTGTGGCCCAGGGCAGAGGTCCAGGCTGGACTGGCAACCCCTGATATCCCCATCTGTAAAGAACCCTCCTTATCCCCACCGTGCTGGCAGAAAATGGGTGACTGAGGATTGATCCACCAATTCAGGCACGTTTCTCCATTCCCAGCTTCACCATTAGGTACGTTTTTCAGATGTGCATATTTTCATGCTTTCCCACGTTCACACTTTGAGTATATTTCAACATGCAACTTAGGAAAAATTGGATTTGGGGGCCCGGGAATGTGGGGAAAAAAACAAGTGCGTCTTACCCGGAACATGCGGGCGAGGCCATTCCCACATGCACGGAACATGTGCAAAATTAAAATAACTGCAAAATTATGTAACGTGTGAAAGCGCCCAAAGTTTGCTAAACTGGTTTAATCTGTACCAGTTTAGGCTTAAATTAGTTTCAGAACTGACCTGGAACTAAACCACTTTAAGAGAGGAGTTAGGTTAGTTTTCTATAACGTTGTCTGTGGACGTTGGCTTTTTGCACCAGTGTAGGAAGGTTTACATTGTTACTAGAGCCTAGTGGAGACAAGGTCTCTCTTAAATTAACTTGTGAATTATCAGGAATAACCCCTGAAGCCAATGTAGTATCACATGCATAAAGTGGGTGTGCAGCATGAATATGGCCGAATGTCTCTCCTTTTGGGATCGCAGCCATGAGGTGAGGTCAGGCCAGGGAAAGAGCCTGAGTAGGGCCAAGGATTGGAGACCTGGTCATCATTCAGATCAGGTGTCTGGTCCGGGGGGTCAGGTGAGAGGCATTGTCAGGGAGGGTCAAAGTTCAGGGAATTAATTTTAGCAGGGTCTGAAGTGGAGCAGGAGCAGCTGGGGTGTAGGCAGCAAGGGAAGGCTACTGTAGAGCTAGGTCTCTGTGTGGTTGTTCAGGAAAGGGGTTTGCTGTAATCCAGGAAACTATATAGGAGTCCCTAGTCAATCAGGGTGTGGGTCATTAGCAGCCAATCAGAAGTTTGCAAAGTGGAATCAGTCTTGTAGGGATAATACAGCTGCAGTTCTGCTGCCTCACCAGTGTAGTCTGGTGCCAATGGGTAGAAATAGGAATGCAGCAGGCACAGCAGTGCCATGGTGGATGCAGGCCATGGCAGGGCACCAGTCATATGTGCTGTGGCCGGGCCACCATCCCACTGCCCTGGGGTAGGGTTGGGCTGCTACAGATGTGCAGGTGGCTGGCCCCACCCCTACCGCGCTCCCGGTGCCCCGCCATGACGGGCACCCATGGTGGTCAATGACGGCCAGCTATGGCACCCAGTCCTGGTGGGCCCTAATCCAGGCTCCGTCATGACGGGCCACAATAGATGTGCTAGCTCGGGCTGTGACTTCGGGGGTTTCCCAAGGTCAGAATCTGGGCTAGACACTGACTCAGCCTGGGGCAATCCAAATCCAACATCTGGTGTTGCAAAACCAGATGTGCCAGTGGCTCATGGGCCACCTCGCTGTCACACCTGTCTTTACCTACTGTGGAGGACCTGCTGCGACTTGAACTGTGCTCAATTAATTAATTTTAGGAATAATATTCTTATTGTTCAGTGAATAAATAGCATATCGTACTTTAAGTTGTTATCTGAGCAATATGGGGGTTATCAGTGTTTTAATACTGTAGACTCAGCAGACTTTCAGCACTTTATAATTAAACGCTTGTGCTCAATAGTGCTGTTTGTACCCACTTACAGCTTCATCTGGAGAAATTTATTATTTTGCCAAAGTCATGGGGAAGCACCATCTGGGACATTCATTCAATTTTTTTGGCACTTAGATATTTGTTAATGCATTAATTAATTGTTGCCAAAAACTCTTAAGGGACAGATGCTGCATTTGTTGAATCTGTGTGAGTTTGGGGGTGAACAAAGACTTATAATACACAGCTATATTTCCGTGCCTGAGATATACATATCGAAACAATTATCTTTGAATATTATATTGAAAGGTTTGCAAGGTGTCACTTATAAACATAATTTTTTGATCTTCAATTGTTTCAATCATACTCCCTTGAAAGATGGATGTTGACCATTTATTTTCCTCCCTCACTTACCTTTTTTATTTCTTCTTACAGTGTTTGACTTCATTTTTAAAAGCATTGATGCTGGAAAGAAATGATTTAGTTCAGCATATACTGAAAGAGCCAAGTATTTTGATTCTCTCAAGTCTGGAAGTAGCATAAGAGGAAACGGCTGAGGAATATCAACTCTACTCCAGACAATGAAAAGAGTGGGAAAGTGTCACCCACTATTCAGTGAGGAGCCATGCTGCCCAGCCCCCCAGGTACTATCTTCCCCCTCCCCCGTTTGGAGGAGGGGGTGGGGCCACGGCGCACGGCTAGGACTTCCAGGTCCGGCCCTGACCAAGGCAGCCTTCCTACCCAGCGGGTGCTGTAGGCATGTGCAGCAGGCAGCGCATCCAAGGACAACAAAGTGGCCCTTAGCGGGACCAAGGGGGCTGGGGGGGGTGAGGGGTGAGAGGCTTTTATCTTTGTTTTGGTTTTAAGGGGATATGGGGGGGGATGGGGTGTTTCCTCTATGAAGAAGGGGGGGCAAAGGCACTGGGTTAGGAGGGGGCTACCCCCCTTGGTGTGAGGGATGGGGGGAGGTTGACTACCCTCCGGTGGCAGAGGAGCTGCCGGGAGACAATGGGGCCGTTGCTGGCTGGGGTGTTCAACATCTCCCTTTGGGAGGGCAGAGTGCCGAGCTGCCTCAAGGAGGTGATGGTGCGGCCTCTGCCTAAGAAACCATCACTTGACGTTGACTCCCCTGCCAGCTATCGGCCTGTCTCTAACCTTCCCTTTTTAGGGAAGGTTATTGAATGGGTAGTGGCCCAACAGCTTCAGGAGCATCTTGACCGTGTCAGTTATCTTGATCCCTTTCAGTCTGGCTTCCGTCCTGGTTATGACACTGAGATCGCACTTGTGGCTTTGGTAGATGATGTCCGCCGCGAGAAGGATCGGGGTCAATCGACCATATTGATCCTGTTAGCTCTTTTGGCAGCATTTGATACTGTTGACCATGAGATGTTGGTGACGCACCTGCAAGACAGTGCGGGGGTGGGTGGGACTGTTCTCGAATGTTTCCACTCATTCCTGACCAGAAGAACTCAGCGAGTGGTGCTCGGTGATTGTTTTTCATCTTACCAAGACCTCTCGTGTGGGGTTCCGCAGGGTTCTGTTTCGTCCCCTCTCCTGTTCAATGTGTATATGCAGCCACTTGGCGAGGTGATTAGAGAGTTCGGGGTGAGGTGTCATCAGTATGCGGATGACACCCAACTATATCTCTCATTTTCATCAGATCCAGGCCCGGCTGTCTCAGTGCTTACCCGGTGTTTGGCAGCTGTGGGGGATTGGATGAGGGCTAACTGACTGCGATTGAATCCTGACAAGACGGAGATGATGGCAGTGGAAGTGACAGCTCCCATGGTTGATGGGATCTGTCCTGACTTCCCAGGTGTGGAACCTGGGGGTGCTCCTCGATGCACAGCTCTGCCTGGATCTCCAGGTGGAGGCTGTGGCGAGGAGTGCCTTCCACCAGTTACATCTGGTGTGGTGGCTTCAGTCATTGGTTTCAGTTCCTGACCTGGCCACAATCATCCATGCTTTTATCACCTCTCAGTTAGACTACTGTAACGTGTTCTACATGGGGCTACCTATGGTGATGGCTCGGAAGTTCCAGCTGGTGCAAAAGGCGACCTGGCTCCTGGTGGGACTGGGCCGCCGGGAGCACATTACACCAGTGCTCTGGTCTCTGCACTGGTTGCCAATAGTCTTCCAGGCTCGATTCAAAGTGTTGGTTTTGACCTATAAAGCCTTACACGGTCTGGACCCTGTCTGCTTGTGAGATTGCCTCACTCCCTGGGTTCTAGACCAGCCCCTGCGGTTGTCTGGGGGCACCACACTAGAGATCCCCCGGGTTTTTTGGGGGGCCATGCAGAATAGGGCTTTCTCGGTGGTCGCACCGCGCCTTTGGAACTCTCTCCCGGTGGGGGCCCGTCTGGCCCCGGACCTCCCAGCTTTTTGAAGGAGTTGTAAGACCTGGCTGTTCCATCAGGCATTTGGCAAGGGTGAGGGTTGAGGGAGTGGGGGTTGGTGAGGGAGGGGGTTGTTTTTTATTTATTCTTTTTTATTGATGTTTTATTATGTTTTATGCTATTTTATTGTGTATTTCTGATGTTGTTAGCTGCCCTGGGTTGCCTGTGGCAAGAGGGACGGGGTATAAAATTTAAAAATAAATAAATAAATATATAAATAAATAAATGTTACATCCCACAAAAGTTAATAGTCAGCCACTGCTTCCAGCGAAAGAACTCCGTCTTTAAGACCAAACTATGAAACTGCCTTATCTTAGCTCCGATGCTGTGGTTCAATCCAAGGTGACAGTCAACACATTAAACTTGCCCTCCTGTCCTAACCCACACTTCTCCTCAAGTCTTGACTTGACTGTATAATCAGAATTTTGAAGCTGACCCGCAAGTCTCTGTAAACAGTTCACTCCTCACCAAGGTTATCCTACACTGCCGATGCATGCGTGAAGTTTCCCAGTAGTCAAGACAAAGGAGACATGTAGAATATTAGTACAACATCTGGGGGCCACACAGAAGGTGGGGGTGCACTCAGGAAGAAGAGGGGTGCGCCCAGGAAGCTGAGTAACAGATCATGGGTCCGCTACCTGTTCTTGCGTGCATGCTTCCATGTCTGGAACTGGAAAGTGACCAAATCAAAACAATATGTGGCCTGGGGTTTCCCACCTCTGCTCTATATGAACATTGGAATTTGGCATCCTCACAAGGACTTAGCCCAATTCCAGCCCTGCTCCAGCAGGGACTTACAGTGGGTGGTTTTAGACAACCACTTCCCCACCCACTCCCCAACTTCCTTCCATCCACTCTACATTTTTATTTATTTATTTATTTAATCAAATTTCTACTCCGCCCCTCCTAAAACAGCTCGGGGCGGCTTACAAACCAGAAAAAACAAACACAAATATAAAATACATCTAAAAACATCAAAACCCAATGCAGCCCTGCCCCATGAATAGTGGGTGGACAGTTGATGGGGAGGTGCTTGTCTAAAAGCACCCAGTGACCTTATTCCACTCTCCTACAAGCCCATGTCCAAATATACCCAGCCCTGCAAGGAGAGGAAGGATGTTTTGAAACATGGATATGAATTTTGAGGCTCTAGCTCATGCCAGCAATAAATTGTATGCATCCTGATTTGCAGAGAGTTTCACCCCATTAGATAACGGGCAGTGAATCTGTGATTAAAAAGAATGTAGAGGGTTAATCATCCATACCAGCTTAGAATACAATGGCCACAAACCCGTTGCTCCATTGATTCTCAGTGGCCTGGTGGGACTGTGGTTAATGTGTTTGAATACTTTTGGTACTTTTTTGCAGATCCACAGAGTGCTGGATGCTTTGATGAAGCTACTCAGTGACAGGCTGCAGAGTATGTGATTGGAATTTACTGGAGAAAACTTGGAAATAGATCGTTTCACTCAATCAGAGAATCAAACAATTGCAGATGCTGAATGGTAGCAAATGGGGTGGCGGTGAAGAACTATCTTATGTTCTAAATAATATCATGAACTATGAACTGAATGCAATGGAAAAGTGCAACCTTGGGACTAAAATGGACTTCAAACACATTTAGTTCAACTTTTCACTGTGTCGTAGGCATCTGCAAGCTTGAAATGACACATAGTAAAAGGGTCCTCTTGACAGCTGGTGTTCAGGGGGAATGGGGTGGGGGGAATATAGAGAATCAGATGCAGTTAGTTTGGAGCCAAGAGATACCCTCAACAATCAATCTGTATGAATGGTACCCAGCCAAAGAAACTGCTTTCTAGGGTGCCCTCCGTCCTTCCCAACCAGAGACATGAATATTCATGAGGATGGAGGAAGTAAGAAGATAAGTAACAAATGAGATGGACAAAGGCATTGAAGTTGTGTGTCGAAATAATAGGCAACGTTGAAAAGGGTTCTGAAAGGCAGGGTGCGTACAGAGCCAAGTAGAAAATTCCTCTGTCTCTGAAGAGCTTTTGAGAATTTTAACTAGAGGCTTTTTTTTTTTTTTTTTTAATTATATGAAGCACAAAGTGGAACTATTTTTGGGGGGTTAAATTCAATCCGTAGTTTCATTACATCATTGTTCTGAGGAAATTCTCCTTTTCCAGAAGCTGCTTGGGATTATTTTCATTATTCTTTATTTGTGTACAGAGACATAAAAGGTCATTTTACAAAGGGCGTTTAATGAAATTTTGAAATAAAGGTTCTTTTCCTCATAAGAACTTCCATAAGACTTGCACTTTAGGAGAAGGCTGAAAATTGGATTGAATCATAGTTTCTATCAATGGGAAGTGGCTGTTCGGTCAAAAAATCTACTCCCTTTCACTCCCTGCTCCCCACTTTTGTGAGGGAACTTATTCATTTAACACTACATTGGACCTGGACTTGGAGAGAGGCCAGGGTTCAAATCCTGTCATAGTCATGAACTTACTGGGTAGCCTGAGAGAGTTACAAGCTTTCAATCTCAGTTCCCCATCTGTAAAATGGAATGACCTTATCTTCCGGAGCTGCTGTGATATGAACTCAAAAAGGATTGTAAAGCTTTTTAATATTAAAAGTGCTAGATAGATGATAAATAATATATTTGACCTTAGTAAAACAACCTTTTAAAAACAAAGGACGTATTTCAAAACCGTTTTTAAAACTATCCAAAAGCAACAAGTGTGCCAAAACGTAAGAAGTTATCAACATTTTTTAGAATAAATTAGAACAGGGATAAAAGGATTTCAGACCAGTTTAGCTGTAGTCAAAACAGAAATGTGGAATCGCCTCCTCTTGTAAGAAATATAATTTTGCTCACTGCATGCTACACATTGGTTTTGCAAACTGGACTGAGCAGTGTGACATCTAGAAAGCTTGGTCAGGAAAAGCCCCTTTGTATTAAGCACTGTCCAGACAAATAACAAACAAATAACTAAGAAGTTTTCATGACTGATCTTGCAAACTTTGCTTGCATCAGTGAATGTTAACAGAAGTAACGCCATCACAACCTGACCCAGGTCAGGAATCCACCGCAAGCACGGGGAGTTAACTGACGTGAAGGGTGGATGTCATCCTGCCTGGCGGTGTGGAGGTCTACTCCCGGGAGGGTTAACTCTAGTGGCGGGAACACACATCCCCAAAGCTTAGCCTGGCTGGGGAGGGGGCACAGGGAGCGATGCACGCTTATCCGACTCCACCCGCAACTGTGGCTGGTACCCTGCCTCCCACCATGACGGGTAGCCATGGTGTTAGGGAAGGGGCACCACCAACACTCACGTGGGCAGGCTTCTCTATAGTTTAGGAAAAGGGGTCCTAAGGATCTTATAGTGCCCTTAGCTCCTTAACGAAGCAGGCAAGATCATCATAGGATGAGACCAGTGCTCCTCATTCCAAAGGAGGGGAAGGGCAACTCACCATGCTTGCAGGGGTTAGGGAGTGGAGACACGTGGGTAGGCAGGAGTTGGGGGACCCGAGGCACACAGGGGACAAGGTGGGAGGAGGGGAGACAGGGCTTGCTTCCAGAACAGTGGGGAAGGGAAGGTTTCACAAATACACACGCACTCACTCAAAGGGATTTCAACACACTTACTAAACACTTACTCACCACACCAGTATACACAACATACACGCAGTCTCTTGATACAACATCCACGTTTCACCTTCACACACAGGGCCAGTTTATGAACAGGAAAGCTGATCACTGGCAAGGCAGTCTGTCCAGGGGGGCTGCTATCCCTTAAGAGGGGGGCTTGAGGGGGTCAGCCTGAGGGCTGAACCCACCTAGGGGTGTGACAGGGCCAACCCCAGAGTTGGGGAAGAGCCTGTGGGGTTAACAGGCTCAGAAACCCCTAAGGCAGAGTGGGCAGGGTAATGGCCCTTTAAGGCTGGAGTGAGGAAGCCTGGCCATGCCCACTCTGCTAGTATAAAAGAGACTCGGAAGCTTGAGTGACGTGTGAGTCTCTACCAGGAAGGCAAAGGAGCCACAGCGTCCTTAGACAAGCCTTGCTGGGCTATGCTGTCCAAGGTGCCGCAGAACTAGAGAACCAGTGGGACCCAGGTAGAGCAAGGAGGCTGTGCTCAGGAGGGAGCCTCTTGGCCTGGGGAAGGCTTGGCCAGAGTCTGGGGTCTTGGCCTGGCTGGAGAAACTTTGGGGGGATTGTGATGCTTTCTGGTGACTGGAGAGACAAACCTGGTCTGCAGGGTGTAGGCGGATGAGCTGGCAGCCCAGGTACAGTGGACAAGTGAGTCCCAATAAAGGACTATAAGGAAAGCCCTCTGGACTGTGCAGATTGTGTCCTAGGAGGGTACCCCCTGCCTGGAAGGAGGGGGTTCTGCCTTGGCTCGAGGTGGACACTGCGTAGCAGCGGGAGAGCTAATTCCCCTGAGAGACACCCCAGTGCCCCGTGTGGCCCTGGGGGATCCCCCCGGTACACAGTATGTTTCCAGCTGCCGTCTAATGCTGCATGGCCTGCCCTGTTGCTTTGCGCAGGCGCGTGGAGCGCCTTGGTTCCCCAGGCACCTCTGCGACGCTGCGCATGTGCCAGGGGCCGGTTGGTTCGGCCCTGCCAGGATTGTGGCATCAGGGCCTTCCCCTGCAGCCCTTTCAGCAGGCCTGGCTGGGTGTGTCCGCTGCCGGGGCTTCCACGGTGCTGTCCCCAGAGGGCCCTGCGCCTCGGTCAGCGGCAACATTGGACTCCTGGTAAGTCAGGCGTTGGGGTTTTCGGACCAAGTTTCTCCTGCGCCCCTCATGGCCAATAGTGGGTAGCCATAGCTGCCAGTACCAGGCAGCCATTGCTGGCATCCATGGCGACCCCCCATGCTGGGCCAGGTGGGCACAAAAACAGATGCACCCACATGGTTTGGCCTGTACTGGCCTGCCTGGGCAGCTCATGGGGTGGGCAGTTCGTGGTCCTGGTTTGTTCAGGACCTATATTTCCGTCCCAGCCACCAACCTCTCTGGGGTTTGAACTGGGCCCACATCTGGTGGGCCCAGAACAGACAGGTGCAGTTCGGCGGGCCAGAGCAGGCCAGCGTGAAGTCACGTTAGTTAATACTCAGGGTCCCAACCAGGTTGGGAAGCACAACAAATGTGGCAGCGGCCAGAGTGCCAGGGAGCTGCATGAATATGCGGCTGCCTGTCTCTGTGCTGAACCGAGCACCTCACCCCCTGTCATGACAGCCAGCCATGGTGGCCAATGATGGCTGCTACGGTGGCTAACTATGATGGACCTGATCCGGGCTGGGTCACGGCAGACCATAACAAGCATTATAGCCCACTGGACCTCAGCGGGCCACTGTCACATTTGTTAACACCCAACTAGTGACGTTGGGTGTTTTCAGACATGATGCTAACCTCCGTTTAACCTCACTTGAACATTTCTTATGCATGTTGTAGGGCTGCACAGGGCACCAATATAGCCCTGCAACATTTATTTATTTATAAAATCTTAATACCCTGCCCCTCTTGACACATGCAAAAGAAATGTTCAAGTGTGGTTAAACTGGGGTTAGTGTAATGTCTGAAAACACCTATTATGGGACTAGTTATTTTAGCATGATAAAGAAGCTGAGGTTTCAGGATTTGACTCTCGTAATCATGGGCAGAAGACAGTATCCGCCTGATTATTCTGAGTACTCTCCCCCTCTCTTTTCTCAAGTGACATGCAGCTCCCCCTCTGACAGTGCTATTGTGAGGAGCTATGGGAACTGTGCTGCCAAGGGAACACCTGTCTCAGCTTTAACACCTTTGTGGCATCTCCAGCTTGGATGTCAGGAAATGCAGCCAGCAAGATGAACCACACTCAGGCTGGGAAAGGCTGAGTGAGAGGTGAATGGTATCCGGGCGGTCTATCGCTGTGGTGAGGATGGAGCCATTGTAGCTCGGCCAGGGGGCTTCTGGTACCAGCGTATTGCCTTAGCGTGCGTGCAAGGAGGAGCAGACGTGGCACTTCCAGGCATGGTGGGAGCAGGAGTAGAGTACCTTGTGGAGTATACTACTCCCTCTTCCCAAATTATCTGGAATGATGTTCCTGATTGTAATGCTGAGTGATAGTCATATATAATCTATTGCACAGCAAAGCAGGGTATATTCTGAATGTCCTTTGTGCAAGATTTATTATTACTGAGTTTCAAAAAAGAAACCGGAAGCCTGATCCTGATAAGACATGGCAGTAAAGCCGCCCTGAGCATTAGGGAGGGGCAGCATATCAATTTAAATAAAAAAATAAAATAAAAATAAATCAATTGTAGCTTCACTGAATACACTGGAGCTACGCAAGTGCAAAGCCAGTGCAAGTTACGTCAGAACCAGGCCAAATTTGAGAAAAGAATTCTGGGTTTATTAACAGCTTTTAACTAGGAGCCAATGCAGACTTAACACTAATGCTTTTTTGATGAATAGTTCTCAGATTCTGTTATGACTACTTTCCGCATGACTACCTAATGTCTTAAAACAAATTACGTTCGGAGCTGTTCAGTTCTATAGACATACGAAGAGCAAAACACAGTACTGTGCATTGTAGTCTGAGGTATTCAAGCAATATGCTACCTCACCTAAATACTCTGTAGGCCAGCACACTCCTATTTAGCTGAGGAACATTAAACACAGAGGAAACGTAGTGCATAATTGTCGGTTTTGTTTTTTAAAAAATGCTTCCCAAAGTACGTTTAGCATCCCGTGTTCAGGTCTAAGACCACTTGCCCACGTTCAGAGCTATGGCAGGGAAACTCACAGGCGGGCTCCCGCTGGCCAAGCTCACCAGTAGCTCTGAACGTGGGTGTGGGGGTAAAAGTGTCGTCAGGTGCATCCCGCGACGATATCTCTGATGGCTGGATTTTGAGCCTCGTCTGTCAGAGAAATTGCCGTGGGACATGCCTGATGACACACAATCCCCCGCTGCCCATGTTCAGAGCTACTAGTGAGTTTGTTTCCCGGTCATATTTCTGAACGTGCGCAAGCGGCTTAATGGAAAATGGATTTTAAGGAAGCGAATTGGAGTAATGTTTATTTAATAATAACATAAATCACTCCACATTGACAAGAGATACAGACAGGGGCTGCAGCAGAACACCTTTCCTTAAGTCAAGGGTGCGGAACATTTTTCTCTCATGGACCAGTTTGAAAATGAGTACAAACTCTGTGGCCTGGATAAGAGTAGAGGGCAGGGAGGCTTAAGGAGTGGGCTCAGAATGAATCATAGGCTTATAGCATTGGAAGGGAACTCAAAGGTTATGTAGTAGGCAGTTTGTTCCAATGTTGAACTGTTCTAACAGGAAGTTTTAATCTAAACCTACCATTCTGCAATTTAAAACAATTGCTTCTTGTCCTGTCTTCCCCACCTTTTTATTACATATATGCATATTTGAAAATTGTCAAAATCCCCTTCCTTCCCCTCCTTGAATCTTCTTTTCCCTAGGCTAAACATTAGGGATGGGACACCAGGGAGAATACCAGATAATGGATTTACGAGTATCGGATCTCCCTGGTATCGGATTTACTGGTATCGGCATACCGGATTTTTAACATTGGCTGCTTTACCGGTTTTTTTTATATTGTGGCCATTGACTTCAATGGCCGCAATATAAAAAAAACGGCAAAGCGGCCAATGTTAAAAAATCTGGTATGTCAATACAGGTAAATATTGGATTATTGGATTAATCCGATACACCAGATAATCAGATGTATTGGATTTATCCGATGCCGATATCCCCACCCCACATGCCCTGTGCCATCAGTCTTTCCTCATATTCCTTGTATTCCAGACCCTTGATCATCTTCATTGCTCCCCTCTAAATTCTTTCAAGTCTGTCAATATCCTCCTTGAAATGTGCAGCCCAAATAAAGGCAGGAAAGAGAAGGTCCAGATCCATTCCCTTACCTAGTGAGCATGGGAGTGCATGCTCTCATTTCTGCTCCCTTCCTCTGAGGTCACTCTATGGGGCTAAATTCATGGACCAGATCAAGGAATTGGAAAAGGGCTAAAGAAAAGCTCATTGCTGGCTGAAGTTGGCCCATGTTGGAAGTTGGATCTGCCTTAACCATGACCGGGGGTTCTTCGCCACTGCCATAGGCGCTGGAGGTTGTGATGGCCAAAGGGTCATGCTGACCTCTACTTTCTAAACATGAAGGCTATACACCAACATTCCTTGATATGTGAGAACCAGAACTGGTCAAAGAGGTAGGAGAATAGTTGCAGCTGTAGTCAGTGGCACATGCTACCCTCTCTGTGCCCCTGGCATTGCCACAGAAAGAGCAGAGCTCCTCACTACTTGGTACTGGGGGGAGGCATGGAGTAGAGCTCTCCCTTCCTAGATTTTTGCAGTCTTGCTCTTATTCAGGCAAAATTCCCACTGAAAGAAACATGTTGTTACAAACCAAGTAGTGTGGCCAAAGATACTCTCGTGGTAAGAAGGCAGTGAAGTATCAGTTGGGTTTTGGGCCTGCTGAGAAATGTAGGCTGTTAGGGATGTTTTTCAGGGAAAAATCAACAACATTTAGACATGGCCTGGATGTGAGGAGTTAGAGAGAGGGGCCAAGTCAAAGAAGACTCCTGGGCTACAGATCTGTATAACAAGGCAAATTGGGGTGTTGCCCATTGAGTCAAAGAGGGCTGTGGTGCAAAACTCAGTTTTGGCCATGCTTGCTTAACCTTCCAGCTGAAGAGGGGGTGGGGTGGGGGCAGCATAGCTCAAGTGGTAAGAGCACATGCTTGCATGTATAAGGTCCCAGGTTCAATTCCTGGCATCTCCACCCAAGGACCCCTGGTAGCACACCTGGGGGAGGCCCCCACTGGGGGCCTGGAGGGGCCCCAGGCAGCATGCCAGGATAGCCTGGGCCCCAGGCAGCATGCCAGGATAGCCTCCACCAGAGACCTTGGAAGAGCCAGCTTTGGACCTGAATTTGAAACCCCTGCTGCCATGTTAGGTTGTGACAATACTGGGCTAAGATGGACCATTGGTCTGACTCAGTTAGGCAGTTTAGTTTAGTTTAACACCAACCAGGAGATGTCAGGGAAGGCAGGCCAAGATTTTTAGTTTGGATTTAAGGAGACAGATCTGGAGCTAAGAGTCATCCATGAGTCATCAATAGCTCAAGTATTGGCAAGCTGAAAAAAAAGATGGTATTTAACTATCTGGTTTGTGGAACCACACCCTATTGCTGTAACTTTCTTCTCTCGTTGATGAGGGTGGTCAGATGATTCTGATTATTTGCTAACAAAGGGCCTGACTTCATTGATTACTTAGGCAACACTAATTGAAATAGTACACAAGTAATAAGGTGGAATAATCACCCAAATGAGGTCCTGATTAGTTGAGTGAAAAACTATATTTAGAATTAGTGTAGGCCAGTGGGTATGGTGCTGATTTTGGACTTGAGAGACCAGGGTTCAAATTCTGCCTTAACCATGAACTCACTGTGCTGTCTTGAGCAAGTCTCAGCCCCCTATCTGTAAAATGGGAAGAATAATGATGCCCTACCTCCTAAGGCTTTGTGAACTAGATAAAGATTGTAAAGCACTTCCCAAGCATTGAAAGTATTATAGAAATGATTAATAATGTTTAAAATACTAAAGAAATTATATGTGTGACACATTCTTAGTATCTGTTTAGTTTCTGTTAATTGGATATAGATGACGATTAACTCTAGGTCTCAGAAACCTCTATTTGTAGGACACAAGTAATTCTACAGTCAGGCTATTTTTCCATGATCATCTTCTACCTGCTTAATAGCCACGCACCATGCTTTTAAAACCTCCTTAAGAAGAGTAAATATTTGAATCCAGAATGTGAATTTCAGGAGCAGGGCGAGTTAACAGATTGGCAGTGCGGAGCTGAGAAAAGAATTTTGCCCTGAAGGATCATATCTAAAGTTACAGTTTATATAGGGGACCCCAATGAATTCCTAGAAGAAAGCTTTTTTTAAAAAAAAGAATAAAAAAAGGTAATGAAGAGAAAATAATTTCAACAGGCCTCTGGTATTGAACTATTCACAGTATTTTTAGTCTCTGATTATACATTCTTTCATATCACAGGGTAGCTACTATAAATAAACTGCTAAGGTAGAGTGGCATTCATTCCCATTTATTCATATTAAGCTTTTATTTTTTTTAGTCAGGCTTCCCTATGGAAAGAAAGCTTATGTGGTCATTCTGCCTCATATCCCATATGCTCCACCATAATAATTGGCTGTAATACACAAACCAATTACTCTGGAATAGTCCCACTGAAGCCAGTACTAAACTAAAGTTACTACTTTGATTTAATTAAATTGAAGTAACTACTCCACGCTGGTACCGTTCTCTCTGCAGCTGCAAACAGTAGTTATTTTGCAACATGACAAGCATGTTGGTTTTCTCTTTTTACTTCGAAGTAAAAGGTTCACGCTACAGTTACTTTGAAGTAAAAAGCAAAGGGGAGTATGTACTCTGAATTTTTTTACGAGTACTTCTCTTTCTGCTTCTGAATAACTTCTGTTTTAGAGTTCTTGATGTATGAATGATGCAGGAGTAACAGCAATTTAAGGCTTAATTACTTTGAAGTATTTGTTCATGGATACATGGTTAGGGCTACCCTGGACAAGGTGGTGTGTGGGTTGTGGCCTTTATCTCCTTCATGTTGTTTTCTGTTTTTCTCCCATGAGAACAAGAGACAACGCCTGCAAGCATAAGAGCTACATCTGGAGACCCGCTCATGCACAAGTGTTGTCACGGGAGAAAAGCGAAAATGTGTATTTCTACGTGCACTAATTCTCATGATGAGAGATGTGATTGCCCTCACGGACATCCCCCCCCCCTCCCCCAGGTAACGGGTGCAGCAAGCGCCCTCAGGCTTGGGACTGTTCAGGCTTCTCTGTAGCACGGGGGAGCGACCATAGCTCAAGTGGTAAGCGCACATGTCTTGCATGTATAAGGTCCCAGGTTCAATCCCCAGCATCTCCACTTCAGGATCCCAGGTAGTACACCTGGCAAAGATCTCTACTGCGGGCTTGTAGGGGTCTCGGGTAGCATGGCCCCTGCCAGAGACCCTGGAAGAGCCAGATTTGGACCTGAATTTGAAACTCCTGCTGCCATGTCAGGTTGTGACAATACCGGGCTAAGATGGACCATTGGTCTGACTCAGTTAGGCGGTTTAGTTTGTTTCTCAGTGGTGGTAGGCCCTACTGTGTGGCAACAGGGCCATGGCCCCAACCCTTTTTTAATGTGGCCTCACCCCCTATGGCACTGTATGAGTTCACAGTGCTGGGGGTGGGGGGCATGGCCACATTGGTAAGAGATGGGGCTGCAGCATTTCCCCACCCCTTTTCTGACATGGTTGCACCCTCTACTGAGTGCCATGATATCACAGGTGGGGCTACTAGCACACATCGGGCCCAAGCTTATAAGAACCCAGTTGCATCAAGATTGAGCCCAACAGTGCTAAACCAAAGTAACTACTTTAGTTATCAGGCCCATGGCTCTATAATTAATGCGGCTGCATCACTGCAATAAAATCACACACATTTTATTCATTATAAAATTGGAATGATTTCTCCTATCACTGTGAAATTTGGTAGGGAAGGTCATCTGGATGAGGGGTAGAATCTGTCCACATTTAGGGCAAATTGGATGAAAAACAAGAAGGTTATAGGCATTTGAAGCTTGGAGGCAGAATGACATTTTTTCTCCTCTGCTCCAAAAAGCTAAAATAAACAAGAAGATGGATGAAAACCACAGCAGGGCTGGCTTCCTGTATCCCGGATTCACTGTGGTTGTGTGTCAGGACTGCGGTGGGGGTAGACCGTGGTCCCTGCCTGTCTATCCCATTCGTTGTGTGGAAACTGAGTGTGGTGGCTGTACGTGATCTTCACAGATTGACCTCGGACTCCAGCGGGCTAATGTCTCATTTGTTTTCACTCATTCTCTGAGATCTCACTGTGAGTGGGGGCTGCGGGTCCGGTGGGTGGGGTCTGCGGGTCTGGTGGGGGCAATAAGCAGCCAATAAGCAGGCAGATAGACACCCATGTGGTGTGGGTTAGTGTGGGCTAACGTCTCCTAGAGAGACAGGCACCAGAATACAGTCAATAAGCTGAGTAGTTGCATGCACATGTGCTTAGCTTAGGCCATTTTCACACAAGACACTCTCCACACACACTATACATGTTGCAGGGCTGCAGTGTTGCCCTGTGGGTGCCCTGTAACATGTATAGTGGGTGGGTGGGTAGACAGTGGAAAGTGTCTTGTGTGAAGACACCCTTTGTTACAAAGGAAGAAGGGGACTTACCAAGGCTAGGACGGCATCAGTGCCTCACTGTGGAGGTGAGCCTGATAGAAGAGATGGGCATCTAGGGGTAATTTAACATTTCATTCTTATGTAGATGATTTGCATATTTCCTCATACAAACAAATATCCAAATTTCCCTTTGTGACCATTGCAAAATTTGCATATTTGTTTCTTTAGTTTCTTCATGTTTAGTATTTCAGTTACTTTGATATCTTTATATTTTGGGTTTAGTATTTCAGTTATTTTAGTCTTTTGATATTTGGCACTTAGTTCACAGTACTGCTAAAGTGAACGACATACTGAATCCTGAAATAACGGACATGCAACGCTGAAACAAATATTCCAGATCCACAAAGGAGTGGGAAGCAAATTGTAGCTGCTTTGTTAAAATGGATTTGAATATATCGAATTGGAAGAATTTGGATCTTTGTTTTAGCTGTAACTGCCTTATTTCACTTGAGCTATCCTTTCTCTAACATGACTATGGGTGCGTTTAAACGATCCCGTTCACAAGAGGGATTGTTCAGTACCGACATCGGGCACCCGCCTTCCTCTCTACGACGTGTCTGATGTTCAGAAGAGCATCAGACACGGCATAGAGTGTATGTGCGCGTGCGCGCCCTTCTGCGCGTGCGCACTCTGGCAAGGAACCTGGAAGTGCAGCGTAAAGCCGGCACAGCGGCGATCCGCCTTGAAGGGGGCAGGATCACCGGGCCAGCTTTACGCGGTGGAGATCCGGCGTTAGAGCATGGTGGGGATTTAGACGGGCAGCAACAATGGCGGCTGATACAGGGCTCCGCCGCCATTTCCGTCTCGTCAAAAAGCGCCCTATGGCTGCAGTCCTGGACCCACTAACGTCAATGGCAAAATGCCTATTGATTTTACTGGGTGAGAATTGCATTCTAGACTTCTAGATCTCTCACTTCCACATGTTGCAGGAGTTTTCCTTTTTGCAAACCTGACCTTTGTTGCATGTGAACTGTATTTGGATTGGGAATAATTTCCGTGTGTATGTGTGTGTGCAGAGGTGCTGGAATAGCTGTAAATATTAACCTTAGTAACATTTTTAGAGGGCAACAGACATTTTAATAGGGTTAAAACTACTGTGTGTGTGTGTGTGTATATATATATATATATATATGTCAGATTCTTTAGCCTCTAAAATATTTTATTGGCATGTTAAGCTGTAGGCATTATAATGAGTACCAGAGGGCTCCCGATTTATTAGAAAATCTTATTTTAAGCATTATAAAATGAACAGGGAAATAGGCAAATCACACGTGGGGAAAAGATCCCCTCAACATGAGCAATCATTTGGATTTACAATGTGAGGGTAAGTGAAGAGGGTAAAGAGGCAACACACTCGAGTTTCCCCTGCATTTTGGCTGCACTGGGGCAAAGCTATAATTAATTTGGAGGAACAAAGTGTTGGCTTAGGCCATTATTAGAGGAGCAAGGGCTTTGCTACACATAGGGTGTTAACAGATGAGAGATTAACCTGCTGGAGTCCGGGTTCACTCCACAGAGCCCCCCACCCACGGAGTGCAGCCACCACTTGCAGGTTCTGTGCAATGTACCGGACAGGCAGGCAGGCATTCCTTCCCACTGCACTCCACCCCACCACCACATCTCCACCACTGAGATGCAGTCGCTCCCTGGACTGCTCTGGGTGCTCTGCCCAGGATTGTATGGTCCTGGCAGACCTGCACGCCTGTAGAGGCTGCGCACACGCTAACAAATGGGAGGTGGCCACGTGGGCTCACATTTGCCTGCATGGCGGGCTCCACATTCAATGGGACAATGCCATGAGTGGGGATCTGGAGTGGGCGGGTGGCTTTGGTTGAACATCTGGCAGCACCTAACAGATGGGCAGGTGACAACCCACCCAGAGGAGGCTAATCTGGCTACTGTCTTGTCTGTTTTCACCCATAGTATGAAGCTGGTGGGGACAACAGAAGGGGAAGTATTAGGAAGTATTTTGAGGGTGCTCCTGCTACCCCTAGCTACCCAATGGGGTCATTCTGCAGGAGGTTCAATCTTGGGGTATCTGTGGTGTGGAGACACCAAATTCCCCCGTTTCTCTTGTTGTATTAACTCAACTGTGCTGTGGCTTGATTTTTTCAATAGCTTCTTAGGTAAGGAACATATTTCTCTTTTTTTGCTTGGGTTCCCAGTTGTGTTGTGCTAAATAAATGGCAACATCCCAGTTATCTTGGGCTGCCGCTAGGAGCCCCTTGTGAGAGTCCCGTTCTCCTCTAGGATCTCCCTCCATGAATCACTGCTTGGAATAGGCCAGGGTCTCCAATCCAGAGCATCATGGAGCATCATGGCAAGGCTGTAACCTTCTCTACTCATAGGGCCAGATGATGCAGTTGTTGTTGGTTGGCACACCGTGTTCCTTTAAATTGACCCAGTGCCTACCCTCAAAGGCTCTTGCTGACCACAGTGGCACTGCACATGGTGCTGGAAGCCAGGTGTTGTCTCATGGATTCACTTCCTTTATTGATGAAAGGAGGGTAAAACCCCACAGGGACCAGTGGGCCAGGGCGTCAGGGGAATACACTGTATAAAACTGATGATAAGGCAGGGCCTAATTTGTGCCAGGGCTCTCCCAGAAACTGTCATTGCTGTTCTGCAAGACAGGTGGATGCAGAAGCAGCCTCAGCCCCTGTCAGGGCTGAGGCAGATAAGCATCACCAAAGAGCTGACTGGTGTCAGCAGTGCCAGCTCTAGCCCCTATCAAACTCAATTCAGCCCTGACCAAGGGCTGGCAAAGAAGGGGTGGGCATGGGGACTGGTAGAGGCTGGGTGTAGGAGGGCTCATAGTATATCTCCACCTGCTCCTCTGAATACACCCCATGTTTCTAGGGTCAAGGGGTGGGACTTCAGGGGAAGGCTTGAGCCTGGGTATTCTCTTTAGCAGCTGGGGAAGGAGATGGAGGCTGAAGCCAGAAAGTGAAGGGAAGACAATGAGTGAAATAGTGACTGTGAAAGGTAGAGATGAAATGCATATTTAATACCTTAGTCATAGTTATTCTTCTTCTGATCGGATCAGCAACTAAATAGGCAAGTTGGAGCAGAGCTCTGATCTGGCTCAGTTCGGGTGGGTTGGGATGGTCAGTCTGGTTTGTGATGTTCAGTTCAGGATTATGAGGTTTGGTTCGGTTTGTGTTTGGTACTGCTTTTAAGGGTTCGGTTCACGTTTGGGCTGGAGTTTTTTGTTTTGTTTTTGACAAATCTGAATTACGGAACAAACAACTGAACCAACCCTAATGAAAAGGCTAACTTAGCGGAACTCATCCCAGCCAAACAACATAAACTGAACCAAACCAAATCAAACAACTGACCAAGCTGAACACAAGCAAATTGACCCAAATGACTAACGAACTGAACATAACCTCCCATGGATCAGGCCGCATACCTGATCCAGCAGATTGGGATCAGATAATCTAAATCCAACAAATAGCACATTCCTGTCAGCTATTCCTTTCACCTCTAGGGAAAGGGCAACGGGGCAGAGGGTGCAAAAGGGGAGAGGGTAAGGGAGAGACCCTGGCACTTGGGAAGAGGAGATATTGGAAAGTTTGGGTTGCTGTGGGCCACTGGGTTGCAGCTGGGGGTCTGGTTGCTTGCCACCATGGCCCTGTTGTATAAGGGGCAGCTAGAGGCTTTGGGACACTGGTCACTGAGCTGATGTCATAGGTGACTGGTAACTGTCGATAGTGGGGGGGCACAGGAATGGGAAGGGGTTCCATAGGACTTCCAAAAATCTGGGGGTGGGGCACATGCCCCTGGCTGATGTGGAGGGGGTTAAGGGCAACAGGGAGGTGGCTCAGCAAAGGTAGTGGCTGCTGGGGGCTGAGAAGACTTGCCGTTCTCCTAGTGAGCAGCCATCTGACTCGGTTTTGACAATTTGAAGGGGAAAGTTCAGAACGCTGGAGTAATTAAGATGAGGTTGGGAGGGGATGCATTCCATGCACATTTCCCCGCAATGCTAGAGACAGGGGTCGGAACTTACACGATTCCGTATCCCCCCCACATTTTAGCCCAAAGTTGCTACCAGTAGGATTGCCACCGATGCACATGTTAAAGGAACACGTATGAAAAATGTATTTTCCATAAGTGTTCCTTAAAAATGTGCCTAGGTGGTACCCCTGCTCCCTTAGGCTGTAGGGTATCCGAAGGATGGGCAGCTTGCAGCTCCGGAGAAGAGAGCATCTGATGAAGTAGGTCGTTGCCTACAAAAACTCATCCCTCTTTCTCCCGGTTAGTGCTTGAGGTGCTATGCGGCGTGGGCAGGGTTTTGCAGCGGTTGTCTCCGGGGTCTGAAGGTAGGCGTGGGTGCTGATGGCTGTTACCGGGGCAAATTGGGGAGTACTTATTTTTTTGGAGGGGAAGGGAAAACTCAAGCCCTCCCCCGGGTCCTGGCTAATGGAGACCACTTCGGTTATTTGGGAAAAATCATAATTCTAAGAGCTGCCCTTAGGGATTCACAGCCCTTGGCAACAGGTTCCTCCCTCCCCCGATCTCCTCCTGTCTCTCCAGCCCGGTGACAAGCTGTTGCTACTAGCCTGGCCGAGTTACTCTATTTCACAGCTGATCAGGCAGCCGCACTAATTGACTAGCCAATTAAAAAGCGCACTTGCAATGTAGTCTTGCCTTCCGTCTCCTGATTGGCTCAGGTTTCTGGGAAGGGGTGGAATCTGGCAGCCTGAACGTTCCATCGCAGGACTGCAGTGTGTGCTGGCTGTCTAGCTGCATTGTGCACTCGTGGCATGGAGCGGCTGGCCGGAGGCTTGGAGTCGGTGCATTGCTCCGGTGAGTAAAGCAGCTTCTTATACTCCCAGGTTATAACTGAGCACAAAGGAAAAGGAGGTTCAAGTGCAAAGGATGCGGGCGGGGGCCACATGTTGCTTGGGAGAGGGCCCTTGAACTAGGCTTTGCTGCATGGTGCATTCCGGGCGTTCATTGTATAGAAGCAGCAACAGATGAAGTGCTTGGTGATTTGTTATCGCTTCCAAGTTCACCTCAGGGGGTTGTTTTTCCCCTCCTGTGTCTGGTCCTGACACCCCACCCTGCAGTAGTGTCGCTGTCAGTTTAATCGTCCAAGGTGTTGGGTAGTAGCCAGCAAGTTAAAAGACTGGGATAAATGCATACATATTCTTCCCTGGGGAAATTCAGAGCCTTTTTTATTGCTGGTAAAGTACAAATTGGTATTGCTTGTGATCATCGGAGCCAAGAAAATAAGTTCACTCAGGCGGTGTGGATTCTGCAACACTGTTTTGTTTTTGGCTGATGACTGAAATACCTTCAGTCCAACGAGTTATTAATTATGGCAGCTGAGTTTAGAAATGCGTTCCAACACTAATTTATCATAAATATCCTAGTTTTAACTCCTGCCATTGTCATAATTTAAAAACCCAACAGCAGAAATCAACAGAAATATGTTTCTTTATTTTACATTATTGTGCATGTTAATTATTAGATACAACTACAGCTAAGGATGCAGAACTATTTGAATGATAATTATCTCAATCGTTTGCCTTTTGGACACTTTTAAAAAACATTTGTTTTCTGGACAAAGATCATTCTTTTCTTTTAATGTCCCTTTTCATCCCCCACTTCCCCCGCATATATATGTATGTGTATTGTGGTGCTACTGATTTTCACGTGGTATTTCACAAAGCAGTTGAATCTTAAAACTTGGTATCTAATAAATAGTCCTCTCTGAGGTATGTGTCCATAGCCAAGTGAAGTGGTTGAATATTAATAAAATTATGAATGACTGAAGACTGATTACTGTGCATATCAGAATATAATGTCATCAAAAGTGAGTGTTCTAGCTTACTCAATAATAATAATTATTTTTAAAGTGAGTGTTCTCAGAGATGCAGCGCACATGCGTGGTGTTTCAGAAGAATGCTTTTGTCAGTATAACTCATAGTGACAAATATTTATGACGCTTTAGAGACCTATTAAAACATAAGGGGCTGTGACATTTTATGACTTCCATAAACTGCATTAAGACAGTTGTATTGGGCATCTATCTCTTGAATATACAAAAAGAAATTTAATTCAGAAACCATAATAATTACATAGATTTTGTATAATTAGAATAGTAATATTATAATTATAGCTTTGATTGCACAGTAAAATGTTTGGTAATAAAAAAATCAAAGACTTAACCAATGTCAGTTTAGTCTTTGTACAAAAGTATGTGTACAGTATCGGCTAACCTATTTTTCTTTCTAAACAGGCAATTCTTGCTTCATCAAAGTCAGTGGGCCTCCCCAAATGTATACCACAAAGTAGTACATAAAGGGTGGGGTTTTCCAAAGTGCCTGAGTGACTTAGGAACATGAGCCTCATGTCACAGATGAGGAGAGCTGTGTTCTTAAGTCACCTATTGGTAGATGCATTTGAATATTCCATTCATGTGGAATGTTGGCGAATTTAGCTCTCTATTCAAGGAGCCTTAACTTTCGTGCTTCCTCACTTTCCCACCCTCCATAAATTGTATTTGTACATACACCTTTAACTTGGCATAAATTAGTGGATATACTTTCTAATACATCTTTTTTTATACACACAAAATCTATTCTGCCTTTATTCAGTATCAATATATAGAATAATTAGAAAATTTTGTTTATTATTTTACTCAATTTGCTCAATAAATACATTGTTGCAGACCTAAAGAACAAGACATTTCATTACTATATTGTCCAAAAATATACTGGTGGATTTTGAGCTTGATCCTGTGTAGAAATTTCTTATCTGACTTTTCGTCTGATGGGGGACCATCAAATAATAAAAGATAGGATTCTGGAAGTTCACGTTTGCCTGCAGAATCCCTTCAAAATGTAATGATATGCATGAATTCTAGATCATCTTTGGTAGTATTTACTTTATTGAACAAGCGCGCTCTAGACCATAATGGTTTTGGATCAGTTATAGATTGTACAGTCCCTGTAGAGTCACTCAAATAAATTGTAATGATTTTTTTCAGCTTTATGGTTTGTCATGCTAAGACCCTCTTAGCAAGCCATTCATCCAACAGAATAGAAATGCTATGATTCTGGTTATTCCAGCTGCGTATTTGTGGAACATCATCAGTTATCCAAATACCCATAACATTTTCTGTTTCACTGAATTAATTCTTTTGTAAAACAACATGTCTTATGACTTAAACCTTCTCCCATTGAATTCTGTGGTGGTTTTGCCATTGACTTCAAGGAGAATAAGGTTGAGTTTTTAGTTATATGTAGTAATAGTAAGGCACACAAAACGTGGATGTAATTGTGTGACTAATTTGCCTATCCATTTATAGCAATTAAGTGTTCACTAATTGAATGTGGAAATGCCCCGTTACCCATCTAGCTGACCGTTTACATGCACAATTGCTGAATTTACCTACACAATTAGATTAATTACATTCAAATTAAGTGGGTAACTGTGCATGCAATTGTGAGTCTGGTTAGGAAAATAAAAACCTTTTTACATTTTGTTTTAACAGAAAAATAACTTTCGGCCTGCAAAATATCCCATTAAAACAGAGTCCCTTAAGATAAAGGAATCTTAAATGGTTAACTTTTTTGATTACAGCAGTAAAAAAAATATACAAGTGGTACTGTTTGAAAGTCTATAAAACAGGCTTGCCAGTCCCAGGTGTTTCCAAATCAGGAGCCAAGCCCTTTCCCCAAATTATGAGACTAGCTTAATGGTTTTTTAAAAACCCATATACATCTATCTTCTCTATGGCCCTTTCCAAATGGGCTGCAGTGGGTGGGGGGATGGGTGGGCGCCCACAGTGGGTGAGGGGGATGGGTGTGCGCCCATTCCCACTCACCTCCACCGATCTTCACGCGTGGAACAACCGGCATTGGAGCTGGTTGCTTTGTGTGTGGTTGATGGGTGGAGTGTGGGAGCGGTCACGCACTCCACCCACCGCGGGTACTGTTTCTACAGGCGCACACCCATTCCCCTCTCACCTGCTGTGGCATTTGCATGGGCGCACCCCCCCCCTCTGCACACGTGGGGGTGGGGGCGTGGGAAAAGGTCCTTTGTCTCTTTCGGAGCCTGTAGGGTCCACTGCACTCGGGATTTCAAATGTTTCTTCACAATCATTAGGACTATACATTTTTTCTGTCTTTCTTTCTTTTTTATAAGGAAGCTGAGTCTTATTTATTCACAAGCATTGGCATTTTAAGGTGCAATCATTCATCCAAATGTGCAAGGTTGTATAAACGCGAATTGTTTGTGTGCAGAAGTGCTGCGCGAAACTCAAGTGGGTGTCAAATCCTCATTCACAGCAAGAAGTGTAGGTGACGGTGTGCAGCATGCCTACTAGGGCTGGGTGTTACAGATTGGGATGAATTCATACTGAATCGCAAACATGCCTGTTGCAGATTGGTTTAAAATCTATAAATAATACAAATAACTGTGCATGTGCAAAATGGCGGCGGGACCGTTCTGTGCATGCGTGGTCTTTCCACAATGGTGGTGGCAACATCACTGCCATTTTGGAAAAGGGCAACTGGTCTGCGCGTGGGCCAGTAGCATGCACAGAACAGTCCGCCCACCCCTAATACCTACTGTCTGTGGGCTGCTGCATGTAATGTGGGAATGTGGCTGTGGAACTTATCTCTGTACCTGAATCATACTTACAATTGGTTAGACCGCGCTTAAGTGCTGACCACGAGGAGGGCTGTGCTGGTTTCTAGGGTGCGACTTTGCATAAGCGAATGAGAATGCGCAATGGGAAATGAAGACTCTTGCTGTAAATGAGGATTTGGCACCCATTCAATTCTAGGGTTCACTTTATGCATATGCATCACACTCACCCACCTGCTTGGACGATGATGGTACTCTCAACTTTTTAAGGAAGGTATAAAATCTTAACACTTCTGGTAAAATCATGAAATTTGGCAAACCATGGGTACTTTCAGACATGACGCTAACCACACTTTAACCACCCTTGGTGGTTATTTATGCATGTTGCAGGGCTGTATTGATACCCTATGCAGTCCTGCAACATGCATAAATAACCACCAAGGGTGGTTAAAGGGTGGTTAGCNTAGCTTTACTTCATCATAGGATTATTTGATTTGTCTGTATTTTCTGTGTTTAGAAAATATATGCTTAGTAAAGTTATTGATGATCCAGTAAATCCATACATATGCAAGAAGTGATATTGGTGGACCACTTGCAAGAATAAAATGTGCATAACACTAGACTTGGCATGTCAACATTTATGGATGTTTGACTTCTTAGGCTCCAGTGTTGACAAAGACTGTGTTAGCAGATATTTGTTTTGAATAGACCTTACAACATTTAAAAATACAAATACAGTGAAATCTCTCAACAAAAACAACACATCTTCCCCTCTAAACCCACCCACCCCATCCCTGTTGATGTGATGCCATTAATATCATCCCTTTAAACACATGGATCTATAAAAGAAAGATTTATGATGTAATATTCATGATCAACAAAAGAGAGTACTAGTGAAATATTCCGGGTGGTTTTGGCATCAAAAAGTACACAGCAGCCATTACCATTTTAAAGAAAAGCATGAGAGTAGGCAGATTAGAAATCCTAATGCCATAGTTCTGTCAGTTTTGTTGATATGGTAAGTGAATGCCAATATAATCAAACATCCAGTCAATAATAAATAAATCCTATCATGTTACATACTGAAAGACTGCTAACTTTTAAAAATCTCCAATCTCGTGACTGTGGCATTTTTCTAAATGCTTCTGGTCCTAGTCATGTTTTTTTTTTAAAAAAATTGATTTAATTTAACAGCCTTTTTTTTTAAAAAAAAATTATTTTTAAAAAACCCTAATGATTTTGAGGGAAGCCTGAAAGCATGATTCTAGTGAATTTTAAAGGTTTAAATCCTATAATGCAAAGAAAAAGAAAGCAAACCTTATTTTAAAAAAAAAAATTATCATGATTGTTTTTGGTCTTTGAATCAAAGTTAATATTTTAATCAATGCATTATGCTAGATTAGTGAAGATAAATTGCTTTAAAGAAAGCCTTAACACAGATAGTTACATAATACATTATATATAGTACAAATAGTTTAGTATGTCAGTTGGGACTACTTGGGTGGCTAAGCTGAGAGGCAAAGAGAGGGACAGCAGTTGAAGTTCAAGTTTGTTACAGTTATAGCTTCCCAAATAAAGTCCTTTTTTTCACCGCCCCCGTGAATCCTGACATGTTTTATATCCCACTTCTTTATTCTGTGCGTGATTCGAGTCTCCATAACCAGACCCTCTGTAGTCCAGACAAAACTCGTGTCCCCCCCCATCGTGTCTGCATATGAGAGCTTCTGCTGTGTCCATTTTATACAACGGCTATTGTCAATGGTGACAGAGCTTTTCTCACAGAGAAGTGGAAATCTAGAAAGACACTGTAAAGACTAAGGAAGCAGACTAGAAAATACTTTTGTGGATTAAACTTAATCTTAAACACCATTTTCCTTTAATGTAATTGAAGGGGCTGATCCACGATATATATAACACACACACACACACACACACACACACACACACACACACACCATGATGCATGTACGTGCACCTGAAACTTGGATTGATCCCAGAGTACACAAATAACATCCTATAAAATCTATTTTTTCTTTTTGTTTTATTGGGCTTCTGTCCATTGGTCCAACCCTTACTGGATCTAGTCATATTTTAATCACTAAAGATTAGCGTCTCGTCTCTTTAAATGAAGAGTTTATAGTAGTAGAACTTGTATGAATGATATTTTCCCAGTCTAATTGACAGTGATCCGTAGACACAACTTGGGTTTACTAGAACAGTGCGACCCCTGAGGACTTGCATCTCTACAGAATTTGATCCGCCCCTCCCCGCACCAGCCCAGTCTAGCATGCTGCTTGTTATACAGTCCACCTACACTCCCGCACCAAACAGCCAGCAAATAGAAAGCCCCTTAGGGATGGGATGGGATTGGCAGGGTCCCTTAGTGTGGAGTTGCCCAGACCCTAAGGTAGAGTACTCTGTTAGTTCCTGCTTCTCTCTAGGTCTCTCCCCGCTGGGGGGCCCTTGAGGCTTGGGCTGGCTCAGCCATGCCCAGTCCCATGTGGCCCTAATTAGCTACTCAACAATCTGGATTACACCTGGATCTCTCTTCGACGCCTACAACGGTATCGTCTTTATTACTCAGGGCACCTGCCCAATCCATCTCTTAAAGGGCCAGTCTTTTACAAGTAGCCTGCCTGTGCTTGCTTACATATACAACTTAAATGAATAGGAAGGGTTTTTTAAAGGGTCTTTATTCTTACTGCAGATGTTTTTAGGTAGGTAACGGTGGCTACATGCTAGTAGAAAATGCATGTTTGCAGTATGCAGTAAATGTGTGCTTAATGCATACCTGGGTGTGTGTTTGTGCGTAGACATTGCAGAGAGAAACATTTGTTCAGTACCTAAATCAAGTAGCTAGTGTTGGGTATGAACATCCATAATGCAAAGGACTGCTTTGGGTAGTCTTCTTCCTACGTAGTTTGTGAGGCCTTAATGGAGTTCACTGTATTAAGGGGTATTCCTCCCAAAGTCTTAGAGGAATGGGCTTTCCTTGTTTGTTCATATTCAGGAAGCAGAGGGTTTTGTTTATACGTTATAGCATAACACACACACACACACACACACACACGCAAAATATTGCCAAACATATGCACTTTCTACGTGCTCCTGTCTTCAGAATGGCTACCCTCTACTAATGTTAATGTTGCATTAGTAAAGAGTAACTTACCATTGTGTGGTATTGACCAGTAGGGCTGTGCAGAAGGGACCTCATACATTTTCAGAAATCCATTCATTTTTGGTTTTTATTTAAAAACCTGTTTGCTTTCATAACATGATTCATATTAAAAACTATTAATTAAAAAATTGTGCATGTGCAAAATGGCCTCTGGACCGTTCTGTGAATGTAAGCTCTATTTAAAAACAGCAGCGTCCGCGTTGCCACCATTTTGGAAAAGAGCAGCCAGTCTGCATGCGCTCAGTGACCATTTGCACATGCACAGACTAGCCACCCTTTTCCAAAATGGCAGCGATGCTACCACCACCATTTTAGAAAAGGGCATGCATTCGCAGAACAGTCCAGTGGTAAGCACAATGTGCATACGCAATGATCATTTTTTTTCATTTTTACTTGAGAAATACAAAAACGAATGAAAGCAAAACAAATGTTTGCTTATTCCTCTGTTTTTGGGTCTTTAGTTATTAAAATGAATGGGGCTGTATTCATTCTAGTAACTTAAAAAAAATAAATCAGTTGCACATCCCTATTAACCATTAACTGTGTTCCGTTACCTAGCCTTTAGTAACGTGTGAATGTTAGGAAGAGCCTGAGGTAGGAATACTGCAGGTCAAGAGTGTGTGGTAGCTTAACACACACTGCAAAGCAGTCAAAAGTTTGGAGATACTCCGTAGCTTCTTTGTGAAGAGCTATCCTAACCTTTGTTACAATGTGCAAACAAGGCCTCAGTTACGTGAATCCATCCTTGTCTGTGTGGTTTCCTCACGTTTTCTTTGTTGTGTAGCGACCAAATAAACAGATACCTTATTTGAATAACAGTAATACATATACGTAACGCTTACTCCTTTCACCATATGTTGTCTATTATTTTCATATCGTTAACGTAGAATTTGCGAGGGATTTATCTAAGCAGCGGTACTTATCTAAAGAAGTGCTGTTATTTCATTGGGTGTTAACAAATGAGACGCTGGCCCAGTAGGCTGCGCTTTGGTCCTATTGGCCCAGCGTCATGGCAGTACACTTGTTCCGGGCTCGCCACGTGTGCACATGGTACAAACCCAGCTGGTCCAAAGCAGGCAGAACTGGGTGGGAACGTCTGTTCCCAGCCCCATCCTGGCCCAGCATCGGGGGTCGCCATAGCAACCAGCCATGGCTGCCTGTTATTGGTCATGACGTTGGGGGTGGGTGAGTGCAGCTGCAGCATGGGTGTTGGTGTGTGGGGCCAGCTGGCTGCGCATTGCTCTTCTCCCCACTCCCCGGCCAGGCCAGGCCATGGGTGTGTATGTGTTTGTGTGTGTGTGTGTGTGTGTTCTGCTGTTGCAACTGGCCTGCTTGGGGATAGCCCTCCCCACCCCTGGGCGAGATGGCAGCAGAGCTGTCACGTATGTAAATACCCATAGTGGGCCATACAACACAACAAACATTTAAATGGTGTGCAGTGTTTGCATGTTGAAAAAAAATAATACAGGGGATCTGTTTTTTTTTTGTTGCACTGAGATTGCCATTTACCACCAAACAACTCGGTAATAAACAAAGGGTCACTCTGTCTCGTGTTGCACTTTGCAGAGCACTAAAGCAATACAGGATTCGCATTCTGCTTTGCTGTAAGTATGGTTCCACTTTCTGCATTCACTGTAATAGGGACATTGGTATTATTGATATTTGTATTGCAGTAGTGTCTAGAGACACCAGTCGCGTAAAAGTGCCCCAAAACCCATTCTGTACTATATTTAAAATTAAGTGATTGGATTCTATGCAGATATCCCTTGCTTTACTTGTTAACTTCAGCTTCCTAGGGCAGAAAATTGAAGGAGGCAGCAAAGATGGAGCCAGGGAAGCAATGGCTTTTCCAACTGCTACTACTTGAGCTTAAACCACCAGCTCCAGACCAACCGGGCATTGTCACAGAGGTTCTATGTGCTGCCGCTCTGCCCCGGTGTAGCTGGCTATCCTGGGTGTGCTGTGGTGGTGCTGGGTCTGTTTCCAGCTTGAAAAGAAGGTGAGAGGAAGCGTGGGATGCGACATGCCCTGGGAGGGAAGGAATCCAGTGCCTCTCCAGCCCTGGGGACTGTGCCCCTCCTCCTTTTCACTCTCTCTTCTGCCAGGCCCAGGGCAACAGCAGCCGATGCCTCATCCCAGCATGGGAGCCGAGCCGAGCAGAAAGCCCAGTGTTTTGAGCGCAAGGTTTGAGCTGCTGTGGCTGCCACTAGCATGGAGGTGTCCCAAGTGGGTACCTGGCTCCTCTCCCAGGCACACAAGCC
>QEPC01012687.1:3407914-3490256 GCA_003113815.1 Sphenodon punctatus
GGGGGGGGGGGAGCCTCTTATTTGAAGGTGAAATATGGACTACAGCTAGTTACGTGGCCCCTTTTTTTGGTTCCTGGATCTGGCCCCGGCCCCAGGATCCAGTTCCTACCCCCAAGCCCTGGAAAACTGAGCTCAGGATTAGGGAACAGAGATGAGGGCACAGGGAGAGGGGATAGATTCATAGTGTGGAGCCAGGATCTGGACCCTTCTCTTTCTGCGCACACCCCTTCAGCACTCCTACTCCTTGGCGCTTGAACTCGTTTCCAGAGTGGCCCCCGGAAGGGAAAACGTTCCACACCTCTGCCTTAAACCGTAACCCTCTCTCCGTGCTCCGCAGAAACAGTTGTATTTTTAGAAGCTTGCAAACCAGATAATTATTTAGGAGACTTAAAAGAGACTGGATTCCCAAGACCTTTCACACTTTTTGGTTTATGAGGTGTAGTTATTGGTGCTCGTGGTAACCAATGGATAGTTTAAAAAAATTCCTTTCCCAATTAAACTAGACTTGCTTGCTTCAGTTTTATTGTTTAGCTTAGATAACCCTTGGGGTTCCTTTCAGTTCTCTGACTCATTAGAGCTTGCAGAGTAGCATACCAGTTCTTAAAGCACTCAACCAGCACAAGCCCTATTAAAGTGAATGACACTTTAGTGAGCAGAGCATTTTGAGGATCAGAGCTCATGTTCTTTAGCCATATTAAGATATTTGTGGTTCCCCAGCCCCGGATACTGGTGTATGGCTAGCAGTAAACTGTGGTTTTTCCCCCTGTCGTTGCACATTCTTTATTTCCTGGTTTAAATTAAAGCTGAAACAAAGGGTCAGTTTTAAATTTGTGAATACAATCCAGATATTTGTTTCCAAAACTAAATATTCTTATCCATATTTGTATCTGTTGCAAAATGCATCACTTTGCTACATCTCACACACAGTAATTTATATTCACTTCCCCCGCCAGATAGTACTACCAAATAGGTGTAGTATTAGCAATAATTTATATAGTGCCAGCAATGTACATGGTGCTTTACAAAGTAATGGAATAGACACGATCCCTGCCCCCAGGGCTTACAATCTGAGACACGAGGGAGAGGGGGAAGGGGCAGGAAGAGACAAGGGGTGTATTTTTCAGCAAATATGTGACATACCAAAGAAAGTGAATGAAGCAAAGAAAGTGAATGGAATAATGAAGCACAAAAGTACCCAAGTGACACACGTCTGAAGAACCAAGTACAGAAGTACCCATGTGATGAACACCCAAAGCAAAAACCTAAACAGATTCTGCAAACAAGAGTGCTGAATTCTGTAATCAAATTTGCTTTAAACAAATACATTCAAATAGGTGAAAATTCAGTAAATTACTTGTTTGAATTGTTAATTCCTGCTCTAGTTCCAATCCTTTTGATGAAGAATTGTTTCACTAATGTAGTACAATTTGGAAAAGGTTATTTTCAAATAATGACAAGTTCATAAACTAATTTAGGCAAAGATTCTCTATTTTGGGTCTTGTACAGCCAGAGTATGGTGCCAGTTACAAGGACAAAACCTTATTTGTAAATCCTGTGTCTTAGCAGTTGGCTACTGGAATGTGAGATAATGACTTTCTGTAAAACCTTCACTCTCCTGCCACTGAACATGCACGTGGGGAGGTGGAGATGGGGGGGTGAAGTGGAAGGCGGAATGGAACTTTTTTTGTATAACCTAGGGTTTCACATTTTGCACTAAAAATTTGTGAACACTGATTAAATCTCAGTTTTTAATTTCTTTACAGAGTTGGCTCTCACTTAGTTTTGCATTGTCTGTTTAACTTCACTTACCAAATAGTTTCACTTACTAAGCTTGTAATAGTAACAGATTTGTGAATCTAATTGAGGGAATAAGAATGTTACTTTTTTGATGTTATGCCTGAATTAATTTAATTACAGGCTGTGCAGGCATAGCTATTGACTTTGCCAAGAGAGGAATCTCTTCCTTATCCTCTTTTATGCGAGTTTATAAAAATTTGAATGGCTTCTTTCTGTCTAGCAAATGTCCCAGAAATGTTTTACAATTCACATAATATTAACTTGAACATAGAGGAGAGTAACTTGGGTCTCTGCAACTTGTGTTTCTCATATCGGTGCACTTGATAAACATCATAAGCCCAAATAATTTGAATTTTTGCAAGTGCCCTGCTTCTTTTGAGTGTGTGTAAGTTTGTCTTAGCTCTTCTTACAACTTCTTTTATAAAACATGGTTATACTTTAGTCTACCCCCCTATTCATCTGGACAAATGAGGATTACATCCTTCGCTTTTAGAATTTCAGATAGATTTATCGATGTACAGAAATGAAAATACAATAAATATCATTGAATGGTCTTATTAGTGAAGGTTGTATTTATCTAAAAACACATAATATTTTAGGTCAAATTAGAACTAAAATCCATATCTCTCTATGCTACAGCTATACTTGGATATATGTAATAATTGGAAATGGATATATGGGGAATATATAAATACATGTTTTACTAAACCACATATTTAACCTTCCTTACTGAGACCCTTTTTACATAAGATGGGCCCACTCATGCCCGTGCAGATCCGCTGTGTGGGAATGAGTGGGTGCCACCCGTGTGACTGCTGCAGGGTGTGTGTGTGCGCGTGCGTGCTCCTGCAAAACACGCATGCATTGCATACCCAACTCCACCTGTCGCCCACTCATGGAGCAATTGGCCAAAATGGCGATTTCTCCATGAGTGGGGGGATCGGTGTGTGCTGGCATACACTGCCCCCCCGCACTGCCTACGCTGTTGCGCACACACCGATTTCTCCCCCCACCCACTGCCTGTTTAAAAAGGGCCTAACATTTATAGAATTCTAATAAGGAAGATTAACTATGTGGTGTGGTTTGAAACAGATATACTGCTGAGGGTGAAGCAGAGATGCACTTCAATTCTACTTTAACGCTGCTTTAACACCACTTCAACATTCCTTATGCATGTTGCAGGGCTGCATTGGGTGCCAATAAAGCCCTACAACATGCATAAGAAATATTAAAGCTGTGTTAAAGCAGAGTTATGTGCATGGCTGTTTTAAAATAGTCCTCTTTAAGGGTGCATGCACATTAGAGCTGAACAAGCTGCCACTTTTTTTTTTTCTTTCCCCCTCATGTGAATTCTTGTGAGTTTAGGAACAGGAATTCATTTCCCAGTAATTGCTTGAGCCCAGGACAAATTATTGGTGAGAAATATAAGAAAAAAATAAATAAAATCACTGTGCATGTGCAAATGGCCGCTGTCCTTAACCTAAATGGTGGCAGTAGCGTCACTGCCGATTTGGGTATGGGAGGTGGCCATTTTGTGCATACACAGTGCTTTATTTTTTTATTTTTAAATTTCTCACTGAGCATTAAGTCAGAACTTGCTAGTATCCCAAGGTTCTAGGTGTGTCCCAAGGCAACCGAGAACCAGAATTTTGTCAAGTTTACTTGACTGGGCAAAGTGTTTTTTCAACCCTAGTTCACATTATTACTCTTTATCATTTTTCTAGTGCTTTCAGTGTTCAGAGAACTTCATAATCCTTCTCTAGGTCACCTCACACCAACCCTGTGGAGTAGGTTGTAGTTATTCCCATTTTATAGATGCGGAATTGGGATTGAGAGAGATGGATTTGGACAAGGCCATTCTGTGAGTTCATTACTAAGATGGGATGTAAATTTCCAGCAAGGGGACTGGAGTTAGAAGCAGTCAGTGGGTCATAGGCCCTGTACGATGGACATACAAACCAGAAAATATTGAGATTTGCTGGGACAGCAGAGAACTGCACAGAGGAATGTAAAAAGCAAAATTCCTCTCAATGGCACGTGTAAATGTGTCTTCTGGAGTAAACGCCTTCTTTTCCAACGTAACTCCACAATCCTCCTCCTTGCTTTAACCTGTATTTGTATCAGGTGAGGTTAAGGGGCGTTAAGAGGTTGCTACCTTGTTTAAAGAAATGTTCATGTGAACAAACCCTGTGGCAAACAAGATTCAGTGCTTCATATTTGTGCCCACAGTTGTGTTTTGCTGGCCCCTTTCCCATTACTGGATCTGATTCATAGATGCATTCCCCACCCTTGAGTGCTGAATTGTTGAGCTCTGGGAAAAGGGAGTGGAGATGAAGGCATGCACCAAGGAACAGGGGATAAATCCATGGCGTAGATCTATGATCTGAACCCTCCCTTGCCTTAGCCTATCCTGAGAGCACCCTCGCTTCCTGTCTCGCCAAAGGAGCTTGTACTGATTTCAAAGCATCCCATGGGATAGAAAAGGCTTCCTGCTCCTACTTTATAGCGCTGCTGTTAGTTTGTTAACTTTACATTGAGCACAGAAATACTTGTAATGGGGAAAGTTCAAAAGATTAAATACTTAGTGAAAATAAGTTCTTTACCTTTAGATTTTCTTAAAGAAAATATCTTATGTTTAGATTTAAGTAGTAGCTGGTGAATCAAATGACTAATGTAAAAAATTTAGCTGACTTGTTTCAAGTTATTTTTTTTTCTTATCTCAAGCTAGCTGCTTTCGTAGGTTGAGCTTCTCTCAAACTAGCTCCTTTATCCTTCTTGCTGTTTATGAGCAGAGCAATAAGCATTCTTGAAATGACCAGGCAAGTGGAAGATATACCAGCAGTGATTTAATCCCCTATAAGTGGGTACCAGCCTATTAAATAGGGTACATAAACTTACATCACTGGTGAATTGGGTCACTATCAACGTTCTGCAGTGGACTATTTATAGTAGTTGGCCGTATGCTGAGAAATGCATGTTTTCCTCACTGTAGTGGGGAGATAGGCAGTGATGTGGGATGAAAAATTTTCCACTACCAAATTTTGTGTGGAAAATTTTCCAGGGCTATAGGAAATTTTGCACAGGAAAATGTTCAGATTGAAAATTTTCTTAAGCAAATTAATGTTAATACAAATAAGAAAATTTGCATGGGGAAATTTTCCAGAAAATCCACAACATTGGAGATGAGGCAGGAAGGAGACATGTGAGGTGAGATTGCCATGGAGGGTGTAACTTGAATCGCATATTACATGCAAGATATGACGAAAGAGCTTCATATTCCATGTCAATAACTTTGTTGGTTGGGTGCTCTTTGAAGTGTTTCCCCGAAGAAACCCCCACCCTCCACGCCTTCAAGTCCCTCCTCAAAATCCACCTCTTCTGCTCCATCCTTCCTAACTCCTGCTAAGCATCCCCACCCAGGATTATCCCCCACCTGTTATCTGCAAACTCCCAATTACTCGAACCAAGCCAAGAACGTGTAACTGAGCTCTTGCATTCTCATGAATGTTGCTTTCCTTGTCTCTCGCTCTGTTCCCCCTTCCCTGTTTCCCCTTCCACTGTCTTTTAGATTGTAAGCTCTCGGGCAGGGACTGTGCCTATCGTATTCTTTGTAAAGCGCCAGGTACATCGCTGGCGCTATATAAATGCCTATAATAATAATTAATAATAATAAAGGTAGGCTGTGTAGTTTTAATTGTACTGGCTCCCTTTAACAATATGTAAGAATGTGTTTATAATCTCTCCTTCCTTTTTCCCCCATTGACTGACCTTCAAGGCTTTAAAAAGATTTTCAAAGTTGTTTTGCCAACATTAGACAAGCTGCCGTGCAATTGCAGCAGCTTTCCTTGCCATTTAAATGCTACTGAACAACATGCTAAGCCTGCCTTTGCCAAAATGGCTAGTTGTGTGAAACCTACTATGCTGCAGATATTTACATACTCATAAAAAATCTGATTTGATTTTTCTTATGGTCTTCCCTTGAAATAAGCGTATTTTTTAAATGTCTCCCTACAGCTTGATCCAAGTATTGTGTAATAGAAATCAATAGTTACAACTGCTGAATTTACTCCTTGAACAATTAATAGTTACGAAGCCTTTGAAGGTAGGATTATTCTCTGTTGATGGCTGAGGGACTACTCATGCATAGGGAAAACTTGCTGGTAAGGTTTGTGTTAGTGAGACTTGCTTTAATGAATTCTGCCAAGATCAATGTTACTTGTTGTATCTTCTGCTCAATATGGATATCTTTTTGTTTGCTTATCTTTGTCTGGAGGATTTACCTGGTTCCCATTTAATATTGAACACCATCCTAGCAGTTATATACAGGATTAGAATGAAGCCTTTTAAAAAGACCACCTACCTTATGCAATCAGCCCAATGTAACCCCAGGCATCTTACGATGTTAAACTACCTGTTAAGTGATCGCCCTCTGTTGTGACCAGAGACCACCCAGAATTGGTGCCAGAGAGAAGTGTCCTATCTAGCTTAGCTAAAACACCTGTGCTTCAATATCCATAAGATCTGAACACGGTATGTATGTGCCACTTGCACTTGAGACACCGTAGCTTGCATAGTTCTCTCTTTCCAGTTTTCATACTAGAATCTCGGACAACAACCGTGTCTGTTTACACAAGCTATCATTATGCATTAGCATTTCTCAGTCTACATCCAACATTGGAAAGCTTGCTTAAAGTTTTGAGGAACAATGGCCATCTTAACCTAGATGGGTTTCCCATCGACCTTCTCTCTCAGTATTGCGCATATGTATGGTTATTTATTTTATTTATATTTATTTACTATAAACATTTATTAGTTGCCCCATATGCCTACGGCATTTCGGGGCGACGTACAATCAAAAATAAAAACATTCATAAAAATAGAAACCATTTTTTAAAAACACACGTAATTAAAAAACCTCAAAAACAGGGTTAGGCAAAATAAATTTAAAAATGAATAAGGGTAGGGAAGGAGCTAAAAACCCTACGCGCCCCCCCCCCCCCAAGGCCTGGGCAAACAGCGAGGTTTTGCAAGCCCGCTGGAATGTTAAAAGGCTTGGGGCCAGGCGAGCTGCCTCCAGGAGTGAGTTCCAGAGACGTGGCCCAGCCACCGAGAATGCCCTCTCCATTGTGGTCTGCCGCTTGACACGGAGGACGTCCAAGAAGGCACTCCCGGCAGACCGAAGGAGTTGCTCTGGGGTGCGAAGGGCGAGGCGGTCCGTGAGGTATGAGGGGCCAAGACCGTGAAGGGCCTTATAGATCATTACTAATACCTTGAACCTGGCTCGGCACGCTATTGGCAACCAGTGCAGAGTCCGGAGCGCAGGTGTTATATGCTCCCCATGGCCTGTCCCCATTAGGAGCCGGGTCGCCGCATTCTGCACTAGCTGCAGCCTCTGGACCAGGAACAAGGGCAGCCCCACGTAGAGCGCGTTACAGTAGTCCAGCCTCGATGTGACGAAGGCATGGATGAGGGAGGCCAGGTCTGGCCCAGAGAAATATAGAAACAGCCTCCACACCAGATAAAACTGGAAGAAGGCAGCCTTCACCACCACCTCCACCTCTCGATCCAGGCGGAGCTCCAAGTCCAATAACACCAGCCGTCCCAACAGCAGCCCATGGTCCATGGTATCAAAAGCGGCCGAGAGATCTAGCAGGATAAGAAATATAGAACATCCTGCGTCCATCTCCCGGCAGAGATCGTCGACCAAGGCCACCAACGCCGTCTCAGTGCCATAGCCAGGACGGAACCCTGATTGAAAAGGTTCTAGATGCGCCTGGAGCTAGATCGTCACCGCCCGCTCAATAACCTTCCCTAAAAAGGGAAGGTTAGAGACAGGTCGGTAGCTGGCGAGTGCATCCACATCCAGCAATGGTTTCTTCAGCAGGGGGCGCACTACAGCCTCCTTGAGGCTAGGCGACAGCCTCCCCAGCTGCAGGGACACGTTAACTACACTCGCCAGCACCGTCCCCAACGTATCCATGGAGGCTTTCACCAACCAGGACGGGCAAGGATCAAGTTCACAACTGGTGGCTCTCACAGACCCCAGGACATCCACCGCATTGCCTGGCATTGCTTCCTGAAACTCCCCCCACAAAGTTTTACCAGACGGGGCCTCTGTGACCTCGTGCTCTCCACCTACTGCCCCAACCCAGCATCAAAGTCACTCTGAATCTGAGCGATCTTGTCTGCAAAGTAGGTGACAGATTCCTCACAGTGGGCCTGGGACAAGTCCCCGTCCAGGCGGAAGGAGGCTGGACTGACCAGCCCCCGCACCACCCAAAACAGCTCCACCAGGTGTGACTTTGCAGATGCTATGAGGGCAGCAAAGAACTCCTTTGCTGTCCTCATAGCCTCAACATAGGACCACAGATGGGCCCTATGGAGAAGTTGGTCGGAGTCAGAGTGAGTCAGACATTTGCGTCGCTCTAGCCTCCTGCCTACTTGTTTCATACACCGCAGCCCCTCAGTAAACCAAGGGGCCCTGCGGTGAAGAGACTGAGGCAGCCACCCTGTCAATGGCCTCCCCCGGAAAGCTGTTCCAATGCTGGACTAGCTCATCGACAGAGTGGCTGTCCAGGTCCAAGGTTAATTCCCTCAGAACCTCTTGGAATCGCTGGGGTTCCATCAGCCGCCGAAGGCAGACTAATCTAACTGGTCCCATCCCCTTCTGGAGGTGGTGCGTCGAGAGACTGGCCTGGAGGAGATAATGGTCCGTCCATGACAAGGGCAAAGCCCTAACCTCCCCCACTACCAGACCATCCACCTCAAGGCCAGAACTAAAGATCAGGTTGAGGGTATGCCCCCCACATGGGTCAGGCAGTTGACCATTTGGGACAAATCATGGTGGCCATGAATTCTCGCTCCGCTCCTACAAGGCTGGCATTGGCATGGAGGTTGAAGTCCCCCAGGACCGAAGTCCTGAAGAAGCCCAGCGCCACCTCCGAGGCCAACTCTGTTAGCATGGCAAGGGATGCTGCCGGACAGGAAGGGGCCCAGTATACCAGCAGCACCCCTAACTTGCCCCCAGCCAAATCAAACACCACATAGAGGGCCTCAATACCTGCAATCTCTTGAACTGGATATCTCCTGACAGGCCAGTCTTCTCTGAAAATAATCGCTACACCACCTCCCCGGCCGCCTGTGCAGGGCTGGTGCTGCACGGCATACCTGGCTGGAATGAGATCCGCTAAAGTTGGTCCAGCCATCTCATCCAGCCAGGTCTCCGTAATACACGTGAGGTCCACAGATCCATCTGAGATAAAATCCTGGACAGTTGGGGCCTTGTTGACAATGGACCTCGCGTTTAGCAGCAACAGCCCCCCACAGACAGACCTTGGACCTAACTCCTCCCTCCACCCCAGAGGTGGGATGGCACGCCACATCTCCTATAGGCACCTAGGTCCCCTAGGGGCACGGGCCATCCAACCCTGCGGACCATACCGTCCACATCCAAGAACCACCCCTATGACCGCTTCTCTCCCACCGTCCACCCAATCCTGACCCCCTAAACCCGGCTGTTCGCCCAGGCTGTTATGGCAGGGCTGTCCTTAGAAATTGCGGGGCGCAGGGTGAATATAAAATGCAGGGTCCCCGTGATGCCATCTTCCATAGCCCCACTTCTGTACCCCCTTCTTGAAGGACCCTGTTCCTCTCCACTCAGCTACTAGGGTTGGGGAACAGTGGTAGGGCCCCACAGAAAGCAGCTGTCCTTGGGCTAAGAGTTGCAGATGGGGAGAGGGCTCTGCAGATATAGCCCATTCTAAGGTCTTGGAAGCAGTGGTCCTGAGGCTACCAAGACAGGGATTCTCTTCAACTGTGGGGTCCTGCCATGGTCCCTACTGGCCTTGCTTAAGCCTGGCCCTGGGTTATAGTATGGACTAATTGTTTGTGAGAGATTTAAGTAATGAATGAGGAGATAAAAAGGCTCAGTAAGGTAATTTAGGATCAAATGCTGATCCTTCTACACCAAGTAGCAGGCATCTACTCAGTGACAGTCGTCCTGGTGTAAGTGAAGGACTACTAATATGAAGCATCTGTCAACAGGACTAATGGATATTGTTACATGGCCTTTTACATTGTTTAGCCACTGCTTTGAATTATGAGAAGCACTATAGAAGGCATTACATGGCGTTAAGGCTCTGTGATTATTTATCCTTGATGGTCTTTGTTTTGAATATTTTGCTCTATAAAACAGGATAATAATTCCTAGTCCAGACAATGAAGTTTTCCTCAGACAGGCCAGGTTACTTCTTGTTGTTTGTTCAGATAAATGTATTGATGATAGTGGGAATTCTGAAGTAAGGAGTGCAGAATGAGAGCTATTTCATAATTTGCATGCTGAAGGAATAGTAATTTACAGAAGTATTGAAATTGTCATCTTAAAATTTGGGTCCCCCATCAAACTTTGAACTGCTTGTATTCATAACTGACGTTATTGCTTGATGATGAAATGTTTCTTGTCTCCTATGAGTGGAGGAGAATTTTAGCTTCTGTAGTTAGACTCTGCATTCTGTGGCTTATCACTAACTTGTTTCAAAGTGACAATAATGGCCTTGGTCACGCACATGTTTGCTTTACTGCTGCTTGCTGTTGTGATCAAATATCTTCAGAACTTTCTCAAGGAACACTTATTGGTTGATGTAGGCATAGAGTTACCTACAGAGGGTAACAGAGCAGTTGTGATAGCAAAAAGAAATTCTTGTCATATTTTAGCATTTAAACCAGGTGCTGTGTAGCCTATAAAATGGTCACACTTAAAAGGTTTCTCCTACTCTTGACAGTTTTATCCGCTGGAAAGAGGTTGTTTCTTCTCATGCAGCATAGAATTTCTGGAATAGGAAAAATCGCAAAGGGAAGATTTGCATCCATTGTTGTTGTAATTTAAGGCAAACTGTTGCAGCCAAATGTGATTAAAAGAATTAGTTGAGTCAAAGTAAGAGACTACATTTGGCCGCTTGTTTCCATGTTTACTTTCAAGGCCACTTAGATTAAGTGAGTCTTGATCGAAGAAAGCTCACATCTGGTATGGCATAGAAACCTGGTAATACGTCTGACATCACATTTTCAGTTATTTTGTGGCCGAGTGATGTGCAATTTTGATATTTTCATAAACCTTATTGTTTCTTTTTTGATAAGGCGTTTTAGCCAGAAGCTAGGGCCACTTGGGCTCATGTATCTTCCATGCCATTTAAAAAATACACTCGTAGCCTCTGCATTCACATAATATTATCACAATGATCTGGAATTAGAAAAAACACTTCAATAGAACTGAGTAGAGAGTGGGGACTGGCCCAGCAGCCTCTGAAATGTGAGATTAGGGTCTTGGGAGTAGAGTGACAGCGGGAACGCAAGAATACAGTGAAATAATACTGGAATTGGCATACTTTTTTACTAAATTGAATTGCACCTTACGTGCAAGCAAGAGATGGAGTAAAATGGATTGGGAGGGGAAAGTAAGGAAATTAGACTCTGGGTGGTGCCATTTGTGGTCTAATTCACTGATGGGACACAGCCTGTGTGTTGGGAAATCCTGACCCTCGGAATCCATTGATGTGTGTAAGACGAACATCAGAAACGTTTCCATCTGGAATTTGGCAACATTAGAACTTTGTAACCATTTAAAATATTTTTTTAAAAAATATGAATTTGACATAGCTCTCTAAGTGCAACTTATTGGATTAATTGGAACCGTTTAGACTAAGAAGGGATATAGTTTGATTAGAACTTCAGTGACTGGCAAATTCTCGGAGCTTTCCAAACTAATGAGCTCAAGATGATTAGAACGGTTTTGCAGTGCTTTGTACGTTATGCACCAAATTGCTTTAATTGCATGGAACATGGCTGCATTTACCTGTCGTCTTTTAATTCGTATAACAGATGGCTTCCAAACACATGATTTTCAGAACTGAGACTTAAATCAAATTTTTAATTATTAGGTGCTCCAGGATTAGGACCAAATCCAGTCACTAACTAGAATGACTGACTGGGATTTTTACCATTCGTTGAATTGATAGGTTGCTGCACTGGGAATTCAATAATTCTCTTATGATTTTGTGATCATATCATTAAGAAAATCTTTAGTGCAGGCATGCTATAAAATGTCTTCTGCGTTTAACAAGTTTTAATGTAACTTATGAAATTCCTTTTGATCTGACAGGTTATTAGAATTGGTTTTGTAATCGAGTGATTCCAGACTATTGGGCGCTTTTACAATTGGTGGAGGGTAATCAAGTGCTTAATCATGCTGCATTTAATGAAACAGCAATATGCAAATGGTCATAAACTGTACCATGGCAGGTATTTCCAGAGCCTCTTGTAAAACAGAATCCTGATGCTCTTCAAGAAGCTTCCATCCTCCAACTATTTTGATTCTAAAGGTACCTGTAAAGTGAACAAAGTAGTAGACTCATCAAAACCAAAAATGTTGTTAATTTTTCCTCACTTTTTGGAAACTCCCCATTTATTCATTTTCATTTGGTGCTGCTCTCTTTTTGGTTAAGCTGAAACACGTAGTACATTTGCTACTCACGGGTCATAGTCTCAACTTAAAGTAGTCTTGTCAGGTGTCTGAGTACTTTGTCGGACACCCGATTACCCCCAAATATTGGCTACTACCATTACCAATTCCATGTTGCTGAACAACTTCATTAAAAAACAACAACACACACACACACAATTGGTATGGGATACCAGAATTCATTATCATACATCCTATATCTGCTAACTCTCTACTTCTGTCCCTATTCCTCACAGCTAGTTTTCTATGTCTTGACACAATTTTGCCATACTTGGTAGGAACAGGTGCATTTACTGCTTTTGCCATCAACAGTAGCCTTTCTGTAACTCTGTACCTCACTAACTTCCCTGTAATGTAAAAATTGAGGCTACATACCAGTAGAATTTCTAGCTGATTAACGGTGTTGAATTGATCAAGTGTTAAGATGGATAAGGTACTACGGAATTGTAATGCTTTTGGAAGTTTGAGGATATTGAATAAAAATATTTTTTTAATAAAGTCTTTCTTGAGCAAATAAGATCTAATGCTTATTTATGGCCAGATAAGTGACTTCTCAGTAGCAGGACACACCTAATTTATTAAAGTGACTTGAGCCTGGATTTCAGGCACGCTCTTACTTCCCTCATGCTCACGGGGCATACGTTAGCACCCTTCAATTTAGCACATTAAAGTCTGTGCTGCTGTTTTGATTTGGCAGTCAACGCACTAATCAGCTTATTAATGCCTTCCTCTCTAATAAAAACTCATCTTTTCATCCTTTTAAATTTCTCTCCCTTTGTCTTATTGGACTATCTCAACTATGTTCTTTAGCTTTTTAAAGCTGTTGTTGGGACAGTTTGTATAAAAGATGCTACACAAAACCTGGATTTTACTGCAATCACTTTTTATTTGCTCCATGAAATATAGGAGAAAATGGAATTATAGTCCATTAATTTTTTACTACTTTTGATAGCCAAATCTGTTGATTATTTTAGGAAAAGATGCAGTACAATATGCTTCTGCTAAGAGGAAGCGAACCATTCAGTCATGCTGTAATCCAGGAAAACACAAAATCATGTATTTACCTGTAATATGGAACTAGTCCAAACATAGCTAAACATGTGCTTAAGGAGTTTTGATCAGGGCTCTGTTCCTTCATTTCTTTGCCAGGAAATTGGAGATTTATTTCCACCCAGGATTATTACTAGGGCTGAAGTGATTTGGGCCTTTTCTAATTTTGCACATTAAGTTTGAGTATTTATTTCTAGAAATGCAGATATTTGCATGTACTCTGATTTTCATTAGTGTGATCTATAGTGAAAGCAGATATTTAATATATTGATACAACTTCATATTTGTTAGTGCTTGAAATCGTTAATCTTCTGTCATCCAAACAGCATTCTTTGCACCGTCTGACAACCATCAACAAATTAGTAACCTAACAAATATTGAAAAATCAGATATCAAATTTGTGTGAAATTCTTTTGTCAATTTTGAATTTGCAGGTGCAAAATTATAAAATTCAATTCATATTTAGCCTTAATTACAAGTTGTCTTTCTGTAGGGCTCTGTGTGTTCTTCATTGCAGTCAAGGTTGTATAATTACTGTGGGCTTTGTGAGCATGTGTCATCCTTCTATTCAACCCTTGCAAATCTGGGACTTCAGGACAGATTAGTAGTTAGTATGTGGATATCTTACAGAACGTCTCCTTGTGATAAGGGTCACAATTTTATTTTGATCTTTTATTTTTGTTGGAATTGCAATTTATAATGTGCCCTCTGTAACCCTATTTTGCATTTGAAAAATGATCCATTAGGGAAAGTCTTGTAGAATATTTTCTTCAAGGGGGCAGTTTGGTGGTTCCTCATTCTGAGGTCCTCATCTTTCCCCCCCTTTACACAGTACAAGATTGTAATGATGTGCAGCTTGATGTATTGGGTACTGCTCCAGTAGAATGTGAGTTGCTAATATCATAAGATGGCAACTGTGTCTGGAATTAGTCAATGCTTGAGCATTTGAATTGACCTCAAGAGCAACTATTTATTTTTTAAATAAAATGTTCCATTTAGAGCAGGAAATTCATTATGGCTTCCAGTCCTTTAGCCCTGATGCTAGTCCCCAATGCTGTTGCAACTCTCACTCGCTTCAGTTGGAATTGTGGCAGAGCTAACCAGCTGGAGGATAATGCCGCTAGCTTTATATTATTACAAAAAACTGGCAGAGAATCTTAACTTTCGCTGGTATGACGTCAAATATTAGGCATCGTAGAATAGCTTGAGGCTTTATAGAAACCAGTACCTCTAAATAATTAATTTTGAATTAAAATAAAGGTGCATTTGACTTTAAGGACTATTACCATTTATTTGCAATTGTTAGTATAGGATCATATGTCATACAATAATATATTGTATTATATATCATACGTAATCTTTTTCCTTCAGTGTTTTCCATGTGTAAATTAAGAACTCTCTCTCTCTCCTTTTTTAATGACATATATGAACCCACAGCCCTGTGATTCCCAAACCTTTTGCCCATGTGACCCTGTCTTGAGACTTAAATATCATTCTGGGAGTCCAGCGAGCAACAAATACATACAAAAGTCTACCAAGAAATGGTCAAGATGGTTACCCCATCTGTAGATGAGTGACCTTCTTTTGTCGTCATGACCCCTGGTTTGGGAACTTCTGCTTTTACTGTAGTGTCTGAACATGGTGAAATTTTTATTGCATTTATCTTTACAAATACCTTGTGAAGTATTGCTATCCCCATTTTACAGATGGAGGACTGAGGTACAGAAAGCTTTAACAGAGACTTAAGGCCTGGGTCTCTCCTGCCTGTACAAATGTGTTGAGGACTAGGCTGTCTGTTTCAAGTAAAACCAATAAGCAGGTGCTTAAAAAGAAGGCTCAAGTCTGCCCTGGAAGTCCGCATTCTTTGATCCTGAAAATGTGGGAGTGGAAGCAAGGGGGTTATTCAGAGGGGGATGGTAGAGCTGCCCTGCCAGGCACCATTACTGTGTTCCCACCATCAGCCCCTGTTCCTTCCACACTTCCTCAAGTCCGGATTAAGTTTGATTAGAGCGCTTTGCCTCCATCACTGATCAGCTGTTCGGTGGCCAAACACTCACAGCGGAATAGGGTTGTCATCTCTCTCCAGGGGGAACCTCGGAAAGGGGGTGGTGAATAGGGGCTGTCTTCTCCCCTTCCTGACATACTCATGGGCAGCTCTCTGGGACAGGGTCACATTGGAAAGGAGGTCCTGCTGACCCTTGATGTGGCTGCTTCCAGAAGCTCTAATTTTCCAGGACAGCCATGGGTCCAAAGGGTATAAACAAATGGATTCCAAGGCTGCCTGCCTCTGGGGTAGGGTTGCCACCTCTGGTGGTTTGTTTTTTTAAAAAAAACCTGATACTCCCATAGACCAAAATGGACAAGTCGTGTAAAAAATGACTGAAGGCGGCAACCCTATCCTGGTGGTGCGCCCCTGCGTCTGCCTGCTTACAGCACTGCCTGGGTCCATTTTAGATGGACCCAACAGTTTCCCCAGCCTGCGGACTGCCTACGCCGCATTCTCCCCCTGCACCATAGAGTTGCGGGTGGATCAGTTGACACTCTAGCTTGGTGCCTGAAACTCTGTGGTGTTACCCAGGGCAGTGGTTGGTTGAAAGCGGAGCTGCTGCATGGGCCCAACAAGCAGACGGACAGTGGGTCTGCCTCAGGGCAGTGCCCTGGGTTTGGCCAACCTGCTCTGCTGGTGATGCTCTGTCATGTTCCAGAGCAATACAAGTGGGGCTCCCCTGCTCTGCTTCCACCTCTGGTGGGGTGCTTTTAACAGACTGGCCAACCCAGGGGTGAAGTGCGCTGGCATAGCCGGCACCGGGGGCAGGCGTCCATCGAAAAGCACTGAAAGAAATTGGGTGTTTTGGAGTTTCCAGATGGAACCAGGAGGTGTTGCAATCCTACTGCTGAACAGCTGGTGGGTGGGTGGAGGTGGGGGATGGCAGTAGCATCACCTTTCCTGCCCATCTACTGCACCAGCCGTGCCAGGAGAGAGACTAGGGCTGAGGCTGGTGCTTCTGTGGGTGAGTGGGGATAACTGCTGCCACCCATCAGCTGTTCAGCTGCAAAGATGTTATGCCATACTGAATAGCATAACAGTGCTGTCAGTGGCACCCCACCTAACGTGGACCTCCTCCAACATTATCCGATTGTCACTGCCGATATTTTGCAAAAGGTGCCAGGGCTATTCGTCCACGTCAATAGGACTTAAATGTAGATCCCTTCTAAAAGTCGAACACTGTGACATGACCAAGGGGTCTTAGGCCACTTTTATACGAGCGGCCAGATGCAGCGAGTTCTTCAACGCACTTTCTGAAAAGCCCCACAGGGTGCATTTAGACGCACTGGAAGTAGCCGGCCGCCATAGAGATCGCTGCTCGCATGGTCTTTTTGAAGGCGCATTTTTGAAACCCCGATATCGAGGCTTCTGCAATGTGCCTTCAAAAAGACAGCGCGATCAGTGATTCCTGTGGCAGCCGGCTACTTCGGGTGCGTCTAAGCGCACCCTGGACTTTTCAGGAAGTTCGCTGAAGAATGCGCTGCATCCAGCCGCTCATATAAAAGCTGTCTCGAGGTCTGTGGCAGTGAGCACAGAAGCAAGAGAGTAGAGGAGGAATGGAGCAGACAGACACTTCTCCCTGCATCTGGGGCACCAGAGGGCCAGTTCCCTCTAGAATTTTGACCCCATAACCCTTGCAGCAATTGATAGTGCCACATGACCTCTCTGCCAGAGGAGATGATTAGGATGACTTCTCCTAGCTATCCCTGTGCAAGGTACTTTTATGGGGGCCTCCAAGTCTGCTCCACCTCCTTTGGTGGAGAAGACATTTTGATTGGTGGGGGAGGGAAGGGAGTGGTGGTGTAATGATGCAATTACATCACAAATTGGGGGGTCCATGTCGCAGAGGTGGCAACAGCAAGGTAAGTTTGGAGACTCCAACTCATGAGTGGTGGAAGCGGAATGCCCCTGGCCTTGGAGCTTGCAGCAGAACAAAGTCCAGCACTGGTGTACCCTGCCCAAGGCACATATGTGGGGGGCTTGGTAAGTCAAGGGGGATGTCTATTTCCCTCAGTTTGGTTCGTCCTGTCTGTGGTGGTAGGTCCCTTTTTAAGTCCCAGTCTAGCGCTCTGACTACTGGACCATCCTGTCATTCCCTGTATGGTCATCTCCTGTTTGCCTGACACTGTTCTGCTACGAATCTTCAGTTTTATTATACTATCCAAACTCTGAAGCTTTCATGTTTTCATTAGTGTTTGCTTAAGTAAATGGCCAGGCTAGCAGCAGGAAAACATTGCACTGGTAGATAAGTACCCTAAGCAGCTGAAAATGATTTCTTTTTAGGTGGAGAATTTTCTTGAATAGTTGCAGCTAAAATGGAAGTGCAAAGAAGAGAGCTGAATTCAGTTTTGGTTGGAGCAAATCAGGATTTCCTAACTTTCTGGTTTGGTTCTGGTTCAAACACTTACTAAAGGTTCAGTAGCCTGTTCAACCACTTAGAACCCATTCAGATACAATTCTGTAGATTGTCACACACTTATGCGTGCATTGTAGCTCTTAGCAAAAGTATACAATGATACATATTTCACTGTAGACATTATTTATTTTTTCAACAAGTTATTTGCATGCTCCAGAACTATGTCACTTTGATCATTGAGGTAACAAAATAAATTTTAGCACAGAAGTGTCCTTTCTGTGTTGACTTGCATAGCAGGTCCAGTAAACATGTTCTTTGTCACTTCCAGTAGTGAAGAACATTGGCTTTCTGGGAAGTGTAGTTTCTCTCCCTCAGCACCCCCAAAAGACCCTTCCTCTAGGCCTGATTACTCAACCTGTTTTGAACTGCTTACTGTTTGTTGCATTAAACCCAAATCAAATCCAAATCAAACTCCACAAAAACAGAGATTTTCAAGTTGGGTTCAGTTCTGATTTACTCAGGAAAAACTTGAGTTTTCAAGTTCAGGTTTGGATTCAGTTTGACTCTTTTGTGCAAAGCCTTGATTTTGACAGAACTTTAATTTGAAAAACAAGCAAGCAGTGCAGGGAAAATGAGATGTCCTGTTTCTCTGGTTGATCTTTATTACTTCAAGAAAGAAAATACTAGATTTAGATACTGATGTGTACTTGCTCAAGTTGGGTGGGTTAAATCTTCCTCTCATTGGAAAGCTGCATGTAAACCCCAGCCGTATTCTGTAGACTGGGTTTTTTCTGGGATTGCCAGATCAAAATTTCAAAAACAAAGAAAGCTATCAACGTATGAGATACTACATGCAGCACCCATTATTTATTTATTTTTATTTATGTTCTATGGTGGATTGAATTAGGGGATGCTCCCTTACCGTGACAGACATCTGGTAAACCTAGTTCTGTCCTGCTCCTAACAATCTAATTTCACACGCATCTGGGCACCTTTACTCACTGCTTCTGAAGCACAAGCTTTTAAACAGAAAGATTGGTAAAGGCCATTTCAGGATATAATAAACTAGTTTAGCTGCATGTCTTTTTCATCCTCTTCCTTGTAAATAGAGGGAGGGAGAGCAGGCATGATCAATCATCAAAACAGCTGCACCAAAGCCTACCCTCTAATTAATTCCTGATACTTTTAACATTGCCGCCTAACTTGGTAAGAAGTTCAAAGAGATAAAGTTCCAGGGCTGTAACTAGATAGTTCAACCTACCACATTTTTGAAACCCACATGCTTTTGTTTTATGTTGAAGGGATCTCCAAATCCACCCTTTATAGTGCAGGCCTCCATCCATGAAAGCCAGTGGCTCAGCACCCACCAACTTCAATGGATGGAGAATTTGCACCTTTACTGTAGGAAATCTTGCCTGTTCAGAAAGCCCATACGATGCCATGTGGACCATTTAAGTTCCACTTTAAAATATGGTTCTGATCAGAAAAGGGACTATATATAGAATGGCACAGATCTGCTCCCTATGTGTGTGGAGTACATTTTCTGCATTTTTTCCCCAGTTTATATTCCTGTTAACATTGCAGGCCAACACAACAAAGAGTGTGAGCTAGGTTCTATTCTGGCTCACTTGCCATCAACAGAATTGTTCATAAAGGGTGTTTTTAGACAAGTGCCTCCCCACCCATAATGCATGTTGCAGGGCAGCATTGGGTGCCAACGATGCCCTGCAAACATGCATGAAGGGTGGGTAATGCGTGGGGAGGCACTTGTCTAAAAACACCCAAAGTGTCTGATCTAAAGCTCACTGAAGTCATGAGTTTTGGATGAGGATCTAAGTTGGGGCCGAATTCTGCCTCTATTACACCTCTGATAATTAAGGTTGTACAGGCCATATTTGCAAAGACGAGGCACAAACCAGAGGGAACAATCTGACTTTCTTAGACCAAGCTGAGTTCAATATCTAGTTGTCAAGAGCCAATACGCAGGGAACCCTACAATACTGAATCCATTTGTAGGGGTGAACTCTGCTTAATACCACGTTAGCAGCTTAGATAGACTGTATTCAGTACAGTGGCCCATATTTTGTACAAGCATTCATGACCAGGGTGTACTGAAGAGTAGCATTTAGTGCTTTGTCTTGCAGATTATAGTTTATTTATTTATTATTATAAAATTTGTATGCTGCCCCCTCCTGCTAAAAGCATCTCAGGGCAGCTTAACAACAGATTAAAATAAAAAAGATCAATGCAATTAAAACCCCACAATAAAAACAAGTTACACCCTACCCAACCCACCCACCCCATCTCCCTCTGGAAAGGCACGGCGGAAAACCAGGTCTTACGTGGTCTACGAAAAGAGGGGTGGTTGGTGGCCAAGCGGACCTCTGGCAGGAGGGAGTTCTACAGCCATGGTACAGCCACAGAGAACGTCTCCGCAAGGTCGATAGTTCTGTCGTGATCAACTGACTGAGTGGAAACTATACGGATAGCTAGTCATTTCAGGAACCGTTAGCAACAAATTCCCATGATGCATGTGACTTGAAACAGAAAAGGCTAAATCTGTCCTGAAGACTAATATTGTATCTAGCAAACTTAATCCAGCATCTGAACAATAGACTAGAAGCAATATATTAACGTTCTACAAATTTACATTTAACAGAAGGCTTACGTTGGACTTAAGGGGTATTGGATCTCTGTACTGATGTAAATTCTTCTCATGATTGATAAAATGCCAAAAAAAAGAAAAAACAATATGCGTATGGAATGTTTTAAAAAAAAAATTAAGGTGAAAAGTCTCCTGTCTCCCATGTAAACATAACGCCTGTTCATTACAACAATTCTAGATACTTAAATAGCCTACTTTCAACAATGGATAACATGACTAGAACCAGCTTTTTGGCAACAAAGTTTTCAAGGTGACATAATTTATTAATCTTATGTATTGTATATAATAAAGTAATACTGGGAAAATAAGTGTCCCAGTTGCCACACCATAATTCATTTTATTTATTTAAAGACTTCTATCCTGCTCCCTCCAGCCTTACGGCAGCTCAGGACGGCTTACAAAATGTTTAAAAACAATTAAAAATACAGGAAGGGGTTACTAAAACAATAAAAACAGTAAAAAGAAGTAAAACTACTGGCAAAAAACAACCCCTCCCCACCCTCATCCCCCCCCCCCAATCACCCAAAGGCCCAGACGAACAGCCAGGTCTTACAGGCCTGATGAAAGGTCAACAGGCTGGAAGCAAGGCGAGCTTCCTCTGGGAGGGAGTTCCACAGCCGTGGTGCGGCCACTGAGAATGCCCCCTCCATCGTGGACCCCCAGTTCACCTGGGGGACCTCCAGGAAGGCGCAGATGGCAGAGGTCACCCCATAGCCTGGGGAGTGAGGCAGTCTCTCAGATAGGAGGGGCCCAAACCATGTAAGGCTTTAAAGGTCAAAACCAGCACCTTGAATCGGGCCCAGAACGCTATAGAGAGCCAGTGCAGAGCCTGGAGCACAGGTGTAATGTGCTCCCTGTGACCTGTCCCCGTCAGGAGATGGGCCACCGTGTTCTGCACTAGCTGCAGCCTCTGAGTTGTCACCAAGGGCAGCCCCACGTAGAGTGCGTTGCAATAATCCAGCCTTGAGGTGATGAATGCATGGATAAGGGTGGCCAGGTCGGAGCTTGAAACATATGGCTGGATCCTCTGCACAAGATGTAATTGGCGGAAGGCTTCCTTTGCCACCGCCTCCACCTGACAATTCAGGCAGAGGCCAGGGTCCAAGAGAACCCCCAAACTCCGTACCTGCAGGGCCAGCGGGGGGTTGGATCCCCTCCACAAGGGGAGCCATCACCTCCGTTGCCCTACTCGCCAACAACATCTCCGTCTTATCAGGATTCTGCTTCAGTCTGCTCTGCCTCATCCAGTCACTCACTGTTAGCAAACACTGGGAAAGCCCCAAGACTGCGGGACCTGGGTTCGTCAAAAAAGAGAGGTAAAGCTGGGCGTCATCAGTGTACTGGTGGCAACACGCACTAAACCAGTTCACGACCTCACCCGGAGGTTGCATATAGATATTAAATAAAAGCGGAGACAGAATCGAACCTTGCGGTACACCACAAACAAGATCCTGGGGGCCAGATGTTTCTTCCCCCCCCAGCACCACCTTCTGGCTTCTTCCTGAGAGGAATGACCGGAGCCATCCTAAGACAGTCCTACACACACACCCCCCCAGGGTCCACAACCGTCTCAAAAGCAACCCATAGTCCACCGTATCAAACACTGCTGAGAGATCTAGTAGGACCAAGAGTGTTGAATGTGCTAAATCAATCTCCCGGTGGAGGTCGTCTACCAAGGCCACCAACGCGGTCTGGGTGCCATATCCTGGATGAAAACCTGATTGAAAAGGATCCAGAAAACCGATGCTATCCAGATGGCCCTGGAGCTACTGGGCCACCACCCATTCAATAACCTTCCCTAAGAAGGGAAAGTTAGACAGGTCGGTAGCTGGCGGGGGAATCCATGTACAGTGATGGTTTTTTGAGCAGGGGCTGCACCACCGCCTCATTGAGGCAGTCCGGCACCCTGCCCTCCCAAAGGGAGGCATTGATCACTCCCATTAGCACCAGACTCAGACTCTCCCTCGAGGCTTTCACCAACCAGGATGAGCATGGATCTAGTTCACAAAAGGTAACCCTAACAGAACCCAGAACCCCCTCAGCATCGGCTGGCATCACTTCCTGAAACCGATCGCACAAGAACGGAACAGACCCTCGCCTCTCCTTTTTCTGCATCAATCCCGGCCCCTATAATCGTGCTGGATTCGAGCGATCTTATCTGTGAAGTAGTTTACAAACTTCTCACAGCGGGCTTGGGAAACCTCCCCCTGCAGGCGGAGGGAGGCCGAACTGACCAGCCTCCTCACCACCCGGAAAAGCTCCGCTGGATGTGACTTCGCAGCAGCTATGAGGGCGGCAAAGAATTCCTTCTTTGCCGTCCTCACGGCCACAGCATAGGACCACAAATGGGTCCGATGCTGCAGCCGATTGAATTCACCACGAGAGCGGCGCCTGCGGCGCTCTAACCGCCACCCTTCCCGCTTCAAACACCGCAGCTCCTCAATAAACCAAGGAGCTCTATGGTGACAAAGCAGCGGGAGCGGATGCCTGGGAGCCACTTGATCAATTACCCCACCCAGCAAGATGTTCCAAGCATGAACAAGATCATCAACCAAGCGGCCTTCAAGGTCTAAGGACACCTCCTCCAGAGCTTCCTGGAACGGCTGCGGTTGCATCCGCCTCTGGGGGCGGACCAACCTAATAGGTCTCACTCCTTTCTGGGGGCTGCCATGCACTAGAAACGTGGTGTGCAGGAGGTAATGATCCATCCATGACACGGGCATAGAACTAACTTCCCCCATTACCGGATCACCTGCTTCAAGGCCGGAGCATATGCCCCCCTTCGTGTGGGGGTGCTAACCATCTGGGACAGGCCCATGGTTGCCATGGCAGCCATGAACTCACGCTCCACCCCGACAAGGCCAGCACCGGCGTGCATGTTGAGATCTCCCAGGACCACAGTTCTCGGAGTGCAACACCAGCTCCGCTAGAGGGATGCTGCCGGGCAGGATAGAGCATGGTACACGAGCAGCACCCCAATTCTGTCCCTGGCCAACTCAAACCCAAGGTGAAGGGTCTCGATCCCTGCGATTAACTGCACCGGATACCTCCTAGCAATCCAAGATTCCTTAAAAACCATAGCTCCCCCCCACCCCCAAGCTGGGGCTGGTGTTGCACAGAGTACCCCTGCTGGTCTGCCAAAATTGGACCAGCCTCATCGTCCAGCCAGGTCTCCGTGAAACACGCAAGGTCTGCAGTCTGATCCAGGATCATATCCCAGATCACTGTTTTATTGACAACAGACCTCGCATTCAACAGCAGCACCGGCCCAAGGGGCCTTAGACCTTGATCCATCCCCCCCACCTGAGGGGGGGCTGGCCCTGGGGACAGGCACCAAACACCTCAGTCCCCGGGCCATGCCATTCAGTCGCCCCCCAGGACCATATCTCCCCCACCCTACAACGACCGCCCCCCCAATCTGCTCCAGCCCAGTCCCAGCTATAGGCTGCTGTGTCCGGACACCAGGAGAGACCCTCCCCAACCATCCCCCCAGTCCCCACCACATGCTGCCACCACGTGGCCCCTTCCAGGATCAGCCCCCCGCCCCCGGGGAGCCCAGTCTAGCTATTGGGTAAAGCCACACAAAACGTTAACCCACATTGGGCAACCTTACCGTACATTACTCCACAATGCAGCTAATCTCCAGGCTGTTGGATGGAGAAGGCCAGTAATGCATCACAGGCTACCATTGCTTCACATGGGCTAATGTGGAGGTAACAGGCTGCCTTCCGTCAGGCCAGTCTCATGTAGCCCTGCCCCGTGGTGAGGTCCACTAGCACCATAGGGCTGTGGATGTAGTTCACTATTCCTGTGTGTCTACATCGTGGCAGGGGATGGAATAGTAGCCGGGTGGGGCAGGGCTGGGTGTCTGCCCATGTGGACAGCTCCTCAGACTGCCCCAGGACATGGTGGGATTTGTGACGGTGGCATCCCCGCCGGTTTCCCCACAGAGGGCAGATTGTTTGGCCTACTCTCCCCACTGGCCTAAAGTATGGTGGCTACGTTTGCCCTGCCCAGGATGGGTGGGGGATCCGGCTAGCCCTGTCACATGTGGCTTTACCCAAAGTATTGTTTAGCAGTGTGAACATGAGAACAGGATCACAGGTCATTAAAAAGGAGTGCCTACCGTATATAGTACCCTTGGGCCCCAAAGATGTGCTAAATACTAATCATGCTTGCTTTAGGTGCCTTTTCTTAATGGAGCAAATGCAAAACTCTTTAAATATAGCTAGGGAGGTTATGAAAGTTGCCCATACATGCTCTGGGAAACTTACGTCTAGGTGAGGAGAATAAACTTTGTCCTCAGTTGCACGGAGTATTTCATGTTCTCAGTAAGAAGTGCACACTGTAATAGTCATGGGTACCCCATTAAATATACGCTCTACAGGGCCTGGGATAAAAACTGGGAGGACCTGGAACATTTTGTTCGATGCCCGATAACTGGAAACTGGCCACTCTCCTCGAAAGCGAGGATGAAAATGTGGAATCCGAATAGGTACATTTTCTTGGGATCCCTTTCTCATGAAAACGTGGAACCATTGACAGAAGCTAACATGGAGGTAAGGTGTATTTGTTTGGTTAGGTATTCAGTATGGGAAAGTGGATCCAACCATGAGACGAATGAGAAGAAGATTAAATTGTTGAAGTATTTTCTTGCAGCAGTAGCTGTAAGAAAGTTAAAAGCAGAACTGCTCTCCATTATAAATAGGGGACTGCTGAAGCCCCGATATTGTGGAAACTGCTTGAGCTAAAGTTTTGAAAATTTATCCATGGCTTATATTTGTGGGGACCGTCATATGTGGAAAGTTTGAAAAATATCGAGCAAGAAAATCAAACGTTGTTAGATGTTTAAAAGTTAATTGGTTGTAGTCAAAATGCACAGGGTCCTATCTCCTTCCCCCTGATGAGTTGAGCATTCACAGCTTTTGAGCTTGAGATCTAGACCAAGTGCTGGTGGAGCGTGATAATGATTGGTGCAGACAAAAACGAGTTATTAAACCTAAAAAAATCAGTTCGACTGGCTGGCGCATGCGCAGTTGAGCAACTGCTGACTGCCATTTGTGGTGTTGGAAAAAACAGCATAATGAAAGTTACGTGACTCTTTTCACACATTGAAAGGTTGCAGACTTTTCACTCTGTGTATGAAAGGTTGCAGACTTTTTGTAGTCAGAAGTACAGTGAGGCAATAGGGTAATTGACATAAAATTGACTAGAGCTTAAAGTCTTTGACAGCTGGTTCCTGAAAGTTACATGATTTTAAAAAGCAGCCACCTCCTTATGCTGTTTTTTGGCGGTCAGCGGCTGCTCGACTGCGCATGTGCCAGCTACCAGAATCTATTTTTAAAAAAGGTTTAACTCGTTTTTGGCTGCACCAATCGTTTTTTATTTTATTTATTTATTCTAAAATTTATATGCCGCTCCCTCCTGCCTCAGGCATCTTGGGGTGGCTCACAACATTAAAAAATATATTAAAACAAACAATTATAAACTGCAATTAAAACCATATAACACTCCCCCATCTCCCTCGGGAAAGGCGTGGCGGAGCAGCCAGTTCTTACGCTGCCTACAGAAGAGGGGAGGTCGGTAATCAAGCGGACCTCCAACAGGAGGGAGTTCTGCGGCGCAGCACAGAGCACGCACTACACCAGCACTTGATCTAGTTTGAACGCTTTAAGGCTGCAGACCCAAAGACCCAGCTCAACACTGACAGTAGCTTGGGGGGAGGGAAGGAAAGGGGCTGCTAGTACAAGGGATTGTGGGAAGGGTAGGAGGTATCTGTCCCTGCCCTGTGTCCCCCCCCCTCACTCTGCCCCCCATTTCCCCTTGGCAGAGCTGCCATCAGTGGAGTAATTTTGCCCGTGGAGGGAAACATCATGCCTCTTCAGCCCCAGTGCAGTGATACGGTGCCCACAGTACAGCTCCCCCCTACTACTTCTTCCCAGAACCTGCCCCCCAACTTCACTTCCATCTTGCCCCTCCCAGCCCCCTGACAGCTTCCCCCATCATGGGGCTTGAACTTGCAGTGCACAATAGCCCTGACTGGCTGCGTCTCCTCCCCTTCCTTCGGAGTGGCATCAACAGCTGTTGGGGAAGGGGCATCAGGGAGAGCCACCCACTCAAAAAATGAATGGGGGGAGCAGTTCTGCAGGTTCATCTCCACCACCATCTCTTTTCTTCCCTGCAGCATCACACCCACAGCTGCCCCCTTGTGCTGGGGAGGCAAACCTCAGACCTGGCTCATTCTGCACAAGCAGTGCAGACAAATGAGGTGATTTACATATCTCTGCATATGATTTGTATGCAACCCCTAAGCATCCCTGTGTGGGGTTGGAGTAAAAGGCTAGAACTGCCCTGCGAAGCAATGAACCTGCTGCCAAACTGAGGGGAGGGGGGACTGCCCAGCCAGTTTGTGCCCCAAGCCTGGAGTTCCTGCCTTGCCCCATAGCTCTTCATCTCCTTCCCTGTTCCTTGTCTGGATCCTGCCCCTCGGGATATAGATATATTTTAATTATGGATACGATGACTTTTAAATATAGATATGACTGTTAAAAACAAAGGGCAAAGATGGATATGATTTTCATACTTCTGGTTTTCTCTTTCTACCCTTCCTTATTGTGTATCCACATGTGAACATATCACATAACTGACACGTGATTATCTTTTTTTTATAAATATATATTTATTATATTTCCATAAACATTACGAATTCAAACACCCATACTTGGGACCTAAGTTACAGCAGCGGTCCAAAAACATAATATTTTGGAATGTTAAACGTTACAATTCAAATTTTAGTTAAACAAAGTGACATTTTAGATTCAGTTTGATCTAAGTCTTGTTGAATCAGGTCCCATACATTATTCCAGACGGCATAAAAACCCTCCAATTCTGCATGTACCTCTGCTTGTACTCTCTCCATAGTGAGCGTATACCACACTCTCTGTATCCACTTTCTGTACGAGGTTTTTAAAAAAAATTTCCAATTACATACAATTCTGAGTTGTTGACAGGCTTGTTTTCTTTCGTTTATTATATGAAGGACTGGGAAGATACCTAACAGAGCAAACTTCGGTTGAATTGGTATTTCAAGTTGTGCAATCTTGTTCATCTGTGGCCATATTTCCATCCAGAAAGCTCTTACATGCGGACAATCCCACCAACAATGAAGCCATGTACCTACTTCTCCGCATCCCTGCCAGCACTCCGGCGTATAGTTCTCATTCATGCGGTGCAATTTGCGTGGAGTGAGGTACATCCGATATATAGTTTTTATTTGTGGCTCCAATACGGATAGGGATTTAGGTAATCGTTGCATGTTTTGCCACATCGTTTTCATCTCTTTCTCTTCAATTTTGTCTTGTAGATCATTCTCCCATTCCACCAAATATCCAGTGTCAGGTAAGTTGATCATACTTTGAAGTACTTTATATATTCTTGATATGATGTGCAGTTGACCAGAGTCTCCGTATAATACTCTCTCTATTGCAGTGGTTTTCCTAATGTATTGGGGTTTGGTTGTTTTGTTGTTGAATTTATTATATAGCTTCACGTAAGTCTAAAAATCAGGAGCGGATTCCAGTTTCTGTTGGATTGTGTCCATTGTTAAAATGTCATCCCCCACGAACAAGTGTGTAGCACATTTTAATCCTTTTCCTTCCCAAATTTTTTTTTTATTGTCTGGTATACCTGCATGTCTAGGTGTGTGTGTAGAAATATCTTTCAATATTTCAGCTTTTTTAGGGTATCTTCCCATATTTGTAGCGCCATTCCCACAAACGAATGTTTCAGTCCTATCTGCCCCTTTTTTATATTTTGTCCATCTGTTAAAACATTCACAAAACCTTTTACTTTACACACCTCTTGTTCAAGTTTTAACCAATCTGGATTGTCCCTTGCATGGTACCAGACTTTTATTCCCCTAAGTACCGAAGCCCAGTGGTATAATTTTATACCTGGCATATTTTCGCCTCCATTTTCTTTTCCGCTATATAAAATCGCTCTTCTCACACGAGGTTTTTTCTATGCCAAATAATTCTGGAGATGACTATATTAATTGTACCAAAGTATTCTTTAGGGAGCCTAATTGGTAAGGCAAAAGATGTGTAGAGCAATTTGGGTAACACTAGCATCTTTATTAAGTTTGTTCTGCCTAGCCATGATATTTGTAACTTTTTCCATTCCTCCTCTTTTCTTTTTATTTCTTCCAATAGGGGCGCAAAGTTGGTTTTATACAATTCTTTCCATTTCTTGGTGATGTTAATCCCTAAGTATTTGATATTATTATCCTCAACTTTAGAAGGGGTGGCAGCCAATAATTCTGCCCCAGTTAATTGGTCTTCATTCAATAGTAACATTTGAGATTTGTCTATATTTATCCTATATCCTGATATCCTCCCAAATTGGTTAATCGTGTCAATCAGAATGGGGACTGAGTGCGGGAGATCTGACAAACTTAACATCATGTCATCTGCATACATGGATAGTTTGTACTCTTTTCCTTCCAATTTGATTTCCTTTATTTGTTGTTTTGTTCTGATGCAATTGCGAGTGGTTCAATGGCAATATTAAACAGCAATGGGGACATTGGGCATCCCTGCTGGGTTCCTCTAGTTAGCCTAATATCTGCTGTGGTCTTCCCTCCCAATATTATATTTGCCCTCGGGGATTTATAAATCAATTTAATCCGTTGAAGGAACTGACCTTCTATACCCATTCTTTTCATAGTTTCAAATAAAAATTTGTGTTCCACCATATTGAAGGCTAATGATTTTCCTTACATTATCAACTCCCAGCTGTCCAGGGACAAATCCAGCTTGGTCCGAACTTATAATATCAGGAACAGTTGCCATAAGCCTATTTGCCAAGATTTTGGTGAATATTTTTGCATCGGTATTAATTAATGAGATGGGGCGATAACTGTTGCACAATTCCATGTTTTCCCCTGGCTTTGGGCATAGCATTATGTTTGCTTCATCAAATGTTTTTGGCATTTCTTTTTGCTGTATAAATGAATTATACATTTTGGTTAGTAGTGGGCTTACATGTCCCACAAAAGTTTTATAAAATTCAGCTGGATAGCTGTCAGGGCCAGCTGCCTTGTTGTTAGGGAGTGCTTTGATTACCTCTTCCACTTCCTCCTGTTCAATTGTTTTATTTAAAAAATCTTTTTGCCCCCTGGTTATTCAGGGTAATGTGATACTAGAGAGGAAGCTATTTATGTTTGCCTGTGTTGTCTGATAAATCTTAGTCTAATATTCTACAAAACAGTGTTCAATTTCTGCCCCTTTTAATATTGGTGTGGTGGGGGTTTCCCTGATAAATGGTATATTCATCTTTTGTCTCTCTTTTTTTTGTTAGCCAAGCCAACACTCTGTCCACTTTATTAGCCTTTTCATAATAGTATGCTTTAGTGTATCTAATTTTCTTTATAGCTAGTTCCATTTCCATTAAAATTATTTGATTTTTCAAAATGGCAATTTGTTCTGCATTTATTCTGGGTTGTTTAGCTAGTTTTATTTTATGGAGATATTTTTCACTGATCTGTGCTTTTTTTCTTCTTTTTGTAGGTGTGCCCCCAATGAGATGAATTGACCCCTCATAACCGCTTTTGCCGCCTCCCACAGTATGGTTGGAGATGTATCTGACTGGTCGTTTTGCTGTATATATTGCATTATGCTGTCTTGGAATTGCTCGTGTATCCATTTATTACTCAAATAAAATCTTTTTAATCTCCAGCTTTGTTGTTGGTTTATTTTTACAGGTTCAGTTTTTATTTCCAATACCACTGCATTGTGGTTTGAGAAGGGGATAATTTCTATATACGCTCTCTCTCTTATTTGAGCTATAAACTTATTTACTACAATATGGTCTATTTTGCTGGATATTTTGTGTGGGTTGGAATAAAATGTAAATTCTTGCTCGTTGGGGTGGAATGCCCTCCATATGTCTTTCCATTGATAGTCCGCAATTATCTGCACAATTTTATCTTGTTGGTGGTTTAATTTTGCTTTAGTGAAGAGGTCTAGATGGGAGAGAGGAGAATTGAAGTCTCCCATTAATATTGCTAAACCTTCTATTTTAGATTGCATTTTTGGGATACCCTCTGCGAAGGAAGCTATAGTGTTTGTTGTTAGGGGCATATATTGTAATGACAGTATATATGATCTGTTCCATCTTCCCTTTTATCATCAACATCCTCCCCTGCTTATCTCTCTCTATTTCTAGAATTTGCATGTTCATTGCTTTTGATACCCCTATCAAAACTCCTGCTCGCTTATTTTCTCTGCATAATATATCTTATAATTTTTGTTAACAAATCTCACATTATCTTTTTGCCACAAATGGGACTCTTGGATGGCAAATATATGTGGGCGACTCCTATTTATGTGCTGCCGTACCCTCTTTTTCTTGATTGGGTTATTTAACCCACATACATTACATGATAAAATGTTCATGTTCGCCATCGGTTTCTTTTATTGCATTCTCCATATCATTTAATTTTTTATTCCCTTCCCTTTTTAAGTTGCTAACACCTCTGTGTTTGCTGAACAATTTTGTTTTACATGATTCTGATGCACCCTTATTCATTCCCTTATGGAACCTTTGTGCGTTATTTATATTGAACCTTGTTCTGTCACTTTTTCTTCCTTTAATTCCACCCCCCCATCTTTCCCTCCTTCTTTTTACTCCCATAACCCCGCATTTAGCTTGTCTCTTAATCCTAATACAATAAACCGTATAACTCTATAATAAAAAATAAACTTATTCCCTCTACATTTCTCAATCCCCCCGCCCCCCCCAAACAAGTACCAAACCCCCAACTTTCCCAACAGGAGGGTCCCCTTTTCTGGAGCGCTGTGTATTGGGGCTCTCTGCCCCGACCAGGCCCTTTCCATTACTTCAACAGCCCAGTATCCTATTCATACCATTTCTATCCTATGTTCATGCTCATGTCCTTCATGTTTTTCTCCATACATTTTTGTAAGTCACTCTCATGGTTGAAGTATCTTCTTTTTCCTTGGTATACAAATGAAAACTTGACTGGGAAGCGTATCTGTGCCTTTATCCCTTGTTTGTTAAAAGCTTCCATTTGTGCTCTCCAAGCTTTCCTTTTCTCATAGGCTAGATCTGGAAAAATTGAAATCCTGGCACCCTCCAAATCAGGTCTTTTGTCTGTCTAGCCGCTCTCAATATTGCTTCTTTGTCCATAAATTGGAGAAATTTAGCTATGATCGCCCTGGGGGGAAACTGTTCTTTTGGTTTTGGCCGCAGGGACCTGTGTGCTTCTTCGATCTCCACCTGATGTAATTCTCCCTTATTGGCGAATATTGCTTTTAAAAACTATCTGCAGCAGGTCTCGCTCACCCTCTTTTTCAAGCCCTTCAGGTATCCCCATTATTCTCAGATTATTCCTTCTGGAGCGGTTCTCCAAATCTTCTAATTTTGCTTTTAATTCAATTGTATCTGCCTCAGTTCGGGCAATTCTCTGCTCTATATTAATATCCCGGTTTCCTGGTCACTGATGGTTTGCTCCACCGCCTCTATTCTTTTATTGACACCTTCCATTTGCGATTTTAGCTCCCCCAGACTCGTTATTATAGAGGAGATTCCTGCCTTATTTATTGCCAGGTCCTCTTTTATTGATTTAAATAAGTTCAGTACCTGTGAAAGTGAGTCAGGATCTCCCGTAGGGTCTTTCTACACCGTGCCCGCCATTTTGTGAGTCATGGCTTTGGCCTTCCTCGAACTTGATCGGGGGAGGTAGTACTTATCTATTGTTGAGTCTGCCTCTTTTTTTTTTTCTATCCTGGCTCATTCCTTCTTTGAGCAGTATGGCGTCTTAAGATTTTTCAAAAATTTTTGTTAGGCTTTTGTTCTCACTTTGATTTTAAGCATTGGGCCTGTTGGGAGCTCAGCCGCCCACGACCTGCTGCTCACGCATGCCCAGTCAACCCCCCGTGATTATCTTTTAACATTCTCATTACTATATTAATCACATCCCCCAAAACCTGGAAATTTTCTAAAACAAAAAAACTTTACAGTTTAAAAAACCTGCTCTGGAAAGGTAGAACCATTTCCAAAACAAAAAACTTTCCTTTTCAAAACCATTTCAGAAAATAAAACTTCCCCTAATAGACTCCCCAAAACATGAAAATTAATTACTATTCCAATTAAAAAAACATTTAACATGCATTACAACAAAAATTAAATGCTAAAAAGCATGGACATTTCCAGATTTCTTACCATACTTTTATTATTTATCACTAACTAAACTATCACATTAGTTCTTTATTGATCATTTCTTTTTTATTGTAATTCGATTACAGTTTTTTCAAACTGCCTTAACTCTGTGCTTTGCACAGACTTGCATTGTGTACAACTGATTGTATAAAGTTGTCTACACTGACATTGTCAACAGTTCATTGTGTAACGTGTATACAGTTTTTATACATGTAAAGGACAGAGTTAAGGCAATTTGAGAAATTATTCATTGTCGAATTATTATTTATGACAAAACTACCACATTTCTTTATTCTCATGAGTATGGTAAGGAATTAAGTATATATATTATGCTAATGTTCATGGAAAATTATGGAATATAGATAGAAAATCTGTTAATTTCCATGCTTTTTAGCATTTCATTGTTGTAGTGTATGCTTCAATGTTTTTTGAATTGTAATTAATTTCATGTTTTTTGGAGTTAGGGAAAAATGTAACAATCTTGTGAAATGGTTTTGAAAAGGAAAGTTTTTTTGTTTGTTTTGGATACGGTTCTGCCTTTAACTGTTTTTTTTAAACTGTAAAGTTTTTTGTTTTAGAAAATATTTCCCTAAATCAATAGAAAATATTTTAAAGAAGTTTTAATATGCATACATAATTTTCTGACCTCCTCCTGATGTAAATCCAGAGTAAGTATAAAGAGGCCAGTGGAATTTCACTGGTATAAACTAGGATAATCTGTTTCCAGAACAATATAAGAGGGAATACCTAGAAGATGCTCTTTGTGAAGTTATACAAAGGAACTTGAATGCAAATCCCATCTGTGTACTTAAGCAAGCCATGATCCACAAGCAAACTGAACCTGCCCCCTGCTGTAACAACACTTTTGCTGGACTTTAGCCAACTGTTGTATTTAGAATTGGGAATGCTGTCTGAACTGTAGAGTGTGAACATCACTGAACAAACACAGTGCAAGGATTCAAAATGCAAAATGTAATCCTTTTACATGTAGGAACTGGAAGTGGCTTCAGTACTGAACAAAGAGAGTCTGGAATTTAGCACTTTAAGCTGGGGAATATTGGGGTCACAGTGGGCCTGTTTCAGTGTATTGTATTTCTCTGTAGAAAGGCAAATAATCTTGTAAAATATGATGGGTCAAATCCTGAGAGATGCCGAACATACTGATTTACCTTAATCGTAGTTAAAAATGCTCAGCGTTAGTTTTCTGACTTGCATGATAGCTCTGCAAATTTTAACTGCCCGCTGTCTTTAATGCAGTGAGGAAGCATTATGCACCTGCTTTGCAATCAGTTAGGGCTGAAATAAATCTAATTTTGCATATTCATCTCTAGTTAAATGAAGCCAAACATTCATTTCATTTATCTTCTATTAGCTTTGCTGTTTCCTTTTGGTGGTTCATCAACTTTGGCAGTATTATTTAGCGTTAAATGTACTACGTAGCACCAAATAATATTACCAAAGTTAATGAAATACTGAATAACCAAAATGAAGTAGCAAAATTATCTCAACTAAGTGAACAATGAAAAGCATGTGTTTTGTTTATCTGGTAAGCATAAATCAGATATTTGGTCCTCTGGCTGAATATGGAAATATATTCATGAACGATGAATCATCAATGTTTATGAAGTGCTTTGAAGATAAAGAGCATGAAGGATGACTGTAACACAGTATGAGACTTTGGGCATTAATAAACGTGCAGCCGGTGTGGTGGCTACATGTCCCGGGGGATGGGGGGAGATGCAGAACCAGCTGGCCCTACACTTCAGCCAGGACCCTGCCTCCACCGCCATGGTGGGCAGCCATGGTAACCCCCCCCCCCACGCTGGGGCCAGATGACAGCACAAACACACATGCTCACCCATTATGACCCACGTGGTCCCCTCCCACCACTTGGGCTTGGACTGCGGGCCTGGTTCTTTCCAGGCTCACGTTCCTCGGCAGCCGCCTACCTGGTATGGGGCTGTAGCAGGTCCACATCTGGTGGCCCACTAACACATGTGAGTTAGGTGGGCCATAGTGGGCCACCTTGATGTCATAAACACCCTTTGTTGAGTCATTAGGTCCCTCACAAGATACTCTTGGTTACAGGATATGAACCCAAGAGTAGAACTAACTGGTCAGTTTTTACAATGGAGAGAAGTAAATAGTGGAGTGCCTCAGGGCGTTGTACTGGGGCCGGTGTTAAATATATTTATTATGATTTGGAAAAGGAGTAGAGAATAATGTGATCTGATTGAAGATGACAAAGTTATTCAAGGTAGTTAAAACCCCAGTGGTCTATGAAGAATTGCAGGAGAATCTTGTGAGCCTGAGTGACTGGGCATCTAATGGCAGATGAAACTTAAGCCGTTTTTACATGGATGGTGGTGGGGATGGGTGTGTTGGGCGTGGTGAGTGGAGGTGGGTGTGTCTCCATACACCCACCTCCACCCACAGAGCCGCCTCCTGGTTTTTCAGAGGGCTCTGTGGGTGGAGATGTGTGTGCGATGGGTGGAGATGGGTGTTGCGCGGCAGCGTGCACGCATCCCCACCCATCCTGCTCGGTGTTCACACGGGCAAACACTGAGTGGACACCTGTCGCGCGCCCCCCCCCCCACTGCTGGCTCTTTACACAGATGCGCCCCCCCCCCAACACCTGCCTGAACACCGAGCGGGGGGTGGGGAGGGGTCAGTGTAAAAACTACCTTAATTTTGACAAGTGCAAAGTGATGCACGTAGAGAGAAATAATCCAAGCTATATGTACACGAGTCACCACACAGGAGAAGGGTCTTGGAGTTACTGTGGACAAGACATTAAAACCTTCAGGGGTGTGTGTGTGTGTTGGTCAAAAAAAAGCAAACATTGGGAATCATTGGTAAAGAGAGAGAATTAAAAAAAATGTCTCTATATAGATCTATGGTGTGACCACACCTTGACTATTGTGTGCAGTTCTGGTCGCCCCATCTCCATGCAAGATACAGTAGAATTAGGAAAGGTACAGAGGAGGGCAACAAAAATGATAAAGGGCATGGAACAGCTTCCATGCAAAGAGAGGCTAAATAGGTTGGGGCTCCTTAGCTTGGAGATTGAGATGGGATATGATAGAAGTTTATAAAATTGTGAGTGGTGTGGAATGAATTAATTAGCAGTGGTTATTTACCTTCTCAAATAATAGTATTAGAACTAAGGGACACTCCATGAAACTAACTGGCAGCAGATTTAAAACAAAAGTGTTTTTTTCCCCACTCAATGCTCAATTCACTTGTGGAATTTGTTGCCAGTATGGCCAGGTTAGAAAAGAATTGGATAAGTTCTTGGCATGTAGGTCCATTAATGGTTATTAAAGTAGGTTTGATATGAGGCACATAACCTCTTACTGTTGGGTGCTGGGAATGGATTGCCCCGTTATGACCTACGGGGTACTTCTCCCAAGTGACAGAGAGGCTGGGCTTGATGGACCAGTGGTCTGACCGAGGATGACACTTATTAGGTTCTTTAATACACAATAGGATATTTGTTTCAGCACTACCTTTTAATTATGAAGCTAGATACTTTTGTTGCAAATTATAGAACTAATTCCTCAAGGAATTAAGTACATGTGATACTTAACTTTCAGAGAACCCAGTTGACTCTTTGCAACCTGTAGGAATACTGCACAATGAGTTTTGAGACCTTTGATTCAGCAAATTCTCATACCATGTAAGTCGTGCTTCACGCTTTTCATCTTCAAAGCATTGTATAAACGTTAATTAATCATCGCAGCATTCCCGTGAAGCAGGTAAATGTTTCGAACTCCTTTTTACATATGGAGAATGTAAAAGAGTGCTATAAAGTGACTTTCCAAACGATGAGTCGGTGGGAAAAATCAGGATTGCAATTTTAGGAGTTCCTGGTTCTCAGTACAGTGCCCAATCCTTATATCTTGTATTGGGATTGACCACACCTTTTTGCTCTGCACTGGGCCTCTACCTTTGATCATAGCATTATGTCGATTGGGGTTAGAGTATACACTGTTGTCAATCCAAAACCTTCAAAAATCATAACTTGGACACCTGCAAATCATGATGTTGTTATGAAACAGAAGTTTATTTAAAAGTACTTTGATTTGTGTGGTTTTTGCATCGCTAGAGTACTTCACGTTTCCATGCTTTTTCCTGCTTCCTTTTAGATGGGCGTTTGGATGGGTGGACCTGTCTTGTCTAAAAATGGCCTTTGAATCAAAGAGCTGGAAGACGTCGTCCTGCTTGGTGCAGGATTTGTTGTATCTAAATTGTCCCAGAAACCAACTTGCAGTGGGGAAACTCGCATGATGTTCCAAACGTGGGTGCGGGGGATGGGGGCGGATAAATCCTCGGGCGATTCTCGCGTTTGTTTCAATCATGGCTGATGGAACTCAAAATGCGTGCCAAAAGCAGGCCACAGTGGTTCAGTCATGTTGCTTTGACCATAAATCTCCCTTGCTTCAGCTTGTACCCCTTGCCTGTTGTTCTGCCCTCCATAGCAAAAGAGTACAATTATTCTCCATCTTCCTGATGGCAGCTTTTCATATATTTGTAGACTGCTGTTGTATCCCCCTTAGCTGCTTTTTCTCCATGCTGACCATAGCCAAAACCTTCAACCTCTCCTCAGATGACTTATGTTCCAAATCCTTTATCTTGTTGTTTGCTGTTGTCTGCACCCTAAAAGAGTTTTGAACCCTGGCCTTCTCGGACCAAATCCAGGCCTTACTGCTTGGCTAGATTGATTCTTCTGCCAATGGAAACAAATTTTGCTATATAGAAGAAGTCTGTTTTTTATTTGTGGTTTTTTGATTGAAGGAATACATTGTATTATATGATATGATATTGTTTGGAAACAGTCAAAGCACAGAGATGCTGTATATCTACTGACCCAAACTTGCATGGTTACTTCTCAGTTACGTGAGTTCTTGAATCCGTTATTTGTAAATGATTTGGTAACCTTGGATAAGAATTTCATATTTCTAAAAAGAAATAGAACAAGAATTTCAGAAATAGAAAAACAATTTCATATTTCTAAAAAGCTGGGAGAGACGGGTGCTGTCGCTGGCTGGACTAAGTTGTCGGCGCCTCCCCCTTAAGCACCTGTACTTTAACTATAAAGGCAGTTGAGGATGCTTGATAGTTCTATGATGATTTCTTCTTCTTGCACATTTATTTGAATGTTCAGAATCTCTAGGACAGAGGGTTTTCAAACTGTGGGTCATGATCCCAGGTGAGGCCTTACCATTGGTGCATCACAATCTTGATTGATATAATATACCTTGCATTGCCTTTGCCGCTGTCTGGGTCACAGGAAGATCCTATTTAAATCTCGCAAACGGGCAAAAGGTTTTGGGAACCAGTGCCCTAGGCTCATTGACAAGAAGTTACTGATTGTCTCCAGAAGGATCTCTGCATATTTTAAAGCCTTGCGTTTTTCCAGCTCCCCCCAGTTCTAGTGCTGATGAGTGATAACTAAATAGTCCCCACAATCCTTTTAAAAATAATTTTTATAGTAAGTAATGTACTAAACTTGAGGAGTGGGTGAGTGTGGCAGATTTGGAAGATGGTGGAGGAAAGAAAGGGGCCAGTGGGAAGGAGAGCAAGGGTGGTGGTGGGGAACCAGGAGAGGAAGCTTTATCGTTATTTCTATTTATTATTTGGAGGGCACATTATTATCCATCACTTTCACTGTTGGATCCATCATCCCCAGTCCTTGCGTACGTACCCATGAGTGCACTCTTGAGCTTTGTCTTCAGTACTTTGGGTAGGGACTGGAGCCATGGGGCCAGACCCTGGAATTTGAAAAGAACCAAATGGAAAAACAACCACCAGCCACTTTTCTCCCATGGGTTTCCAACTTCATTTATTATTTATTTATTCAATTTTTTATTCCTAAATGACTCAGGGCAGTTTACAAAACAAATAAAACTCCATTTAAACATATGAAACAGCATGACCTCCCCCAACAGGAACAAACTCAACCACTCGAGCAGCTTCACGCACCCCTGCCAGGTCCTGCACTCGTGTCAACAACATCTCGTGTTCATCTGTATCAAAGGCCACTGAAAGATCTAGAAAAATCAACAGCACAACCCTTATTCATCTCTAGACACAGATCGATCAATCAATCAAACTTTTATTTGTATCCCGCACACACTCACTGATGGTGACTCGAGGAGGCTAACAAACAAAATGAAGATACAAATAACAATATCAGCTCAGTCAGTATAATACAATCAATTAACTCTTCCGTAAGTATCACCTCTCAATCTTCTACCCCTGCTGCCACCAGGGGAGAATCCATAGACTAACCTTACCCTCCCGCTCTCACCGGGAGGGGAGAACAATCTCCAACCACAACAATAATTAATAACATAATACCTCATATACATCTCTAATAATTCATATCATTTAACATAATTCATCCCTTCAATATTCAATCCCCAATACAACAACAGATCCCCAACAACAAAGGGAAAACATTGTAATACAATTGTAATTATAATCATAGAGACCACCCCCTCCTCATCCCCTCCTGCTCTCACCAGGAGACGAATGACTTAGATCATTGACTAAGGCCACAAGTGCTGTCTTGGTACCATACCCCGGATGAAAACCAAGCTGTGAAATGGTTCAAGGAGTCCAATAGCGTCAAGATGAGCCTGGAGCTGCTGGTCAACCACCCATTTAATAACCTTCCCTTGAAAGTATAGGTCAGAGACAGGTCGATAGCTGGCCAGGGAGTCAGTTTCCAAAAATGGTTTCTTAAGCAAGGGCTAAACAACCTTATTTTTAAGGGTGTCTGGCACCCTGCCCTCTCGAGGGGGAGGCACTGACAACCCCAGCCAGCAATGGTTCCAGTGTGCCCTGACCTTTTAGAAATATGAAACATGAAATTCTTCTATTTCTTTTTAGAAAAATGAAATTCTTATCCAGGGTTCCCAAATAACTTATAAATAATGGATACGTTTTTGAATCAGATCTAAAATTGAATTGTTTCTATAACTAAGATGTCAAAAGGTTTTGTAAATGATTGCTCCTATTTAGTGAATTATCCTAGATGTCTGAGAGGTTATAATGTGTGGTAGCCAATGCTAATAAAAGAGGGATCAGGTATTCGTTTCAGTATTTTCCCCTCCCCCAAGTGTAATACCCAGATGGAGTCCTAATTATGTGTAGCATGTTCTCGGAGTAAATTAATTGTAATAGAATTGAGGTTTGGAAAATTAAATCTGCCTCTTTAACAGCTGTCCTAATGGCAAGTCTGGTTTCTATCTAGCTCGTATTTAAAAGTTCTCAAAATACTTTTGTTAATGTTAAAATGGGGGCGGGGGGAGGAATATTATTTTAAGTCATGTCTTAAAGATATTGAAAATGTCTGTTTCCTAAAGAGTTTTATAAGTTCAGGGTTCCCTCCAGCCTATTTAAATTGGTCCCATCTTCCTAGATTGAATTTAATGGTACTTAAGGGCAGATATACATTTAATTTTAATTATGTTCTGTTTTTACTGGACAGGATCGGATCCAGATCAGTCCTTTACAAATCTACTAAACTCCCCCTCTCCTTAAAATACCTTCTGAAACTATCTGTGACCTTACCTGAGCCCAGTGGAACCCAACTGGTCCAATTATAGTTGGTTTGGGGCAGGTGCACACCTGATGTAAGGCCCTTAGGCTCAGGTTAGGGTTCCCAGTGGCAGGAAGCCCCACCCCCATGAAGCGGTGTGATATCCGTTAAAACCAGATGTGACAGTGGCCCGCTTAGACCTGTGGCCCACAGGCCACTGTCGCGTGTGGTTTGGGGCCACTAGATATTGACCCAGGGTATCCCGGATCGTGTTGGTGGCTAGCCTGGGCTTTCACCTTGACATATAGCCAAAGTAACAACCTGGACTAAGGCCTGCATGACCTGGGCAAAAGAGACCACAGCGGGTTAGAATGTTTTGTTTTATTTTGGCCCACCATGACCCGTCCCAGATCAAGTCCACCATTGTCGGGTCTCCTCGGCTGCCTGTTGTTGTGGGGCTTTGGGAGTGTCATGGGCAAGGGGACGGCTGCTGGTATATCTGATGCGGCTGCTGCCTAGGCCAGGCTTCCTGCGTGGCAGGATGGCTCTCCAAACCTCACTGTCATGTGGCTGGTTACGAGAGTCATCCCTGGCTGCATAAGCAGCAGGTTCCTGGCCTGGGTCATGTTGGTGGCACGCCACTGTCACGTGGTTTTACCCATCATGATCCAGTTTGGGGAAGGGCGGTGTATTAGTCGTATCCCTTTTCTGATGGATGACAGTGGCCAGATCTGAGTCAGAAAGAAAAGGCAATAGCCTCCTCACCAGATAGAGTTGGTGAAAAGCACTCATGGCCACCACTGCAACCTGAAAATCCAGGCACAACAAGGGAGGACTATGAGGCTGCAAACCTGACTGACCAGAGGGGGCCGTACTCAATCCTCTCAAGATCACATGGGTGGCCAACCATCATCGCCTTGGTCTTGTCTGGATTCGGCTTCAATCGGCTCATCCTCATCCAGTCCCCGACAGCAGCCAGGCATCGGGTAAGCACTGAGACTGCAGGGCCTGGGTCAGATGAAAAAGAGAGGTAGAGCTGAGTATCATCAGAATACTGATGGCACTTCACCCCAAACCTCCACATGACCTCACCCAGCAGCTTCATATACACGTTGAACAAGAGGGGGGACAGAATAGAACCCTGTGGGACCCTACAGGAGAGGTTATATGAGAACGATGAGCAATCACCCATCATCACTCTGGGACCTCTCAGACAGGAAGGAGTGAAGCCACTCAAGTGGTCCTTTGCGCCCCCACGAGGTCCTGCAGTCGTGTCGACAACACCTCGTGGTCAACTGTATCAAAGGCTGCCAAAAGATCTAATGGATCAACGGTAGAATTCCTCCTGTCAATCTCCAGGCGCAGGTCATCAACCAAGGCCACAAGAGCAGTTTCCATACCATGCCCAGGAAAAAAGCCCGACTGAAACGGGTCCAGAAATCTGATGGCATCAAGATAAGCCTGGAGCTGTTGGGTGACCACTCTTTCAATAACCTTCCCTAAAAAGGTTAGAGACAGGCCTATAGCTGTCTGGGGCATTGGCGTCCATAGATGGCTTCTTAACTGGGGCGACCGCAGTTTTAAGAACGTCTGACACCCTCCCCTCCCAAAGGGAGGTGTTGACAACCCCAGCTGGCAATGGCCCCAATAACTCCTAGCTGGCTTTCACCAGCCAGAACAGGCAAAGATCTAGTTCACAACTGGTCACCCTCACTGCCCCAAGCACCTCCCCTGCGTTGGTGGATGATGCGAGTTAGATGAAACTGATCCAAATAAACAGGACAAGACTAAGCTTCCATAACCTCAGACTCTGACTCCGCAGGTAAAATAGCAGCCTCCGACTCGTGGTAAATACGAGAAATTACTTCGCAGACAAGAACTGAATAAAAATGTCACAGCGGGCATTAGATGGCTCCATTTCCAGTCAGAAGCAGACTGGATTAACCAGTCTCCTCACCACCCAGAACGCTCTGGATGAAAAACATTGGAACAGACTTTGTCCCCAGCTTATGGCACATAGTAAGACATAATTACAAGTTAGTAAAAAATACTGAGGGACAACTAAGTTTTTTTAAAAATGAACAAGGCTTGAGGGTGTGTGTGTCTGTGGCTGCTGAGTGGCACAACTGTGGAGCAGCTACGCACATGGAGTGAGTGGAAAGGGATTCTAACAGACGGCTCCCAGGCTACCGCGTGCACTCAGGCAGCTTTCGCGCGCTCCCGCTACCAGGGACCAGCTCTACAAACAACTCAAACAGGTGGCTCCCCAAGCACCATGTCCCCCAAGTACCACCTTCTGCCATGACACGCAGCCATGGACACCATGGAAACTGCTGCAGCAGCTAGTAACCCCTTCCTGCCCAGGAACTGGTGCAGCCACTGACCGTCCTGGCCCACAACAGAGGCGTATAATGAGCAGGACACACAGGATGCTGCTGTCTTCCATGGGGTTGGTCTTCTCTCGTGTGTTGCAAGAGTTGTTGATTTTTGTGGTGGCGCATTCCTCATGCGTGTCCTTTAAGAGCACCCCAGAGAGGTCCCAGCAGGGCTGTGGGCGGGGCCGGGGAGGTGGCTGGACGTGGATCTGCCTGCTGGCGTGGGTGGGTGGTTTGACAGGGAATGTGTGGGCGCTTGTGTCCCCCCCCCCTCTTTTTTGGCTTGCCCTGCACAGAGCACTCTGGATTTTTCAGCAGTGTCCCATGCATGGCCATGAGTGAGTGCTGGTCACAGGAGTGCACATCCAACTCCCCCGCCCCACTCACACCACCTTCAAATAGGCGTTTGAATGAGCGGTTATTGGGCGGCCATGCATTGTGGCATCGGGTTTAAAAACACAGTAAGTCTACATTAGGAGAAGGTACATGGCACATAGTGCTCAAATTTGAACCGGAATAATCTACTTCTCTGACCTTATGCAAAACTCCTTAGGACACTGGAATGTCTTTGAATGGAAACGGAATAATATAAAGATCACCATTAATTGTAGCATCTGTTAATTTAACCCTAGAATAAATGTTCCAGGTTGTGGAAGCAAGAGAGGTTTGGGTTTCATAAGAAAGAGGGGGAGAAAAGTATTCTGAACTGGGCAAATACCAAGGCATCATGTCTTTTTGTGTACATCAATGGGATCAGCACATGAGAAATTTAATAGTGGAACCTAAGACGACTTAGCTTCAATAATGGTGATGCATGTCTGTTCTCTCTGTGTGTAGTAGTTATACTATCTATAATATCTATGTATATATGGTATATTCCAAATTTGATATTATGTATATGTATACGTATAATAATATATAGACACTAAAAATTGGAATATATACTATGAATAACATGATGCATGCATTAATACATACTTCTATTAATGTATGATATCTTGTTCCCACTCTAGCAGTTTTGTACCATTCAATCAGGGCAAAGCAGCTCTAGCAGTGGTGGCTGCAGCCCAAGAGTTTCTCATGTGTAGAGAGATTATTGGGTGGGACAAACCCACAGCCCATTCTTCAGGCAGAATTCAGGGCCATGGTCAGGAGAAATGGCTGCTAGTGCAGGTCAGTGACTTTCCTGTTGTTCCCGTGTGCACTTGAGAATTCGACCACTGAAGAGCAGTCCCAATGGAACAGAATCTTTGCATAACCCCCTGGCTCTTGCTGTTGGCATAAACAAATGAAAAACCTTCCCACTAAGACCAAAATTACAGGCTAGAAAACTAGAGACTGATTTCTTTGCCAGTTTGGCAGTAAAATGGTTCTTCAGTGTGTGATTCTCTGGCTATTATTAGTTAACACACATTGTTGGATATGGTCCTTTTGCAAGGAATGGGATGCACAATGGCATTAACTGCTAGCACCTGTGCTAAACAACCAGAGGATCATTCTGCCCACGTGAAGTTCCTGAAATAGAGTGAATGGCAATATGTCCTGGCTGTACAGCACTGAGGTAACTTTTGGCAGTGGTTCACAAAACTCTCTGGATCATTGCATATTGAACCACTGTAACTGTGTTATGTTTAAATAGGAGGCAGAGTTTAAAACATGAGGTTATGTCTATATCATGGATCCATCCCTATTTCTTGAGTACGTAGTGCCCATGTGTATTTTCAGATGTGACAACTGAGAAGCCGTTACGCCCCAGGGGGAGCCCCCTCACCCTGGGTGGGTGGGGTCTGCCCAGCCACCAAACAAATGTTCTGGCGGATGGGGCTGCGGAGGTGGGGAGAAGGCGGGGGACATGTGAATGTGGGTCTGCACGGCCCCACGCTCCTATGTGTGGTTCCACCGGCTCCCTGGCTGGCAGCTTTGCGGCCTATGAGGCCACAGCACCCTGGAACTGCTCCAGCCATGGGCCAGGTTTAGGTGGAGTGGGCCATCAGATGTGATGGCCCACTCTACCACGGCCTGGGGACGCCTACCCTGGACTGTGGTAGGGCTTAACACATGATGCATGCTGGCCGGGAGTCCAGCGCACATCTAGTGTTACCCCAGACCGTGGCAGGGCTAACTTCTGCTCCCACCTATACTTAACATCTGGTGGGGTGGGAGTAGATGTGACACCCCCGCCTGTGGCCACACTGGAGTAAGTGTGGCCGTGGGCGGGGGTGTTGCATCTGAAAATACCCCATGAGTGCACTCTTGAGCTTTGTCTTCAGTGCTTTGGGTAGGGACTGGATTCATGGAGCCAGACCCTAGGATTTAATGATCCGCATTGTGCCAATGAGGTTTGAGACAAACAGGCAAGAAAAGGATGGTGGTAAGGTGAGATGTAGCTCTGGATATACGTCTCTTGTGATCACTGTCATCGCCAAATTCAGCACACTATCATTTTGCAAAGCACTTTCGTTACAACTGGGGTTGCCCAAGGAAAGATCTTCTCTGACCTTCGTTGTTAAGTCCAGACCTGCATCTCGCCTTACCCTCAACCTTTTCTTGCTGGTGTGTGTCAAATCTTATTGGCGTAACGCTAAGTACATACCGTGTCTGATCTTTCTACCATTTGCTTTATGTTGCGAACCACAGCTGCAGTATTTGAGTATTCTCCATGAAATTAGATCACCAGTTGTGAAGTCCCAATAGATTCCTTGGAGTCCCTAGTTTTCCATTTCCAGGTTATGAAAATGATGCTTTCATCAAGTTTTGATTGAGGAGGAGCTGGTGGTGTAACTATTGTGCTTGTTGTGGTTCAAGTGTGTGTGTGAGAGCATTATTCACAGGAGCAGTTCTCCTGAAGATGTGATGCTATAGAACAGCAGAAGTCAACTGGTTCCATGTATCTTTTTTATGTTAAAATGCTAAAGTAACAGTGATGGGACATTTCTAACCTGTGCTTTTAAAAAGATATTTGAAGCGCAAAAGACCTACTTCTGCAAGTCCATAGTTTGAGAAGTACAGCCTCACACTGGTTTTAGAATAGTGTAACACCATGGGTTTCAGTGGTATACTAAGGTATGACTTAGAGCAGAGCCAAGGCCCTCTTCTCTTAAGTGCCTACATTTAAAAGACGAGACACCTTTTAGCACAGGCTTGATCAGTTATCATGAAGTATCTTAAATCCCTTTACCCTTGTCATATGGAGGAATTTTGATGATGAGTGCATGGCGTTATACATATGCTAGGATGGTGCAGTGGTTAAGAGTGCAGTACTTGACCAGGAGGTAGGGGAGGCCCCCGGTTCAAGTCTTACCTTAGCCATGCCAGTCACAAATCTTTCTGTCTAACTTGCCTTGCAGGGTTGTTGTGAGGGTAAAGAGTTGAGTGAGTAATGTTACAGTTAATAAGTTAAAAGAATTGTAAGCCACCCTGAGCCTTAGGGATAGGAGGGGGGAAAATGTAAATTCCCCAAATTGTGCTGTTTACAGATAGGAATAAAATTAAACCACCTGGAAAACTTGCTGTTTTTTCCCCACCATCCTTACCTGCCCTAGAGTCTCCTGCTCCCTATACTGTCTCCATCCCATCTCCACTTCTGCCTCGTATGCCTGGAACTCCCTTCCTGAGCACACATGCTCTGTTGTTTCCCTCCCAAACTTCAAATCCTTCCTAAAGCTGATCTCTTCTGTCAGGTTTTCCCCTAGCTTCTCACCCCCTAAAACGGCTCATTTATGCTTCTCCTTATGCTGTCTTATCCTTCAGGATCCTCTTGTAACCAAGCTAAGTACATGTACCTGCAACTTCTGGTGTGTGCGTGCGTGCGTGCATGTGTGCGTGCGTGCTCCGCTTCCCCTCCCTTGTCCATCCTTTAGCAGAGACCTTAATCATCATGATTGTTCTGTGCCGAGGACATTGCAGGTTCTACATATAATATATATATATAATAGTTCCTTGAGCAAGGACAAGTAGGTGTTAGCTGTAAAAGAATACAGAACTGTTTTAAGGAAAGGTAGTCCAAGACTTAATTTAAGAAGCGAGCTGAATGAAAATGAGCTGCGTGTTGATATTCAGATTCGAATTGTCCTAAGGCACATACCGGCCTATGCCTTATTTGGAACTTGGGTTGCAAACCAAGCTTTAAACCTCAGTCATTCAGGTTGACTAGCAACAAAGGTCATAGTACAGGTCAGCAGATTACGGGGCTTGATCTGTCACTACAATTGGGCTCGCCGTTGTGTATGGTTTTTATCCGTAATTCCTCCAGCTTGGAATGTAGAATTGATCTGATTCTGTCGACAGTTTAGTCCTTAAGTCTGAAGTGAGTCAGTTTCACGTTTCCAATTAGTTCACTGTCCCAGTTCAATCATCTGCATGCGATTGTAATTGAGAGTTAAGGAGCAATTATAACCAGGATGAATTTGACCCTGTGCATTTTGACATAGTGTAGGGTATAAGAAACCGGTTGTATATGCTGCTGTTAATGCCGGATTCTTATCCATCTTCCATACATTAAAAGTGGCATGATTAAAAAAAACAAAAAAAAACACTTTCGGTATTTCACAAGAGAGTCTAGCAGTGCAAATAATCATGCAGTATGCTGATTAGGATGCACTTGAGTAGTGTGATTGCTCTTGATGGCTGGAGGCCCAGGTGGCTGGTCATGGGATCCAGATGAGTTAGTCATCAGGAATTTAGGCCTACATACAAAACCAGAAGACACCAGATGTTTCTAGAAACCAAAGCACTGCATCTTTTCTTGTGCATCTCTGCTTCTGCCTTGGTCTGAAAAGGGTAATTCTTTGGGGTCTGCTGGCCTGTACTACATGCTAGCTAAAAGTTTATTCCATTTTTAAGAGTGCACAGGTTTTTTACTTTCCTGAGGTCTAAGAGAGTGATCATTGTTTCTAAAAGCTTATTTCACTGTGGACATAGTGTGTGTGTGTGTCTGATCTATCTTGATGCTGACCATGACAGGAAAATGACACGGCAAGGACTAGAGTGGTTTTGTGCAACAAATGTATAGGCTCTCGGTATACATTCATTTGTAGTAGCTAGTATATACTCCAATTGGTGCCAAGTAAAATGTTCAACTTGGTGAGCTAGCTTATTTATATTTATTTATCAAAATTTGCTAACCCACCCTCTCCTGCCCATGGCAGCCCTCTGTGTGTGTGTGTGTGTGTGTGTGTGTGTGTGTGTACAATAAAATATATATAATACAAATATAAATAAAACATTAAAAGTACTAAATGGTGGAATGTCCTTTAAAGGAATGTCAGCTCAGGCACATTCTCTCATGCTTCTATCGCGACAGCTCTAAAAAGAAGAGCCGCTCAGTCAAAATGTGCTGTAGAGAGGTAGTTGTGGCTTTCTGTTACAGTGGAGATGGTCATTTCCCCCCCTTCTAGGGCCATATTAGTGAAAATGAATGGTTCTTGAGTTGCTTTTTCAGGAAAGGAAGCTGCTAAATCAGCAGTCGGGTAAGAAATGAAGTTCAGAAATGCAGCTTTGTTCAGCAAAACCTGAAGTTCTGGATGAAGCAGCATTTTCTAGAAGTTGTTTTCATAGGAAAGTTGTTCCAACTAATTACAGAAGTGGACTGTGGTACAAAACCGAATCAAAGTTTACATGTTCTGTTGCTGGAGATTTAAAATAATACATTTGCTCAATTCTGATGTGGGCTGCTTTTGTATCATTTATATGTTAAAAATAAGGCTATTTAGATGTTGCAGTATTTAAGATGAAAGAATTTTTCATTAACATCAGGTTAGGGAGATGGCATTAGGCCAATATGTATGAAAAAGGTGCATATTTAACAGTAAGGCTAATTATCCATTGGAATGAGTTTGTATTGGGATGTGGGTGGTTTTTTTTTTTTTTTTTAAATCAAGTTATAGAAAAAGGTTTTCTTCCTTTCACTCACTGCCCTTCCCACAAGGCTCAGGGCAGCTTGCACTCCACAAAAAAGTTAAAACACCCATCCTCACCCACAATCCCACCGAGAAACCCAATCAAACCCCATCCATCCCTGCCTGCCAAATGCTTTCTCAAATAAAAAAGTTTTCCACTGCCTCGAAGATAGTCAGGCTTGGACTCAAGCAAACATCCTGCGGAAGGTGCTTAATGATCTGTTACAGCCGAGCCAAAAATTGTGACTTGGTTCTGGGAATTACGGGACAAATATTGATGGTCTTTGTACAAGACATCAGACATGATCGGAGGTTTCCAAAGTAAGGGTTGGCAGCCCCAAGTGAGTAGAGGTCATGCTGCCATCTATGGTCACAATTCCAACTGAAACATAATATAGTTTGTATGCATTTGTTGCCCTTTGGGGGCGGGGTCACAGGATTTCTCAAAATAAGGTTCCCCAGGCAAAAGCTTTTTTGGGAACCACTGAAGTAGATCATCATGGTAGCACTGCCAAACCCAATGTTAAAAAACCTTGCATCACACCTTAACCAATAAAATAGAACAAACGTGTATTGAGCTACTGAGCCTCTAGGATATACTGCAGTCATATTTTTAAGCTTTGCTGTACAACTAGGAGTGGGCTGAAATTTTGATTTTAAATGAAAGGAGAATTACTCACACTTTCAGCAGCAGGAGCTTTAAGCAGTGCTTCATTTTGCAAAACAAACCCAAACAAACTGCCAAGGCCCAAGTCTGTCCCAGAAGCCACACTCCTGCCCTGGAGCTTGTCAGAGCAGGGAAGCGGGTAGCACCCCAGCCCCCGGTCAAAATTGCCTCTAGCTAAATGTACAACACGACTTTGTGTTTTTTAATCTGGCCACCCCCGATATAAACTGTGACTCTTGTGAAGTTCAAGTGTGGCTCTTGGCTAGGGCTGGTCCTATGGGGCTCCATGATGCTGCCTTATTGATTCAGCTGATCTTCGGAATTTCAGCAGCCACAATTGCAGGGCGCTGGCTGCACCAGCAAGTCACGAAGCAGATGTTTGCCTGCGCGTACATGCATTTGTGCAGCACCTTCTGCCTCTTGGCTATTTGGAGATTTTGGTATGCAACTCCTGGGATTGGGAACTTTGCCCACCACTGATCTATACACTGACCAGTGCCGGGCGTGGAGCAGGAAAGTCACTCATGAAAGCCCAATAACCATCAAGTCGGGGTGGTTGACTTATTTCCACCCCTGAAATGGCTAATGTCTGCTTTTATTCCAGGTCTGTCACATTTGGGGATGCACGTTTCCTAGGGCTTAGGATGAGCCCCTTGAATTTTAATTGCTGGGACTGGGTACTGGCGGCAAGTGCCCCTCCCCCATTGAGCCCTGGTTTTAAGAATACACCTAAAATGGCACAAGTTGGCAATTCAGTAATGACCACTTCTGATCTTTAAAACCAACAAGATATGTTGTGCATAAAATTCTAATTCTAAAGTTCTGTTGCATTCCATTCTTTGGAAAACATTTTGGTTAATTGTGGACGTTTTCTTATGATGGTCTAATAATGCTTTGAGATGCAAGGAGAGAAGTGCTAATGATTCCTCATTATAAAAATCAAGATTTACTTTTCACATTAAAGAACTTGACATGGCTTGAATTTTTGTTGCTATGCTGGAGCCAAGGAACTCGGTCCTGTGTTCAAATTCCAGCTCTGACATGGACTCCCTTGACCAAGGCATGAAATCTTCCTTTATTACAGTCTATGCATCTGCAGGCACGGGTAAGATTGCCTACTTGATGAGGATGAATTTTAATTTATAAAGTTGTATAAGTTTTACATTGTGTGTAAACAAGTTTTATGTAAATATTCATATTGATGTATTCATTTGTATTTGCACTTGTATTAAAAATAGCTACATGTGTCTATTTTAACCTGGACACCAGTAGGAAAGTTTCAGAGATTCCTTTTTGGAAAAATACAGGTGCTTCCAAACTTTCCTAACATTCAGTGCATGTTCCCTCTTTTCATGCCTTCGCTAGACATGTGAAGTGATGCATTAAAAGGAAGTCTCATTTACTCAGCAGTACAAATTCACATAAAATTTACATGAACTACAGGTGAAAGTGAGCTATTCTATAGGTGATGGATACTTTGTAGTAATGAGCAGCAGGGGTTATTGTTCCAAATCACAAGTAGTGTACCAAAGTGTTGTGGAATAGCTTTTCCCAGTAGCTCCCATTGTATAACACTGCACTTCAGTAGTGTGTCCATTGTGTAATGCTGGATTGTTTTGCATATGATTTTTTTTTTATTAAAGAAATTATTGTTATTGAAGCTAGATAAATTGCTGTGATTTTTAGTATTTTTGTAACATACAAAAATTGCTTAATTGCTGCTTTTAAAAAAAACCTAAATTGGCATATGAGTAGTACGGTAAGTTGTATGTTTCAGGATGGGGTAAATTCTTTTTTGGGGGGGAAAAATAGAAACTAAAGCAGATGCTACTGATACAGTATCGAGTTTCACACTTATTATGTAAAGCTCAAAGCCCAGCATCAGCAGAACTATAAATACATGTTTACACTGGACTTTTTCAGACCTCAACATGGCCTACAAAACTATAGTTTAAGTAGTTCTAGGAATCACTTGTTCGATCAGTGAAACAAGCTTTTCTAAGGTGGTATCAGGCAGCTTGTAGCAGGGGATCTTCCCAGGGCCACACTGGGGTGCTGGGGTGTCTTTGAAGCATTAGCACCACTCTGCTGTCATGCCTGTTAAGCCCTGGCCAATGCGGAGTTACCCTCCTATAGGACCCAACACTACCCCAGGCCAGAGGGTATCAAATCCACAGTCTTTATTAGACCTCGTATAGCCCTGAATATCCCTGGGGTTGCCAGCTTGTCCGCCTCCACCGTCGGGCACAGGAGCAACCTAGAACAACCCCCAGAGTCCAGCCAGCCAGGCCTCAACCCCAGGCTCTGGCCAAGCCTTCCCCAGACAGGAGACTCCCTCCTGGGCACAGCCTCGCCCACTTACCTGGGTCCACTCTGGTTCTTCAGCACCTTGGAGAGCATAGAGTGGGACAGATAAGCTTTTTCCAGAGAGACTGCCCTTCTCCCTGGCTTCCAGCCCCTTTTGCAGCCAGACTAGGCGTGGCCCACAGCACTACTGCCCTTAAAGGGCCAGTGTCCTGCCTACTTTGGCACCTTACGGCCAAGTCTGTTTTTCCCCCCCCCACAGGCTGACTCCTTGGTATGGGCTGGCTTCCCCATGCTCATGCACATGTGCCCAGCACTCCAGCTGGCTCATGCAGCCCCCTCTTAAAGGGGTGGCAACCCCACAGGACTGCTCCCTGCTACACAGGTGTTTGGCATTGTACAACATCCTTGCACAGTAGTCTTAAGACAGGACGTGTATATGAAAATTTGGAATGGGATTATGGTCCGAACAATGTAGTTATCCTCTCATCTACAGTATTACAACGTGCAGTGCAACCTTCTTATAACGCACACCATTATAGTGAAATTTTGGTTATCATGTGGTGTGAGGCATGGCTCCCAATGTGCTATGTCACAAATAGACTTATGTGCAGTTATCATGGAATAATTAACACAGATTTAGTTATAACATAGTGTAAAGCATGGCTCCAAATTTCAGAGAAATATCTACCAGAAATATATCTACAAACAGGGATAAGTTTTGGGGAGCATTCCAATGAGGCTGAAGTGTACCTGGCAATTCTAATGATCATATCTACTTGGAATCTGGGTTCTCTTTCCCTATGAGAGAGAGAATTAGAGCTGAAAATATATATAATTTTGTTCCTGGTGAAAATAAAAAATGAAACAAACAAATTACCCGATATGGAGAAAATCAGGTGCTTAGCTGTTGTTGTTTTGAATGTAATTTGGATTAACCGTGCGCTGCTTGAAATCAGAGGGGTGGGGGATGAGCATTTTTTTTCTGTACCCATTTCAGCTCAAGAGAAAACCAAACTGCCTACTCTCAAGGCAATTTTGGAGTAGTCCCATTGATTTCAGGATTGCAGCAGCTCAGGGAGGCAACTCTGTACTCTTCCATAAGGATTAGAATATGTATTGAGGTTACATCTAGGTAAAGAATTGCCAACCTTTTTGCTTAGAAGACTCCATTTTGAGACTTTAATCATCTGACCTCCCTGCAGCCAAAAAGACGTGCAAAGTATATCAAATATTAAGATCCCATCCGAAGAACTACAGTTTACATGATGTAAAAAGAAATACTTTCAAGACTTCATCTAAGAGCTAAATCAGTCTGATTCTTCGTTAGCCTGATTTTACAGGTTCTACCTGTGAAGGTATAATTCATGCACACAGACAGTCACATTGACTTTAATTCAGTGGTTCCCAAGCATATTGACTGACCCCATTTGCAATCATGGGCTACATTTTCACCCAGCTTTAACTAAATTCATGAGAACTTAAGGGGCATCCTCTATGGGTCATAATGAGACCTGGGACATTAGTTTGAGATAAGGGGCTTACAGTACAAGGTGGTGGTGTGGCTTGGGTAGCAAGTGCTTGTTGACGTGGAATGATTATAGTCTGCCCACAGTATAACTTTTGCAAAGTGTACCTATGAGAATTTACATGTGGATTTTAACTACTCTGATTATGTATAAATTACTTTCAAAAGGCCCAAATGCCATAAACAGCCAATGATCTATGTAAAGAATTTCTGACACACCAATGAAAGTTCTGTATGTAACAGGAATAATTGTAATATCCCTAAATAAATGCATGCAAGGAGATGATGACAGATCTGTATATATATAAAACACAACTTGTATAACCAACTCTACCCTTGTTACAGTGTACGTAACAGAAAATACCACCTCCTTAAAATTTTCAGTTTAAACCAGAACTTTTAATAGTGCTTGTTTTTCCTTTCTCACAAAAAGGTGGCACTTATGTTAACTTGGGGCATTTTTGTCCTGCTCTTAGTAACGTTTCTGGCATTAATGGTAGATGGCTAGAATATAGATATAATATCAAGGTGTTCAAATTGCTAAAAAGTGAAGTCTCTCTCTTTTAAATTATTTTCTTGCCCTGGATTTATTTTAAGCAGGACTAATATTCAGTAAACAAAACATGATTTGATGTATTTACACAGGCATTTTGATTTCTGAATCTTCCTTTTTATTTTTCTATTTTTTAAGATGGAGGCCACGATCCACCAATCGCTTGTTCGAGAGTAGCCCCATTAGAGCCTGCAGGAGCAACTCCAGAGTACGTGGTTGGTGGATTATGGCCCTTTACTCTACATCCTAGGATAAATACCATGGTGCATACCCAAATCAATCATTAAAACAAACATTAGGTTTTCTGAAGATGTATAAGAAGTGCATGCATTTTAATTTGCGATGGAAATAAATTTGAGAGCATACCCTATTATTCAGTAGCAGATTAGACTGTGTTGGAAAGAAGGTGCCGTGAGAGCAGAGCCTATTCAAGTGGTAGATATATCTAAGTAGACTAGGCCTTTAGCTCTGTGAACTTCATGGATTGTAATTAGCAGCAGAAAGATGAGATGCTTCACTTATCGGGGAGTAATTTGTACACTAATTGTGTTTGACTGGTTAGCTATACTTGCTTACCCTAATTGAGGCAGGATGGCGAACTCCTTTCTAATATCTGCTATGGGTTCTGCCGATGACAATATGTGATATAATGAAGGCCACACAACTGTCAACAGGCTAGGATAGTCCTGACCTTTCCCAAGGCTAGGAGGGGAGAAGAAAGATAGAAGATAAGAGGGGGATGGGGGAAGAGAGGAAAGGGCAAAAGAAGCAGAACAAATGTTGCAGTTGCAAATCTTGAGTGGTCACTGCTGGGGCGGGGAGGAGGGGGAAGAAAAAAGGGTGAGGATCATTGGATAACAGGAGAAAAAGAAACAAAAGTAAAGAAAAAAACCCAGGAGGACAAGTATTGTAGTAGAAGGAAAGGAGAATCCACAAAGGATTTTCATGAAAGGTGTACAAGAAATGGGGTAGCGAATATATACACACCGTGGACGTTTACACAGATAACCCAACCTTGGGCATTCCTGTGTACAGAATCCTGGCAAGAGCTACAAGATTAACCTGGATCTGTGGCTCCAGCACTGCAGATCCACGGCACTGGCTCCAACCCAAGCTTGATGCATGCGCCATGCACACACATGCGTGCACACACTGCTCATGCACAACGTGCACAGTTGGTATGTGCATGACACACCCATTGCATACCATGCGTGCGCACATCTTGTGTGCTTGTTTCGCATGTGTGGAGTGTGTGCAACCTTGGATTGGAGCTGCTGTCAATGTGGATTTTACCCATGCGTGGGTGAGTGGGAGTGAGGAGGTTGTCTTCCTCCTGCTGGGAGATGCTAGGCTAGCCCCCCCCCTCCCAACACAATGGCCGTTTTTACACACACATGCACCCCTCGCCCATGTGGGTGGTGTGCGAATGCCGCCGCGGATGAGGGGTGTGTGTCCGCACTCCACCAACCTCCTATGCATGGAGCAGCGGGTGCCAATGGCAGATGCTCTGTGCGTGGAGATGGGTGGAGGTGGCTGTATGTCCATGGAAACGCACACCCATGCACCACCCACCCATCACCCCCCGCACAGAGCATCCGCCATTGGTGCCCGCTGCTCCGTGCGTAGGAGGTTGGGGGAGCACAGATGTACCCCCGTCACCCACCGTTGCGTTCAAATGGATGCCCACCCAGCCGCAGCCAATGCTTTTTAAGTGTGTGTGGGCCCCCTGCTTCCCCGTCGATCAGCAAGGAATCGGGAATCTCCCTCAGTGAGAGTTCATAGCTGGCTGGACCAATAACTATGAATCCCTGCCAAGGGGTGAGGTCTACCTGCAGCATCCCAAGCCAGGAGGGCTCTGCCGACAGTTCCTCCAGCAAGAACCTGTGGCTTTGTCTGCAGAGCCGCAGGCGTACCCACCAATTTAACATCACGTGTGAACTCCTAGCATGTGTTGCTACCTGCTACTACCAACACAATCGTCTTCCAAAGCAAATACCAAACTTGATGAATGAACTTGGTTGCTTCAAATCCATTTTGATTGACACGGTGGACATGAAGCAGTAGTCGCTCTCTTCTTCATTTCTGGATTTGGATATTTGTGTTTGGATATTTCATGTTTGGTGTATGAGTGATTTTGTTTACCTTGTTTCAGGATTGCAGCTACTGTACCATTGCTATTTGCACTAAATAGTACCTATATCCGAAACAAAGGCCCTTTTTATATGGGATGGACCCACACATGTGCATGTGAGTCCACTGCGTGTGCATGCATGGGTGCCGCCCATGTAAACACCATGGCGGGTAGGTGTGCGTACATTCGTGTAATACACACACACACACACGCACACACACACACACACCTTCACCCATTGCGCTTTGGCCAAAACTGGTGATTGCTCCATGTCTGTGGATGCAGAGGGGATCAGTGTGCGCCTGTGTACACAAACACACCCGCACGCACATCCATCCCCATCGTAGCCACGGCCTGTTTAAAAAGGACCAAAGTAAATGATCTGAATAAGGTAAGTTCTGGAAACGAAATACCTGAATGAATGAAGTGCAATATCGTAACATTAATGAAGATTCACTTGGATATTTGTTTGTTTTCCTGAATATGCAAATAACATCTGTGACTATAAAATGGCGTATTAACTTCAACTCTATGGTGCACTTTTTTGGTGCAGGGGTGGAGAATGTGTTGATTTTGTCTGCCCTCCTCTCTGTGAGGGGATGGGAGAAGCAGGAAGGGGAACATAGAAGGGTGAAAACTGAAGGGCGTGAAGGGCAGAGAAATGGAGATGTGCCCCCCTTTAGGAGTCATGGGGCATCTTTAGACATAACAGAGATCAGGTGTCAAATCCCCTAAGCACGTGTTTGGCCATTGTGTGTAAGCACCATAACCATCCCAACACCAGTTTGGCCACCCGTTGAACACACGATGTGAACACCATTGCCTCACAAGGACAATTTGCGTGTGCTGGCCAACATTGTGTCTAATGAGCTCGTGTAGTGCGTTAACAGTTACAACGCGGGGAACGAGGCGGCAGCATTTGCATGCTGAGATTGGGTGGTGAGCAGAACGCTGATTTGCCCCAAGATGGGCTGTGTCTATAAGCAGTGCCATACGATGAACATGGGGCCAAACTGGTGTTCCTATTGAGGACGAAACACACATTCAGACACACGTTGACATTATGTCTAAAGGCACGTATGGTTTTGTGGGGTAGTCTGGAATTGCTCAGTGCTGTATGATGTTATGAAGTAAGTCAGTAAAGCACACGTTATGTTTCCACAGAGAACAGCAGAATGCCTGATTGTAGCGTACCTCTCTGCACTCCAACCATAACAACGAAAGCTTTCCAAACACAATAGTAACAGGAAAAGACCCAGCTCTGTGAGTCAACCCCTTGTGACAGTTGTGACAGCGTGTTCTCGCATTGCACTCATGAGTTTGAAACGACAAGTGGGCTTTTGAGGGTGGAGACGTATAGAGCCGGAGCACAGTCCTGAGAACAAACACTGTCGCACAGCATGGTGGTTATGTGTTACAGCAGCTTCTGTAGGCTGCAGCCAAGAGTGGAGCCCCAGTGTGCGTGGCACTTGGCAGCCCTGTAGTGAAAGTCCAGCTCTGAAAAGCTAAGCAGTAGGAAGAGGTTGAGGGTGGGGAGGGAAAACTGAGGCACATGGAAGTGGAGTGACTTGCCCAATGTCACAGAGAGGGTCAGTGGCAGAAATATCCCTAGTCCAGTGACCTCTTGTACAGTTGTACCACTTTCATGGTTACTGCAGTGTGTGCATTGTTTTGTCTGCATATTCTCGTAGTTATGGGTAAATCCTTTCCATTTGATCTTGGACTGTTACACTGGACAAGGACTCTTATTTTGTCTGCAGTGCCGATTAATCTTTGGAGAAGGCTGATAAGGAACGCATGTTTTATTTATTGTGAGACACTGGAAAGATGAAAAACAGACTACTTCTGGGGAGAGGGAGAGGAAAACCTTTTGTAGATTTTAATTTGTGAGAAACGTATTCTGACCATTTTCCCCCCCAGTCCTGTCTTCTAATCCTAACAGAATTGGAAAGATAGTATTGGGATGTATTATTAAACAATGTACATATGTGTTCTAGGTGTTCTCCATAAAGCTTGATTACTGTGATATGAAGAGGTTTCAAAGAGAAATACCAGGGTAGATTCTCAGCTGGTGTAAACTGGCACTACCCCAAAGCTTTAATTATATACGAATATGACTGTTTTAAAGGCTTTATTGAGATGAAAATGATACGTTACAAATCTCAAAGCTTCCTATTCATTGTATTGGGCACTGTACAAACAAATAGTAATGGAACCTCTTTAACTTTAATCACTTACATTGTAGATAAGTAAATTATTTCTACTCAGCAACACAATTGTTGCGCCGTTGTTTATGTTGTAGCAATGTATAAGAATATATTCCAATTGTAGACATCACAGGAATTTAACACAGATATAGACAGAGAACTCGGCCATCATACAGTGCGCAAGTTGAAAGTCTAAAGTTGATGTGCTGTAGTAGCTACATTAGCATGTGGATAGATAGTACAGCATATATGGTACTTGATGCATCAAGAATGAAAAGGCCATTTGCTTCTAAGAAAGAACCTGAAAATTGGAAACCAGGTTAATTTGGTGCAACAGGAGATGGAGGCAGTTGCAAGTGAAAAGATACCAGGGACAATGTCCTGGAGATGAAGAGGAGGATAATGTAATCAATTTCATCTTACTTGCCATGACTTCACCCAATTCTCTTTCTTGAATAGGAGTTGTAGATCAGGTCAAAGGTATCCAGGGCAAAATTGTGTGATCTGTGGCAAGTCATTTATTCTGTCCTCCTCCTTCACCATCTGTAAGTTAGGGGTGAAAATATTTTCCTGCCTCTAAGAAGAAGCTTAAATTATTTAAATAGGGATGCTCAGATACAGCAATGGTGACAACTCTAGAAATGTCTATGAATAGCATAACCAGTGAAGGAAGTGGTGCAAAAATGCTGAGTCACCTCGAGACTGGACTACTGCAACGCGCTCTACGTGGGGCTGCCCTTGTTCCTGGTTCGGAGGCTGCAGCTAGTTCAGAATGCGGCGGCCTGGCTCCTGTCGGGGATGGTTCGCCGGGGTGACATTACACCTGTGCTCCGGACTCTGCACTGGTTGCCAATAGCATGCCGAGCCAGGTTCAGGGTACTGGTATTGATCTATAAGGCCCTTCACGGTCTAGGCCCCTCGTACCTCAGGGACTGCCTCGAGCTCCGCACCCCAGAGCAGCTCCTTCGGTCTGCCGGGGGTGCCTTCTTGAAGGTCTCCCGTGTTAAGCAGGGGGTCACAATGGAGAGGGCATTCTCAGTGGCCGTGCCACGCCTTCCGAATTCCCTCCCAGAGGAAGCTCACCTGGCCCCAAGCCTTTTAACATTCCAGCGAATTTGTAAAACCTGGCTTTGGGGAGGGTGGGTTAAGGGGTTTTAATCTCCTCCTACCCTTATTTATTACACGTCTAGCCCTGTTTTTTGTTAATATTATCATGATTGTTTTAAATTTTATGATTGTATTTTTTTATGTTTTTAAAATTGTTAGCCGCCTCGAGCTGTTTTCAGGAGGGGCGGGATATAAAATGATAAAATAAATAAATAAATATCCATTGAAGCCTGGTGGTTTCTGACTTTGTTATCATATAATAAAAAAATAAAATATTAAAATATAATAATGATATTGAAAGACTGTTTCACTTAAGGTTTCACCTTGATTCCCTTTGCAGATCAGAATTAAGGTAACAGTGAGGGACCAACATGTATTGTTTAGATTTATTCAAGCTGTCGTAGATTTCCCATACTTTGCCTGCAAAGCAATTAAAACTTTGACATAATCCAATTTCTCCAAGTAGTAATCCATTCAGTAGCAGATGTGCCAGTATTTGCATTATCTGAACAGGAGTTGAACCTGTGTTCCAGCAAAGGCCAGTCGGAATACAACTGAAAACGAGTGTCAGAGCCAGGGCAGACTTAATGACGAGAGCTAGTAAACTCCCTTCCCAAGAGGCTTGCTATTTTTGAAAATTAAATTGTTCATTATTGGCATTGCCTGCCCATGTAAACCTCTGCACTACTGTTTCTTTTAAATGCTACTTCAATCTATTGTCTACCGAGTGGGTGATAGCAAAGACAACATGTCGCCACCTTAATTCGATCTGACAAATGAGCAATTGTATTGCTGCATCATAATTTCAATAGCTCGGTGTTGGAGTAAAAGGGCACCAAGAAGTAATCTGCTGTATAACATTGGAGAAGATGTGCTGTTGGATGCAAGGGGCTGCATAAAGCTGGAAGGATTTGCAAGCTGGATAGGATTTCTGTGTCGCTGTCCCAAAACTTTGTATACAAGTACTCTAATAGGACTGTTCCCTTAACTACAACTGGATATCTAGTTCAGCTTGGCCGATGCCATTTTCTGTTTACATTGATTTAAATGCACACGTTCTTTTATTCTCAAGAGGCTACTAAGGTTTGACAAGAGGGGTGTTAACTTAAAATAAAAAATGTGGAACTGGACTTCAAAGCTTAACATTCTTTTAATAATAGTCTAAAACAATGATGCCTAATTAGAATTGTGGACAAAAGCATAGACGCTAAAGAGGATGTTTGCTTCTCCCAGAGCAATCACTGTATTTCTGATCTCTCTATTGAAAGGGAGCATGTACAACTGTATTGGATACCAAAAGTGATGGACTAAATATAGATTTGGGCTTCAGGAGTCCCTATATAAATGTGTAACAGCCAGCCTGTGGTTTACTCCTACTTGCTGTGGTCCCTCATTGTTTTTAAATGCTTTGATACGTGAACTCTCTCTGCCCCTTGAAATTCTTTCCCATTGCCCCCTCCCGAGCGCTTACCATTATTCATAGATCCTAGATTATATTTATATTTAGCACTTCATTCTTCATTTCCTCTCAGCATATTTTAATGTCTGATATGCCAGTGATTCCTTTCCTAGAAGCACCCCTTCCCCGATGATTGCTTTCATCTCTATATGTCCTAAATTTTGCTCAGTCTGTAGCTCTGACTTCTTGAGTACCCGAGGAAGGGCCTTGTGTAGTCCAAAAGGTTGCATCCTCACTAACATGAGCTGGTCCAACAAAATATTGTATCTAATATCCCATAAAGCTGAAACGAATACCAAAATCTGTATTCATTAATATTATTCACATTTCAAATATCTGAATGAATATTCTCACCAAAATGAATATTCACCTATTCACCAATATTCCTGTTTTGTGTGTCTTCTTCCCCCTTCTAAGCTATTTTTGCTTGTATATACAATTTTTGACCAAAGAGCCAAAACAAAATGATCAAAAAAATCAATAAAATAAAATAAAAAAACACACCAGAGAACCCGAAATAAATATCTAAAAGAAACTGGCATGAATAGTGTTTTGTAGTCAGTTTGTCAGACCTGAATTGAAGCAGTAGACCTTAATGAGTGTGGTATTCACTGCAGATATTATTTTCAGCTCTAGCCTTTTACTTTTAAAAGATTTTGAATACTTATGTACTTAAACAGAGATGTAGCTGGTACTGTATTATATCTCTTTCTGCTTCTAGAGAGAAGGAAAGCAAATCAAACTGTTGAATAATTTCATTGTTCATGGCAAAATTATATTTTCAAAAAATACTTTAGTGGATCGTTTTGCCAGTTTTATAACTGATCAAATATAATTCAGTGTGGATGTCTGAATTTCTTTGCAAAATATTTTCAACAATTTTACCCCCTGCCACTGGAATTATGACGTATGCTGTGCGGATTGCTAAAGACATGAGTCAAAGCATTTCTAATTGCACATGCATCTTAAGTACTTGTGGACTGGTAGGTATTGAGATTTGTAACAATCGGTGCTTTGTATATAGTGCATTATACTGCAAATATTTTACTAAATCAACAAAGCAAAGTAGAAGTGCTAATTATATGCCTTCCCAATTGAAATAATTATACCAAAGGACCATTTTAAAACTTAAAGGTAATTACTACTTCAGAAAATACCTTGATCCAAAATACTGGTTGTACATTTTTTCTTGTTTTATTTGGCTTTTTCTTTTACTACAAAATATGCAGTTTTCTTTAACACTTTTATTTCAGCAAAATCTCCCAAAAATATGAACTAGAGAACAAATATCTGCTATCTGGATTTTTCATTTTACTTTATGGCACTCATTCTTGCTTACTCTCACAGAAAAGTGCTGGATTATAAACATGATATATACTAGGGATGTGTGAACAGACAGGAGTTTGACTGTTCGGACGTTCGGACTAAAAACTTAGTTCGGGTTTGTGGGATTAGTCCTGCGGAGTTCAGACCCCCCCCCCCAAACGTTCGGAATGTTCGACTGCGGCAGAGACTTGGGGCGCCCCAGGGGTGCCCGTGGGGCATGGCAGGCCGTCAGAGACACAGCAGCAGAAGAGACCGGAAAGGCTTGGGGCTTGGCACCTCGGGTTGCCCGGGCAGGCAGGCTTGTCTCATCCCGTGGGGGCATGGCTGTCTGTCTGAGACCCATCAGCAGAGGCCGGGTGTTGCAGGCTGTCAGGCATTGGTGGAGCAGTGGCAGAGGCCTGGCCAGGGCTCGGTGGCTGGCACCCCTACTTGGCCAAGCATTGCAGGCTGGCTGGCATCGGCGAAGCATTTACAGACAGTGAAGTGGAACGACAGCCCTTCTTTCCTGGAACGTAGGCCCCAGAACCCTGACGGTAGGTCCTGGAGCTGGAGTGGCTGACTGTTTCTTGATGTGGTGGAATGATGGCTCCCTGTGAGCGGAATGACGGCCCCAGAACCCTAACGGTGGGTCCTGGGACTAGAGTGGCAGCTTCTGGATGAAGTGGACCAACAGCCCTCCCTGCCTGGCATCAGTGGAGCATTGGCAGACAGTGAAGTGGAACGACAGCCCTCACTGGGTGTCTTTAGATATAACGCTGTTCAGTGTTCTGTAACACAATGTCCTACCATTACAGTGTTTAGACATACCGTCAACACAGTGTTCACCCCAAACACTGATTAAACTGTCAAGACCTAGTAGTTGTTCACTTCCAGTATTTGGGGTGAACACTGTGTTGATGGTATGTCTAAACACTGTAATGGTAGGACACTGTGTTACAGAACACTGAACAGCGTTATGTCTAAAGACACCCACTGCCTGTAATGTAGGCCCCAGAACGGTGGGTCCTGGGGATGGAGTGGCTGTTCCTTGATGCGGTGGAATGACAGCTCCCTGTGAGCGGAATGGTGACCCCACAACCCTGACGGTGGGTCCTGGGACAGGAGTGGCAGCTTCTGGATGAAGTGAAACGACAGCCCTCCTTGCCTGGAACATAGGCCCCAGAACCCTGATGGTGGGTCGTGGGTCTGGAGTGGTTGACTGCTTCTTGATGCGGTGGAACGACAGCTCCCTGTGAGCGGAATGGCGGCCCCACAACCCTGACGTTGGGTCCTGGGCCTGGAGTGGCAGCTTCTGGACGACGTGGATGGACAGCCCTCTCTGCCTGTAATGTAGGCCCCAGAACCCTGATGGTGGGACCTGGGGCTGGAGTGGCTGCTTCTTGATGCCGGGTATAACACCTAAATCTATCTAATCTAATCTAAATAAATGAAACTATGAAGGTAAATGTGTGGAAATGGGTGAAATAGGAGGAGGATGGCAATGGATTAGGAACACAAACTGCTGGGAGAGGGAGACTTCTGAAAACGCCTGCTGACAGGATCAGTGGCTAGCTCAGAAGGAATTGGAAGGGGGGAGGACAATGACTTTTGTTACTTGCTGCGCCCACCTTACCACAAGCCCCATTGGCTCTGTGCAGTCTAGCCCCATGCCAATCGCAGACTGCGAACCCATTGGTCTGAGGAAAAGAGGGATGGTAATTGGGCAGGCTGGCTGCTAGTCCAAGCCTCTCCACCCCTGACATCGGGAAATCTGCTCCTCAGCTGCCCCCCACCCCCCGGGCCTGCCAGCCAGGTTTTTCCCGTCCAGACTCATCCGAACACTGCTGAACTGTTCGGGGGTTTTGGCGTTCGGTTCGGATGTTCTGTTCAGGCGTCCGAACTGGCTGGGTTCAGGCCGAACTCCGAATGTCCGAACCATTTTCGCACATCCCTAATATCTAGAGTTGCAAATGAACTTCCGCTATAAAGGTAGGTAGAGCAGCTGTAACTGTAACTTGGATGACTTTGGGGTTTGGTGGGGACATGTATGGTACGTTAATACGACCCTGCCTGGTGACACTTTGTAGCATTTTTGCGTTTCCTTCTTTTCTCTCCCGACACCTTTGCAGCTTGTTGTTTTGAGTTGTAGTTCTCCCTCTGTTTCTTTTTCATACATTTACAAACTTCCTTTCTTTTGCATTAATTTTAGTGCTTGAACTAGCCAGTTCAGCAGTACTAGCAATCCCAGCTGGGTGGCTGATGTGGAATCTAAGCCCCTTAGCGTAGGGAATCTGTCTCTAATTGTATGATGATTGTACAGTGTCGGCCACATTGCTGGCAGTATCTCAATAATGATGATTCAGCATTCTATATCAGAACAAGAATAAACTTGGTTGAATTACATAGGATTACTCTCATGCCTACAGCCATGATACACAAGCCAGACCAGCATTTGGCTTGCAACAGTGGCCAGTTTCTGCTACTTGATTATAGCTCTGATAAAAGTGCTGTTCAGCCTTCAATGGGACTACTCAGGAGTTAGTGGTTTGTTGATCAAGGCCAGGGTGTAACTAGGTTGGAATGTGTCCTGGTGCAGAAGATGGAATGGGGTGCACCTCCCCCCTGCCCCCCCCTCACAGTGGCAGGGGTCACAGTTGCACCAGGAAGTGTGGACTCCACAGGTTGGTAGGTGACCTGCTGCACTGAAGCTTTGTTTGGTCATCCATGTTGGATACTGCAATTCCAGACAGCTCATCTGTAGCTCTTTCAATTAACTCACTCTTTCTGGAGGGCATAATTTTATTTCCCATCTGCTTTAAACTGCAATTCCATTTCTGGACTATACACCTCTGTGAACAAAACCCAATAGAAATCGGCATGGCTCTAACGTCAGAACTTCCACTTACTGGGTCAAATGGATGGTCCAACCAGCCCAGTGTGCTGTCTCCTAACAGTGGCTAGCTTTGGCTTGCCTCAAGGACTGTGCAGCATGTTGCAATGGAATAATCCATTTCCTGCCATCCTATTCCAGCTTCAGACTGTCAAGAGTCTTGTACCCATGACCAACCCAACTAGTATCCCTTAATGGAGCTGGCTTTCAAAAATCCACCCAGTCCCTTTCTGAAGCCTGCTATGCTACTGACCTGTAAAATATCCTCTGGCAAGGGGTTGTGCAATTTTGTTGTACGCCAGTATCCTCTCTCTTCAGGATTTCAAAAATAAAGCAGAATGTGCATCCCAGCCCTGTTATCTGTCTACGTTCTTTGTTGCTGGGGCTTATGCTATTTCAGTAGAGAGGCTGTTACTAAATTCAGACAAATCAGAATCCCATCTTAGTCTGAATTTTGACCCTGTCGCATCCCTAGCACAGAGTGATTAGTACAGAGACCAACAGTAGACCCGATTAATGAGCTTCTGCAGTTAGGCTACACAGTGACCTCTGACTGCAGGCTGCTTTGGTAATAATAACCAACACAATAACCCTTTATAAACTTAATTAAATTTGCAATTTAGGGGAAAAAACCTGTCCACAACAGATAATGCATGTAGACATCCTTTTTGAGCAAACTTTATTGTTCTTGAAAGGTTTCCTATAAGAAGGTGGGTCAGCCTTTTTGTCTCCCTTTTATGCTGTCAGTCCAACCTTTTCATTATTTCCTCTGCTCCACCTTACTCTTTGAGGAAAGCCCACTTGAGTACTTCTTTCAAGTAGCAGAAGCTGGCCACTGTTGAAGACCAAATGCTAGTCTGAATATACTGTTGGTCTGACCCAATCTAGCAGTAGTTCAGTTCCATTGCTAAGAACAATTCCTTTAAAAATTGGCTGTTGCTATCTGGGTTAGGTGTGGGAACATGAAGTAGATAAAAAAAAAAAGTTGGTGGTATCAAGTTTGGTGTTGGGCTATAGAAGAGGAGCTCAAAAGGGAATAGTCCATTAAAATGCAGATATTTCTTTAGTGTAGGAATACAGAGAAACAACCATGTAGTCATTATGAACATCCAACTCCTCTCCCACCTTCCCCCAAACTATCAGGGTACAGAGAACAGGAAAAGTGAGAATGAAGTTAGTATGCGCCAAATGTCACCTTAGCCAGGAACTCGCTGGTTGGTCTTGGGCAAGTCACAATCTCTCAGCCTCGGTTCCCTATCTGTAAAATGCAGGTCATTATTCTTCACCTCACAGGGTTGTTGTGAGTGTGATCTAGATAAAGATTGAAAAGCACTTTGAATGCTGAAAGCACTATAGAAATGACAGCTAATGAACCACTGACTGTAGAGCACCCCTGCGTTCTGATTGGGCTGAGACCATTTTAATTTCAGCATAGAAGATTGTAGGGCGGGGTCATCTATCCTGCTCCAGGGCAGGATATCCTCTGTCTACACCATCCCATGCAGACGCTTGTCCAGTGGGGTTATGAAAATATCCAAGAATGGAGATTCCACAGCTTCCTCGGGCAACTTATTGTGTTCCCCATCAGTTCTTGCAATGAGGACGTTTCCCCCTAATAATGAACTAAAATCTACATTGTGCTTGTCTTCCAGCCCCTATCATCTTAGTGCCTCTCCCCTGAAATGTCTCCAGTTTCCCAGTGTTCTCCTTGAGGTGTCGTGCCTTAAACTGAACATGGCGCTCCTGGTGAAGTTTCACCAGTGCTGAGTAAAGCAGGACCGCTACCTGCCACATCGTGGATACAGCACACCTGTTAATGGAGCCCAAAATGTCATCGACTTTTTTTGTGACAGTGGGTAAAAATAAACACGTAGCCATGCTTGGGGATGAGAGGGGCCAGCACTGGCGGGGTCAGGTTGAGGCACAAAACTGACATGTGCCTGATTGGGCTGACCAACGAGCACTCCCCAGCCCCACTATGATGGAGGAAGAAAACCAATGTCTTGTCCCCGGTGTGCCCCAGTGTGCCCCCCGCCATGATGGGCGCAGCCATGGTGACCAATCATGGGCTGCCATGGGGCCGCCGATCCTTAGCGTGGATGGGGCTGCAAACACACGCACTGGCCCACCTGGGCATCCCTTGACCTGGGCTCTGGGCCTAAGATCATCCGGGGGGACCAATTCTGGGCCAGCTGCCTACCTGGGCCGGAGCAGCAGCGGCCCTCGTCAAACCAACATGATGGTGAGTCTCTGGCTCAGGTAGGCCATAGCGCGCCCTCCTCATGTTTGTTACCCATAGTCACAAAGTTCACTTTATGATCCACCCTAACTCCTTGATCATTCATTGCAGTGCTAACCATTTGTACCTGAGATTTTTAGTTCAATAATGTCCTGATATTTTGATTTATTAAGTATACTTAAGCTCCAGTGCAAGGCATTTAAGGACAGTAACACGTGCTTGCTTAAAGCACGCATAAGATCCTATTAACCTTGGGCACAATCCTGTTTGGTCCTGGACGCACAGGAATTACCACGCATGTAAGTTGTGCGCTGAAATACTGTGCTAGACGTACGAGGATACAAGCCAAAGTCAAAGTAAGCTTTATTAGGCGTGACCAAGGGTCATAGCCAGAACAATGCATACAAAACTTATAAAGAGGATACAAGCAAGCCACACGGTGTGAGGTATTCTTGTCCGTTGTCTACTCTCACTTGTGTATGCAGTGCTACCCCCTTGGGGCCCAGCACAGACTCTTAAGTGTGGTCTAGCCCCAGGTACAACAGTGTGTTCCATGCTTCCACATTACAGGCAGTGGCCCACAGATTCTGATTATGCTACACAACAATGCCTCTCCCTATAAATTAGGATTTGGCATCCATTTAAGACTAGTGTTGCATTTTGGTGTACAGCTTAGGTGTGCATAACCCCCTCGTACACCGGGACAAATGAGGATTGACATTGTTTCAATACTTTGTTAGACCGGGGACTTTAAGCAATAGATGTACTTTGGTTCGGTTGGGATGTTTCCCCCCTCTTGTTTTCATGCAGATATTATTGTGTCATTGGCGCTTAAAGCATAGTGGCAGATATCCTTTTTAGTGTATGTGTTGATATTTAAATAAAATGGTAGACGTAAACCGTATGCGAGAGAGAGAGAAAAGAGAGAACACTCCACACCTTACCTTGCCCTGGTTCAGTTTAATTAAAATCAGTGGAAAACTAGTATTTACATCAGTTGGAGCAGGGTTTTACCCAGGTTCTTAATTTCATTTGAGATCCTCCTCTCCACCCATCTCGTGATTTTTCACTGTGAGGGAAGTGTAGCAAAGCTTTGTCACTTTGAGTGTAAGTTATACCCCTTCACTCGCATTAGATTTGCAGGGAACAGTGCTACTCAGACAGTGTGAGGTAGCTACTGAGCAATGAGATCACTTATATCAGTATGTCTAGCTTGGTGCATGGATTTAAACCTACCAGAATACTCCTGCTTTTGGGGAGTCTAAAAAGCAAAATGGGGCTTCAGAAGTTAGATCTTACTTAATTTACTGAAAAGTGGAAAGCTAATCCGTACTGTGCGCTTTTAAAATGCGAGGCAGATCATTGATATAGACCAGAATTAAGGTCTTGGCACACCCCAGGATAGAACAGTAAATCAACGTTATAATATCTGAGTAACGTCAAAGCTGTAGTAGTAATAAAGAGGTTTAAAACCTGGAAATAGCCTGCATCTAGTATTGCTTCAGTCAGCTCCGTGTGGCTTGTAAGGAGTGTGCGATGCATGAAAAATGAGGGAGTTGAGAAGGAATTTCATTATTGAAATGAGCGTTCAGAGCCCATAATTTAGGCCAGTCATTGATCTTTATCACTTGGCTATTAACACATGCATTGCACTTTCTGATCATATGCCATTAGATTAGAATAGAAAATTATTTCATTATGCAGCGAAGCGCAAAGCAGTTTGAACCAATAAACAACCTCACCCATCCTGTTCTCTTCACTAACAGGGAGATAAGGCAATGGAAAATTCCATCAGGGTTCGAATGGGAGGAAGATCTCTTCCTATGTTGGTTTCAGGCAGAATACTTGACACCTGAATAGAAACAGTGAGCCTCTTGCTCACCCTGTCATAAATGTGGCTGGATCAAAATCTGACTGCCTCTTATTTACATCCCACTCGAGAAGCTAGCAAATGGGCACAACATTTATCAACTACAACTCTTTTGTTGTTTGAAATGAAATAAAAGGCCTGTTGGCTTTTATTTAGTGTGATGCCAGGTTAGTTAACAGTTGTAAGTAAATCTGTTGTGCAGTATGAATACAGGCTGCGATGTGGTAGCATTAGATGTGTCTATTTTGAATCATTCTTTAAACTCCTGGTCACTTATGAATGGATGATCTCCTTTCAAGAAAGTAGTGTTTTTAGGGTCGTTCATGTTCTGACGAACAGCACTGGGGCAAAGTAATTATGTCACAGTAATTACATTGCAGTAACTACTGCTACTACCGCAGTGTTCAAACATAAAGCTAAACTGAAATAACTGGACTCCTCTCCACCCTGCCAGATGTTAAAGGGGCTCCTGACTGCAGTTTTTATCCAGACCCACGCGGCGTGCAGTCCCTTCCCGGGTGAAGACAGCAAAATGAGAAATCCCTCTTCTTACCAGAGGCTGATGATCTCGGAAGGGATTCATTTAGCACTGTTTTCAGCCTGACAGAGTCCTACAATTTGCACGGGTCTCTGCCTGAGTGCTGGAGCCTTCCATTCACACGAGCAGTTAATTTGAAGTAAAATACAAAAGGAAGTATGTACTCCTGATTTTTCAAGAGTACATACTCCCCTTCCTACTCCACAGTTACTTTGGTTTAGTGCTCTTTCTTGTGAAAGGTACAGGATCACAGCTGAGGTAACATGGAATTACATCAAAGTAGCTGTTTGTCGGAACATGGCTGAAATTTGCATCTTGGGAGGGGGAGCATATTTGATCAATTCTTCTTAAAAGAAAGCCTTAGTCTCGCTTTGGCTCCCACTTCAGGCTCTGGTTCATGATTTTTCAATACCTGAGAAATACTGGTTCAGATTCTCCAATAACACAACAATTTAGGCTTAACAATTAAAATAATAATACATATTACATATTCTTTCCTTTTTCTTTTTAGCCTGTAGGATACATTTACTTCATGTTTTCAAGTCTAGAAACCCTTCTTTCTTAAAAAGGGAAACAAAAAAAAGGAAGTTGAGAAAATCGCAGGTCTTCAGAAGTCTGGGCCTTAGAAGCTTGATCTTAAGATCCACAATGAAATCTAGATGAGATCTAGATAGTGATTGAACAATGCTGCCTCAGCAGCTCTCTTATCATTAGCGCTGTGAGGTTGGCTCACGGGACCAGGCAGTTGGCCCTCAAAACTACCTAGGATCAGGAAGGAGGGGGCAAAAAGAGGTTTTCAGTTATGTTGTCTACCTGGTGGAACTGGGTAGCACAAGAACAGTTTCACAGACATGGGAACCATGATCCTAATGTAGGCTTCTCTTTTAAGGAAGACACTGTAGACCACAACTTCACCAAAATATTCACGCATCTGGCCCAAAGGCCAACTTGGTACACAATCCTTTATTTCAGAATACTCAGTAGACAGCAAAGCAGGAGTATACATTAATTCTCAGTGTAAATATTTGTTGGATATTTACATATGGCTAGTGCCTGATTAGGGTGTGGCTTCGGCAGCTTCAAGTGGTCAGGCAATCCTGCTGAAGATCCTTTTCTCTAGGTCTCTCTTTCACTTCCTTTTCACCACTTGCATACCAACTGCACAGATCCTTATCCGTCTAGCTAATACACCGGTTCTGCTAGGCTAGAGCGTTCTGAACTAAAGATGTCTCCTTATGAATGCTAACTAGCAACCTTGCAAGTTAAACTTCCTCAAATATAATACTTTCATTAGTGTAGTCTAGTGGCTTCATAATGCCTAGCAAGTTAACCCTTTCCTTTCCAACACTTTCCCAGGTGTGCTAGTGTTACGCCGGAAGGTCTAGCCCATTATGTAAAGAACCTGAGAAGTCTATAGGAAATGATCACAGAATAGTAGTGCTGGTGGAAGGAGCTCCAAGAGTTCTCTAATCTAGCCTCCTATCATTAAGCAGGATCCACAGTACCTAAAACCATCTGAGAGAGATGCCCAGTGTATTACTAAAGTGATGTGGCCACTACAACCTCCCTTAGCAACACATTCCACTGCTTAATGACCCTACTCCTTAGAAAATTCCTCCTAATGAAAAGATTTAGACAAAACATGAGGACAAATTTTCTTACTACCAGGCAAGTTGGACAGTAGAATGTCAAGGGATCAATAGCATGAATAATTTGATGCTACTTATTTTAAAAAAATAAACATGCAAACCTATTTTTAGCTTTTCCACGGCTAGTTATCAGCAGGGCTCACTTGATGTTTTAATTGAGGCAAAATTACTGCCAAAAGAGGCTGGTATGTGCTTGGAGAAAAGCAGATAACGATCTTTTGGAGAGAAATTGATCGGAGCCAAAGTCTTTGAAAGGCGGCTTTTGTAACAAAGATGCTTAATTCTTCATTGGCTTTGTTGGTGAGAAAAGAACTGAGTATTTGTATCTGTATATTTGTATCTGTATTCACTCAATGGGTAGGACTTGGTGCACAAACTGTATTGTACATGATGGTATATTACTATGACTGCAACAGCTTAATCCAAGTCTCCCTGCACTGAGCCCTAAAGCCCTTCTGGTTTTCATGGGCAGGTGTAGGGAGAGAAACTGTCTTACTGTGCCCAAGACCACACACGCTTAATAAGAACTTTGGCAACTTTTCAATAGTTTCCATGATACAGTGAGACCCAGTGATGTCTAACTCAGCCTCTCTTGATATAAATCAAGCCAGGATTTTTAAGGGATAGCTCCTAATGGACTTTAGTAGCCCTGCTTTAAAGGCAGGTCACATGGAATTATACCCAAACAGTCTAAACTTACCTTTTTAGAGACAGAGACTTGGATGGATCTGCTAATGTCTACACAGGGACAAATTTTCACCATTACATATGGCTGGTTACAGTTATAACTCTGATAGCTGAAACTGTGTAAATAATAATAATAATAATAATAATAATTAATATTGCTGTACAAGGATTTATTATTTCAGAGCTTGCATATTCCCTGCCTATTCCGTTGGATGCTACAGAAAAGTTGGATGGTACAAAGACACTCTTTATGCATTAATGTCCTGCAGTAAACAGAGAGATTCTTATTTTGTGATTCTCAGCAGAAGATACACCCCAGCCAGGTTTGCTCTGAGCATGTTGCCCTCTCAAGTTCCAATGAAACACTCTCCTCTTGCCTTAAAACATTTTGTCCTGTAAACTAAATCAATCAAAGTGAAGGTGTTTCCGTTCAATTAGCTCATTTTAAAGAACTGTCGTTCCCCCCCCTGTTCCCCGCAACACCTTTCCCCCATGAAGATACCTTCCTTCCCACTGAATTCTGTCCAGATCACTGAGCTGCAATACAAACGTTTTGGAATACAAAAGTTAGAAGGGATGTGGCCCTTCATGTTGTTCCCCTGAATTCACACACTGAAAATTGTGTGTTCTTGCACCATCTGTCTCCCTCTGCATGGGACAGCACCCTCTCTGTCCCCATGGGTGAAATAGGGGCAGGATCCTTAGATTCATCTTCTCAGTCCCATGCAATATGCCTGCATTGGTGACACTGAAATCTCAGCGTTCCACTGCTACTTCAAACAGAGCACCTCTCTATGTTGGTTCCTTTGGGTTTCACAGAGTATGGGCTGGGGAAAGAGTATGGGAATTGGACACTGGTTCCAGAACTACTGCAGGTCTGGCCTTGGGGTAGGGCTAGAATTTTTTTTGCCTGTGGGAAATAATTTCATTTATTTTTTTGGCCTGGCCCGTGCAGGGCTTCCTAGTGTCCAGTTTAATTGCTGGGGCTGCTTGAAAGAAATAGTAGATTTGTATTCCCAGATATTGTAAGCTGCTCTGAGCCACCTTGGGTGGGCGGGGCAAGGTGAGAAATTTAAATAAATAAATAAATAAATAAATAAAAAGATTATATTTTCAGATAGCCCCCTGAATAATAGCTGGATCTGAACTGAGTGTTTGGATTTCTGCATATTTGGGATACACTGGCTTGGTTATTTTGCTATTTTGGATATTCAGGATGGTTATTTCATTTATGTTGCTCTGTGTAATAGTGCCAAAATAATGCAGCCAAAATGAACGAATAACTGAGACTGCTGAAATAACCATCTGAAATGGGTACCCAACAAAACGGGAATGATGGTATCCACTTGGTCTGCTTCAGTCCAAATAGCAGGAATTTGATGGATTTATTTGGGTATTGGCTAGCTTAACATGCTCACTGCTCTTTTCTTCTTTGCATTTTAGGTGCATTTTTCTCTCAGTTCCAAAGAGAATTTGCTCCCAGGAAACCCGTATGAGTGAGGACCCCCGTCTGCAATGGAATCCTGGCCTACTCTGGCCTGGGTCCTCCTCCTTAGCCTGATTGCTGACTGTCTGAAAGCAGTCCAGCCTAGAGACTTTACAGTGAAAGATATTGTCTACCTTCACCCTTCAAGTAAGAGTCCTTTTGTATGCATAAGATAGGATGTCACTGTGCCCCAGCTTGAGAAGAGAGGAATGCTAATGTTCATGGAACAGAAATATTGGTTGGCTTCAACTAGGTTAGTCTTTGCCTTTAAAGAAAGCTTTTTATGAAAAAGAAGGAAATCCTGGCTATAGTTGTGCACGAATGTGCACGTGTGTGTGTGTGAGTGCCCCCCCCCCCATGCGCGCACACGCACACAGGTTTGACATATCAGGCAACTATTTGCAATTACTTCATATGAAAAACGATTAGGCAAGGAGACTAACAGTGCTCCTTGCAGTGTTGTCAAAGCTGACCAGATGGGCATCTTCACAGTGCAACTATGTCTGTGACATTGTAGCTTAAGGACTCCTGTTCTAAGCATTATGTGATGTGAATGCTTCCTGTGTTCCTGATTATCCTTCTTCTCTGCCACTTGATGCCGAGTGTTTGTTTGTAAGGTTCCGACTCAATCAAGTAGCAGTGGTCCTAAGTGATTTGGGTAACGGAGAGCAAACTTCAATCCTTGATGCATCGTTTCCTGTTTGTCATGTCCTATCTCCGAGACCATAGACATGGGGCTAGAGAGTCCTGGAGAAGTGCTCTGTGCTATCACCGGAACATTCCTCCATGCCCTTTGTATTGTGAGAAACACCACAGTGAGGCAGGCAGGAGAGGGGCTAGTGAAATACACGGGAATCAGCAGTTGTGAGTATGCATTGCTTTGGGACAAGGTACACAAATTAAGTAAGTCCTAGTGAGTTTGCAGAGGGAAAAGATGAGACCTTGGAGCTTGATCTGGCTGGGGTTAGGATGTGGGTTGTGAAGGAGACACAATGAGCCTAGAGTGTCTGTACAGTCTAATGTATTGAAATAATAAGGTGCAGATTAATGCTACAAGCTGATGGGATGGCAAAATCATTTTGCCTGTTACATACTGTGAAGCACAAAGCAGCTGACCTTGCAGCTGTCTTTACTATCCATTCCTCTAAATGCAACTCCTTTGGCACACCAGTAAGCTATTGGTCTTTGTAGACAATGGAAGTTACTGAGCTCCATAGAAATGGCCGCTGTGCATACGACATACCTCGGAGAATGGGAAGTCTTTTCCCCTCCTACCTACAGGCCACTTTGAAAATGATAACAAGCTCTGTGGAATGGATAGGCGCTGGGGAGGGGGCAAGTAAGAGGTGTGCTCAAGCTGGGGGAGGGTTCAGATCATGGATCCATTCCCTATCCACGAGTGTGTGCCCTCCTATTCACACCCTTCGAGCTTGTTCTTTCAGTGCTGGAGGTAAGGGCTTGGATCGATAGGCTAGATCCAGGAATTGAAAAGTGTATGATCCTTGGGTAAGAATTGTCCCACAGTTTTTTAGTTAAAGGAGGCTTCTATAGTAGGGAGCAAAGGTGTTGGGAAAATCCAAACATTTCAGAGGTGAGGTTTATTATTACTTTATTGATTCTTTTTTTTTATGCCACCCTTCCCACAAGGCTCGGGGTGGCTAACAATCCACAAAAACACAATTTAAAAATGTTAAAATTAATACAATAAAAACACGCTCCCCAGGAACCCAACCAAACCCCACCTATCCCTGCCTGCCAACTGCTTTTCCAAATAAATTTTTTTCTTGCACCGCCTCCGGAAAGTAGCTGGGCTTGGGCTCAAACCAACCTCCCAGGGAAGGGAGTTCCACAATATGGTGGCAGCCACCAACAACACTCTCCTGCGCGCCCCTGCACCACAGACAAGGGAGACAGATGGGACGCGCAGGAGGGCATTCCTGTCCGACCATGGGGGCCACAAAGGGGCATGGTAGAATAGGCGTCTTTCAGATATATGGGACCCAGGCTGTTTAGTGCTTTAAAGGTCAAACCCAGCACCTTGAATTGTGCCTAGAACGCTATAGGCAGCCAGTGCAGACTTTGAAGCACCGGTGTAACATGCTCACAGTGACTCATCCCTGATAGGAGTCAAGCTGCCGCATTCTGCACCAGCTGCAGCTTCCGAACAGTCACCAAGGGCAGCCCCACGTAGAGCGCATTGCAGTAATCTAGCCTCGAGGTGATGAAAGCATGGATGACAGTGGCCAGATCGGAATCGGAAAGAGAAGGCCGCAGCCTCCTCACCAGATGGAGTTGGTGAAAAGTGCTGCTGGCAACTGTCGCCATCTGACAATCCAGGCGCTGCGAGGGATCCAAAAGCTCTCCGAGGCTGCGGATCTGAGTAACAAGGGGGCTGGACCCCATCAATGACAGGTGTCCCAATCCCCTGCAAGTCACAAGACCGGCCAGCCCTTATCTCTTCAGTCTTGTCAGGATTGAGCTTCAGTCGGCTCACCCTCATCCAGTCCCCGACAGCAGCCAGACATCCAGTAACACTGAGACTGTGGGACCTGGGTCAGATGAAGAAGAGAGGGGTAGAGCTGAGTGTCATCAGCATACTGATGACGCCTCACCCCAAACCTCTGAATGACCTCCCCTAGCAGCCTCAGATACACATTGAACAAGAGGGGGGACAGAATAGAATCCTGCGGGACCCACAGGGGAGATCCCGGCAGTCGCCCATCACCACCCGCTTTCCCTGACAGGAAAGAGTGGAACCAATCAGGAGCAGTCCCGTGCACCCCCGCCAGATCCCCACTTGTGCCAACAACACTTTGTGATCAACTGTATCGAAGGACACAGAAAGATCTAACTAGATCAACATAAATATTTATTTTTAAAATCAATAAACATGGTAGAATTCCTCTTGTCCATCTCCAGGCAGAGGGCATCAACCGCAGCCACACCCTTTACTTATCAAAACCTGAATTTTTAATGAAATGATTAATTGAAAAAATTATCAGCTTTGTTAGGCACATTAGGAAGCTAAACTAATACCCGTCAGTTACTTAAGATTTAGTTGTGTAAATCTTACTCACCTTTGTGAGCAACTAAAAAGTCACTGCAGTTACTTGCCTGAATCACAATGAAGATGGCATTATGACGTCTGAAGGTGTTTAATGTAGCTATTTCTGTAAGGCCCCAATCCAAGGTCCTGTGTTTGCACACCATGTACATGCACAGTGTGTCCTTACCATATACACACCAAGTTTGCACATTGCATCCACGCAGTATGTGCTCTTGGGACCTTGGAGACTATATTTATTTAATCATACTCTTTAGTCTGAATACTCTGTCCATTTTTATCCTAAACTGTGATCTACCAAATTTACCCTAAGCGGCTGGTGGCTCATGGCTCTAGTGTTTTCCAAGATTTCCCTCCTGTACAGAACCCTCATATGTTCATGTTTGAGTCAACTTTTAAGCCTACAGTGTTGAAGTGAGTTCAAAATTAGGCAAAGTGTGTTTACATAGTTCTAAAGTAAACATCATAGCTTGAGAACTGTAGCTGTTTTCGTAGTATATACCCAACAGAGACTGAATTTCCACAGTAGTTTTATTCCACAAATAAGTTGATATGAAGTGAACCGCTGTCTGACCACAGGAGTTAATGGCCAGATACTGTTACTGGCAGTTACTGGACACTGCGGGACTGTTACTTCTCTTGAGGGACTGAGGCCTTATGGCCCAAAACTAAGTTTCTCAAGCTTATTAACTCCTGTGATCAACAGCCAAATGAGATTTATTCACAGCTGTGGCAACAACTGCTCAAAACCCCATTTCAATCCAGTAGCTCCTTGAAATAACGGCAAAGAAAATACCATTCATTTCTGCAACTTCTGCAGCCTCTCCTTTTTTTTGTCTGTCTGCTCTATCAGATGTAGTATCAGATAACTGTTTTTAAGAGCACAACATGTTCATTTAACCACACACAAAAACGGTTGTCCAGAATCTGTTCCTAGAGACCTCTTTCCTGCCTTCTGCTTACCTACTCGCCGTTTCCTTTTAGTTATTAACAGTCTCAAATCTTCTGAAACAGAAGACTTTTTTATTACAGACCCAATCCCGATTAAGGGAACTGGAAGAAAGTGACTGTCAGGAGCAGGAGAATCAGAAGGCATTCTAATCTGCACCAGTGGAACTAAGAAACTGCTTTCAATCTCTTTCCACGGAGAGTGACTCTGAGAGTGAAAACAGACATGCACCGTAACTCCTCTTTAACATCACTTTAACATTTCTTATGCATGTTATAGGACTGTATATCGTGCCAGTACAGCCCTGCAGCATGCATAAGAAACGTTAAAGCAGAGTTACGTACATGTCTGTTTTCACCCTGAGTGTCCTGTGGGAAGAATGCTACAACAGGCTCTGCTGAACATGAAGGAGGACTCGGGCCCCTTATGGATCAGAGGGATCCCTAGGAAGAGAACGGTGTTGGTGACTCCCTACTGAGAAGAACAAAGGCAGCTACGTGCTGTCCAGACCTGTTCTCTTGTGAGGTGTGCTGTCTGCCTGCTGCCCGGATCCTGGACATGACAGGTGGCTGAGACTCATCAGACCCACTGGTCATTACCCCTTCCTATTCATCCAAATGGGAACAAATGATACTGCCAGGCACAGCCTTGAGTAGAACACCTGCGACTAAGAGGTCCTGGAAAGGAAGGTGAAGGACCTTGGGCCTCAAGTGGTGGTCTCTTTGATCTTTCATGTTGAAGGTAGAGACCTGAGAAGAATACTGAAAGTGAACGGCTGACTATGGCTGCACAGATGGTGTCAATGACAGAGGTTTGGCTTCTTGGACCATGGTCTGTGGCTATTTTTAAACAAGCACAGCTGGGGAGGGAGGTCCGTATGTGCTGAGTAGGATGGTCCCAGACCGCCCATCCATGGGAGGAATTCAAATGGGCCAGGGATGCATGTGCACCCCTACCCATGTATGTTAGCCTTCTCTCTCCCCGCCCTCCCCCCCACAATGGAGCAGTCTGGATATTTCTCCAATGCTCCATGAGTGACCATGCTGGGGTTGTGTACGGGTCACGGGAGTGCGCTCCTCCCATGCTGCCTTCAGACAGGTGTTTGGGTGTGTGGGGAATGGGTGGACCTGCATGGTTGCATCTCGTTTAAAAACTGCCAGTGTTCCTTTAATGAAGGACTTCTGGCAGAAGATGGGTTGCACCTCATGAAGACTGGCAAGAATGTGTTTGGCAGGAGCCTAGTGAACCTGGTCAAGAGGGCTTTAAATTAGATCCTGGGGTGGGGGTTGGAGACAAAAGCTCAAAGATAGGGTAGATAGATAAATATTTATTGATTAACCAGAAGGTCATTTCAAGATTAACAATTAATAACAAGTAGTAACAGGTACATAAGTTAATCAGCAGTAGGCACCTGAAGCAAAGGAACAACATTCATAAATAGTAACAAAAAGGCCACAATGGGGCCCATAAAAATATAAACAAACCAGAAATAACCAGAAGAAGCAGGTCAGTGAGTTACCAAACCAAGACTTTGACTCAGTTTGGTTTTAAGTACACAGGCACTGAAAGAGGCCATGGCTCTTGAGAAACAGGATCCTTGCCATTGAGTAACTTGACTGCCAATAGATTCAGACGCCATACTGGGCAGCCGGCTAAATATGCAGATAAGAATCTTTCTCTAGCTTGTGAATATTATTATTATTATTATTATTAAAAAACATTTATATAGCGCCAGCAGTGTACCTGGCACTTTACAAAGTAATAAAATAGACACAGTCCCTGCCCCTAGGGCTTACAATCTGAGAGACAGGAGCTGGGGGAGAGACTTAGGAAGGGGAACAGAGGGAGAGACAAGGGGTCTAACATTCATGAAGATGCGAGGTCTCAAGTGCACGTACTTGGCTTGGTTACGATGAGAATGACAGCAGGCAGGTCCATGTTGCAAGGATAAGGGTAAACCGATCGTAGGTATAGGAATAGTGGCTCAGCAGGATAAAGAGTCAGACAGAGCAGAGCGAAAGAGGTGAGTTTTAAGGAGAGATTTGAAGGTATGAAGGGAGGGGGCAAGGCGGATGTGGACAGGGAGGGAGTTCCAGGCATGGGGGGCAGCAAGTGAGAAGGGACGAAGGCGCTTAGGGGAGCAGGGAAGGCGTGGAAGGGTGAGAGAAGGGACAGAGGAGGAGCGAAGTGCACGGGCTGGAGTATGGAGGGCGATAAGTGCAGAGAGGTAGGGGGGAGCAAGGTTGTGAAGAGCTTTATAGGTGAAGACTAGGAGCTTGTGCAGGATTCGTTCAGGAAGGGGAAGCCAGTGAAGCGAAGAGAGGAGGGGCTGCACATGGTCGAAGCGACTGGCGAGGTAGATGACCCTGGCAGCAGAGTTTTGGACAGAGATGAGGGGAGAAAGGTGAGACCGGGGAAGGCCAGTGAGAAGGAGGTTACAGTAATCGAGGCGAGAGATGACCAGAGCATGAACAAGAGTTTTGGCAGACGAGACAGAGAGAAAAGGGCGAATCTTAGCAATGTTATGGAGGGAGAAGCGACAGGATTTAGCAACAGAGTCAATGTAGGGTTTAAAAGAAAGGGCTGAGTCAAAGATGAAGCCTAGGCTACGGGCTTGGGGGACAGGCAGGATGGTGACTCCATCAATAGTTATTGACAGTGAGGAAGGAGAGGAAGGATGAGGGGGGAAGATAAGGAGTTCAGTTTTAGCCATGTTGAGTTTGAGTTGACGTTGAGACATCCAGGTAGAGATGTCAGAGAGACAGTTGATGAGACGAGCTTGAACAGAGGGAGAGAGAGAGGGAGTAGAGAGATAGAGTTGAGTGTCATCAGCATAGAGGTGGTATTGGAAGCCATGGGAGGCAATGAGTTTGCCTAAGGATGAGGTATAGATCGAGAAGAGGAGAGGGCCAAGAACAGAGCCTTGAGGAACACCAACTGAGAGGGGGAAGGAGGAGGAGGTGGAGTTGGAGAGAGACACATTAAAGGAGCGGTCAGAGAGGTAGGAGGAGAACCAGTTATGGACAGAGCCACAAAAGCCAAGGGAGTGAAGGGAATCCAGCAAGAGTGAGTGAATAAGCCGGGCAGTCATAAATAACATGGGAAAGGGTTTCAGTCTGAACCAAGGAACAATTTAGGCAAAACCTAAGTTCCAATGTGGTACCAGAATATCTTCCCTGGGTCATAGCAGACGGATAACCATTAAACCTGAACGGGGTTAAGGCACGCCTTAGGTAATAGTCAGGCCAAAGAAAAAGATAGCTAGCCTCACACGATTGTGCCCCCAAAGATAGGAACTTGTGTGATGCATTGGGAACTGGGAGAGCTGTGGGGATGCCTAGTAAGCCCCTGGGAAAAATAGTAGGGGAGCCATTGGGACATACTACTCATGGTCTTTGATGTCAGTACACTTTCCCACAGACTATGGGAAATAAACAGGATGAACCTGAAATCATAATACAGGAAGATAAATATGATTTAATATGTATTTATGAGACTTGTTCAGATGATTGGAATGTAGTAATTGAAGGATATAACTTATTCAAAAAGAACAGATGCAACAGAACGGGAGGGGGAGCAATATTATACGTAAAAAATGTATACACCTGATACGCGGCAGTCCTGTTGAGAGCAACTAGGTAAAAATAAAAATGATATCATGGTTGGTGTCCATTATAGATGGCCAAACCAAGCAGAAGACGTGAATGATGCTTTCCTAAAACAGACTGCAGAACTTTCAAGGAGGCAAGAAGTAGTAGAAATGCAGGATTTCAACTACCCCGATATCTGTTGGACAAACTCTGCTAAGCATGGAATGTCCAATAAATTCTTGCCTTGCTTTGCTGACAACGTCCTCTTTTAGAAGGTGGAGGAAGGTACGAGGGGGTCAGCTATATTTGACTTGATCAACCAACAGGGAAGACTTTTGCCAGTGAGGTGAAAGTAGTGAGAATATGGGGGGGAAGTGACAACGTAGCATTGGAATTCATGATCTCAAGGAAAGGAAAAGGTGCGCATAGTAAAACGTATACCTTGGACTTTATGGAAACTAGATAGTCTAAAGGAGAAAGGTGTACAAAATGGGTAGGAGTTTCTGAAAAATGAGATTGAAGGCACTATCGCACACAGTTCCAATGAAAAAGAAAAATGGGAGGAATCCAAATCTATTTATTTATTTATTTAAAAATTTATATCCCGCCCCTCCTGCCCACAGGGCAGCCCGGGGTGGCGAACAACACTCAGTAAAACAATATACATTTTAAAAAACAATTTAAAAATACAGTATGTGGGGAAAACACACCCCACCCGTACCCCTCGCCAAAAGTCTGACAGAACAGCCAGGTGTTACATACACGCCGAAACAGCAGGAGAGTGGGAGCCAACTGAGCCTCCTCTGGGAGCGAATTCCACAGCACAGGGGCGACCACCGAAAAAGATCTAACATCAGTGGCCACCCACCTCACCCGGAGAACCGCCAAAAAGGCTCCCATGGATGATCTCAAGGGTCACATGGGCACATGGGGAGTGAGGCGGTCCCGCAGATAAGCAGGACCCAGACCGTGAAGTGCTTTAAAGGTTAAAACCAGCACCTTGAACCTGTCCCGGTGCTTTATAGGCAGCCAGTGCAGAGCCCGGAGCACTGTTGTCATGTGCTCCCTGCGACCCGCCCCCGTAAGGAGACGGGCCGCGGCATTCTGCACCAGCTGCAGCCTCTGGACCAGCCTCTCGGGCAGCCCCACGTAGAGCGTGTTGCCGTAATCCAGCCTCGAGGTGATGAAGGCATGGATGACAGTGGCGAGGTCGGAGTCTGAGAGATACGACCGAAGCCACCGGACAAGATGTAACTGCTGAAACGCACTCCCCGCCACAGCCACAGCCACAACCTGAGATTTCAAGCTGAGCCGCGAATTGAGCAGCACATCCAGACTCCGCACTTGAAAGACCATGGGAGGGCAAACCCCCCCCAACAAGAGGAGATTCAACCACCCCCAGGTCCCCCAAGCCCTCGCCCGCTAACATCACCTCTGTCTTGTCATGATTCAGCGGCAGATGGCGCGACCTCATCCAAGCCCCCACAGCTGACAGGCACTGGGAAAATAAGGAGACTGCATGGCCTGGGTCAATGGAAAAGGAGAGGTAGAGCTGAGTGTCATCAGCATACTGATGACACTGCATGCCCTGAAACCCCCTCATGATCTCCCCTAACGGCTGCATATA